>JALMQS010000400.1:0-130339 GCA_024734495.1 Forficula auricularia
TCAGCAAGTCAGTCCTTCTGCTTGATGCAAATAAACATGCACACATACATATCGAAATGATATATCTGTATATATATATATATATATACAGATATATCATTTCGATATGTATGTGTGCATGTTTATTTGCATCAAGCAGAGGACAACCTTTTTTGTTTCTCTTTTTGAATCAACAACTCTGCTACTCTCGGCAAAACAAAAAATTTTTAATTATATATGTTTCCGTCATTCTTCCATTTTAAACCACGTAGGAGGGAAAATCCTCAGAAACGAAGGTTTTTGAGTGTGAAAAAAATGACTGTCCAATAAAAATCTATTTTATTAGAGAGAATTTTTTTTTCATTATCCTTGGGCTGCCTTTCCATCAATGCTGAATTAAAATTTCTACCAGTGTTCTAATAAAAATAATTTAATAATAGAGATGACATTTATAAATTTTTACTTTATATTAGTATAAGAAATCAAAGATTTCTGAAGGAAAAAAAGTTTTTGTTTAGTTTTATCAAAAAATAGTCAAAAATATTTGAATAAATAAACTAGTATTTCCGTTCAGAATGAAGTTCACTATGCATGTATTGACCAATTTGGCCTGATGAAGAACTTTTACCTTTTTGAGTGGTTAAAGCAGGTCAAGGATAATGAAAAATATAAAACCGACTTCAAAAAAATTAAATGCAACAAATAAAATAATAATAACTTAAGGATCAAATAAAATATACTAAAAGGTATAAAATAATTATCTTATTTAGTTACAACTAAACGACGAAATATTAACATGAAATTACTTTTTGAAGTCGGTGCCAAACAAACTATATCTATAAGCGAGCGTACCCGCCAAACGTACTAAGTAAGATCCGTCGAGAGCGATTCATAAAATGTATATGTTTGGCACCGACTTCAAAAAGTAATTTCATGTTAATATTTCGTCGTTTAGTTGTAACTAAATAAGATAATAATAATTTTATACCTTTTAGTGTATTTTATTTGATTCTTAAGTTATTATTATTTTATTTGTTGCATTTAATTTTTTTGAAGTCGGTTTTATTTTTTTTTTTTATAAAAATTATTTTTATTTTTCTCTTTTAGTGATGTTATTAATAATGACTTAATATAATAATACCTTGCATGCATCTCGTAAGAGAAAGGGTCGGGCGAATGAATCTGAAAATGATAATACAATTAAATTCATAAATATAGAAATTCTCTCGAAAGGTTTGCGGGTTTTAAATGAATGTTTTCAGATTAATTTTTTATAACAGATTTTATTTATTATAATTTAGATTACTTGCTCATAAGAATTAAAATTTAAGTTAATTCGTCATTGATCATATCATCAGAACTTGACCAAATTAATAGGGGTATGATAGGCTCTTTCCAATATAAAAAGAATCATCGAAATCGGTTCATAAACAAAAAAGTTATGCCTGAGCAAACATAGAAAAAAGCTCCAATAGAAATGAAAAAAAAACGGGACCAATCGGAAACTAGACTGAACCCAATGCAAAAAAAATCATCAAAATTGGTTCACAATTGGCAAAGATATCAGGCAACATAGAAAAAAAAATCAGTCCAATTGAGTACCTCCTCCTTTTTTGAAGTCGGTTAAAAATGACCAATATTGAATAAAATAATTTAATGGAACGTCATTTTCATTGTCTTAAAAACCGTCGTTTTGTTCTCTTTCCTAAAATGCCTAAAAGGGCTCGTAACCACATCCATTTTGTCTTCGTTAACTATGCTTGTTTGTTGTTATCGTTTGCCATACATATAATTAGTTATTTTTATTTTTCAATAACCTTGGGCAAGCATATTTTTGAATAAAAAAATTTAAAGATTGTGTTTTTTTAATATATATTTTCTGTTTAAAATGACAAGTACATGTTTTTAAATTTTCTTTAAGAAATAGGCATATTTACGAAGAACCTCATCATATTTTTTCTAATTTCTATTGAACAGCGCCATTAGTTGTTTTTTTTCCTTCTTAAATCTTTTGCTATTATCTTTTATCGTCTCATGTCTACAGCAAAAGAAAAAAAAATCCCCTGAACTTTATTTAGTTCATAAATCACTAAGTTTTCATTCAAAAATTATCTCTGGATGGGGAGATAAAAAACAAAAAAACAAAAAAATTAACTAAACCCATTTCAAGTGGAACAACTTCGATACTCACACTCGAAAAAAAGAGCTATTAGAAAAAAAAGGTGATAATAGTCAAAAGTTTGTATAAAAAGAAAGAGGGTTGTTTTTGCGAGGCAAGGTGGGTGAGGGGTGGATCTTGAGAAAAATGATTGATAATTCTTTATATTTATTTATTAGAATTCAAACAAGTTGGTTTTCAGGCATTTGGGGTAATTTCCCAGGAGTCGCCGACCCCTGCTAGATCGGTTTTTGAATGTTAAAAACCACTTCGGTAGAAATGTTGAATACCAATTTTTACTTTATCCAATGCGAAGCATGGGGAAAGTATTGTAATCGGTCTCGCGACAAGCGCGACTTCAAAGGTCCTCAGGTAAAGACTATGGAACCCATGGTCTCAATTAAAGTCACAAATTGTAGTATTCATTTAGGTTGAATTTTAGCACGTGACGGTTTTGCCAAAAATTACATGGGGTCTCGTCCAGAGGCCAAAAAGTGCGATTTTTTCTGGAAGTGCCTGCGGATGATGTATGTATGTATGTATGTATGTTATCGTTTTTTTCGTCCACGATTTTTTCCACACCGTACAACCGATTGAAATGAAATTGAAAACATACCATCTCTTCAACAAAATCAAGCGCTGATTAGTTTTTGGTACATATCGGCTCACAAACATTAGTACTTTATTTCAGTACTTTTTTAGTTTTTTTCTAAATATTTTGAAAACGGCTACCAATTTTGATGAAATTTAATATCCCAATTAACTTACTTAACCTTGGGGACCACAAAAAAGGTCATGTAAAGTTTTTTGTAAAATTATATTTTAAAGTACTTTACCCTGGAATAAGTTAGTACATTGGATAAAGTTTAGCAACGATCTGTTACAGTTTATTAGTAATAAAAATACGATCTTCCTTTGAATATGACGGTTTGAAAGACATCTTGAAAAAGAGAAAAAGTGAGATTAAACAATGTTATTTTATTTTCTCTGTCATTGTATACATTTGTAGTGACATATAAGGAAGCTGTGAGAAGGTATTTTAGTTCAAAGATTTACGTTAATTAAAACACACTGTAAATTAGAAGTACATATTGCATTCCCTTTCGGGAGGCTCAATTTTCGAAGTATTTTCTCTGAAAAATTATAAAAGTTAATTAAAACAAAGACGAGAGTATCTTTTTTAAGAAAATAAATTGACACGTTCTGATATGGCCGCCCACTTGACTTTACCATACACTTCTGGTTGAGTTTGGTACAAGGGCCTAGATTTTCATTTTATGCCCCACCCCCCATTTTAGGCGGTTAGTTTTTGTATTTTTTTTCTTCTAGTAGCACACTGATTATGTATACAAGATTTGGTTTGGTTTGCTCAAATGGCCTAGATTTTTGTTTTGAGATCCCCCCTCTCCGAATTTTTGTTATTATAGGTTCATTTTATAGTATATTTCATTTTTATTGTATTTTTAGGTTGAAAATATTATAATTTTAAATTTTAACCCCCCTCCAGACGACCGTCTCCCGAAAATATTGTCAAAAAACCGTCCCGAGGGATTCAGAAGCCGTGGAAGTCCGAAAAAAGATGGAAACAGAGCTATGATCCTGATGACTGAATTTACATATGTTGGAGAAACAGGTGTTCGCACCTATATAAAAGAAGAAGAAGAACACCCTTCAATTTTGGGTCAATATGCACCAAAATCTAATCAGCTCTTATTCTCAATGCACCAAAACTACGTCACGAGGGGTGGGGGGTTATTAAGGGGCAAGGGGGGTGAATGTAACTTATGTACTAGGGAAATTGGGCTTTATTTTATTACGTTAGTGTTAAATTAATCTGCTTCGCTATTTGTTGATGGGGTGGGTGTGTCCCTCAGTGTCTGATCCAAGTGGCACGTCCCTAAAATGGAGAATGAAATTTGAGGTGATGAGTGAAGGATGTAGGGAAATGGGCTTCCTGGTACTAATGCTATAAATAATGTTATACAGACCAGCGGTTATGATAAACAATGATATAGTTTTATTCCTTAGCAGTACAATTAGTTGAGGTGAGGTAGAGAGTGTCGTACCCGGCAAACTCGTTTGGGTCCAGCGGGATTATTGATAGACTCGTCGCTGCTGAAGAACGGCCGGTGAGAATAATATATATATAATGGGTTTGAGCGCCGACTTCGAAGGTGTGCTTCTCGGGTCTCAATGTAGATAATTATATATATATCAGCGGTATGCGCCTTGTATGCCGGAAGTCCTGGTATTAGCGACGAACGTGTACCATTAATACTGGGCCTTAGATGACGAAGGTTACTCGATGAAGAAAGGAATATAGAACATATATATATATATATACCATCCTTGTTAAGGTTTTGACCAGGTTTCCTTAACAGCTTATGGCAAATGCCGGGATGGCTAATGCGTCGCTTGCTCCTGGTATCGGGTTTTTGCGCGGAATTTTTAAATTACTTTTTGTCTTTTGATGGAAATCTATGGTCATGTTATTTGTTAATGAGCATACATTTCTATTTTTTTTTTTCTTCTTTTTTTTTTTTTTTCCTTGTTTATTATTTGTTAAATTGTTGTAATTAATTTGTATTGATGTTTATTAATGTATTGTAGCTAGATTGTATTGATGTTTGGAGGACCTAGCCACCGAGGACTTGTGCCTCTAAGCAGGTCGAGAAATAAAGATTTATTTATTTATTTATTTATATATATATATATCAGGAGAAGTTGCAGCTTTTGGCTCTCTCTGTGGTAATAATAATAGAATGTGTATTGTCAATTCGCCTCACTCATGTCATGTCAATGACTTGCGGAACTTGAATATAACAGTATTTGTGTAGATATATTCTGAGCACTTGATAGCAGTAGATGCTCACTCTCTCTCATGACAATGACTGACGGAACTTGAATATAACAGTATTTGTGTAGATATATTCTGAGCACTTGATAGCAGTAGATGCTCACTCTCTCTCCTGACAATGACTGACTGCGGAACTTGCTCATGTCAATGCTCTTCTATGTTGTTAATCGTTGGTCATTTACTATGCTTTCCCAGAACTCATAAGTTTCCCTTGTTTGATGATCAATTGATTGCCTCAATTAGACTTAATGATGAATAAAATAAGATTTTAATTAATTATAAAAATAAGTTATGGTTCAATCCACAGGACCATTGCACCTCCGACGTTATGGTAAAGAAAAATGATTACTTATATTGAGATATTATAAGGATATTGATAGATACTTAATTCATTTTTCTTTTGATACTTATTTATGGGGTATTTATTGGGGACAAAAATGCTCGACTATTTATTTATGTATCGGGGTTGCGGACAGACGGACTCCAGACTCACCAGAACGCACGGTAACTCGAAAACGCATCGCCGAGACCTCACTCAATTCACTAGGGTATATATATTAATCATCCCAGATTCAGGGTGGGAACAATCACACGACTAACATGTTTATTTAGAGTAATTTAGGCGTTAAGTGAAATATTGATTCATTTGCGTCCACTTACCTCGAGACACACTTGATTTTCGAGCAACAGGTAAAAAGGGTAGAAAATTATTTAATATGGAAGGGCAGAGGTGCTTAGGGTTACTATGGGGTTTGTGTTTATGACACATGACACAAGGAATTAGGAATATCTTCTTTTATTCGAATAATATTGATATTTGGGTTGTTATGATTCTATGGGATTAGGGATTAATAAGTGAGTGACCTGAGTAGAGAAGATACAATGAAAATGCAAGCAATAGCAGGGTTCGAAGTAACAAAATGAGCTTGTAATGTACAATAAGATGGCAAAAATATAAATGCATTATACTATGTAATTGATTTGATTACTATAGCACTAACAATCATAGCTTTTAATAATGACTGTTTTGACAAAACAAATAACAAAATAAATGATATCACTGGGGTACTTAAAATGAGGGACTGAAATATAGTAATTATGTGTGGGAGGGTGAAGTGTAAATTAATAGGGGGTCTAATACTTAGTTAATCAGGTAAGAAATAAAAACAAAAACTAATGACAAAATATAAAAATGAGGGCTCGATTGATTTTATAAACGTGAATTTAATAGAACGGATTAATGTATTTTCTATTTACTGCTTTTACTGGGAACGAATGAATTAGTGATTTTAATGGTATGGGATTAATTATCGATTACTATTTTGATATTTATATAATAATATCTGAAATAATATAATTAAGAATTTAATGGGGACTGGTAAATTTATATTTTTATAAGGTGGGGGCTATGAAATTTTATTAGAATTAAGGCGGAGATTTTATTGAACAAATTATATATACAACAAATGACAGCAATAAAAAATGAATACGATAGTGGGGGAGAAATAAATGGAACTTGGTTTGATTGTTATTTTTACATTTTTAAGGCGGATATCCGTGCGAAGACAATTTTCTTAGATTTCGCGTGGATCAACAAAATATTTTCCTTTCATTGATTTTAGCGTGTGTGATTCCGCGAGGCGTTACGAACGATTTGTTCTAATGCCCAGGTGGCGGGGTGCACTTTATTCTGAAGCACGTGGCCAATAAATATTATTACTAAAATTATGTTTATTAATTCTGAGCTTAAAAATGTTTTGAAGTACTCTTTATAATATGTATTTAAACCAAGTAAAATTTTATTTGTGGGGGTAATTTCGATTATGGGATTTGTAGCGATTTTAACTAAGGGCGATGGGGACTTAATTTCAATAATTTGTGGTTTATCAATTGGTTCATTAATCTCTATGCCGGGTAGATAGGTTACTGACTTTAATTCGGTGGTGGGCTCTATGATGGGACTAATATTAATATTCTTAAAGGGGTCTGAATTGAGTTCTTGTGTGGTTTCGGTGAATTCGGCTGTGGATACCGTTGTTGCAAATTGAAATTTTAATGGAGGGGTTTGAATGGTTGGGAGGGCAGTTACTACATCTTCATTCTTTCTGGGAGGATCATTAAATCGACCATCGATCACATCGAGCTTGTTATTTTTTACTTCAACTCCGCTATTCATTCTATCGAGTTTGCTAATGAAATTATCGAATCCCCTCTCAAATGTACGATTCATATTTTCAAATCCACTATTCATATCGCTATTCATATTTTCAAATTTGCCATCTACATTATCGAATCTATCATTCATACTTCTAAATTCGCCATTCAAACTCTCCATCAGCCGAACCAACATTGCATTCGTATCATTATTATTGGGGATGGTGGGTCTAGTACTAGGGGGTGTGGAGGGGGTTGGGGGTGGCTTTTCTCTTACCTGGCGCTCTGTCCAATGCGTCTCTGGGGTCTGTGGAGAACTGCATCTTATTCTGATTATTATGTTCTGATTGGCCGGAGTGAATTGGTCTCGAGGATGCATCCTCGGTGCCCGCCGTCGGTCCAGCGAGCATAGAAAGTGTCCCCTGTACGTCCGACATCGATAATAAGACTCGAAAGAAGAAACAAGAGGCAAATAAATAAATAAATATTTGGCTTTAAATTTATAATTAGTAGGTGGAAGTGTCAATGGCCTCTGGTTATTTACTTATTTTTAATTCAGGCAAATATAAATATAGAATAAATTTTTTTTGTAAATTTTTCTTTTTCAATATAATAAAAAAATTTTTTTTTTTTTTTAAACAAAGGAACCTGTTAATCTCTGGGTAAACGTAGATATTTTCAAATATTTTCAGAATTATGTGTACCAGGAAATTGTGAGATGAAATGATTTTTTTTTGAAAATGAATAGGGATTGTCACCTGGATCAGTAGAATACCTGCTACTTTGCGGCCTATTCAATCCCAGCTTACGAACACCACACGAGGGGGTGGGGGGTTATTAAGGGGCAAGGGGGGGTGAATGTAACTTATGTACTAGGGAAATTGGGCTTTATTTTATTACGTTATTGTTAAATTAATCTGCTTCGCTATTTATTAATGGGGTGGGTGTGTCCCTCAGTGACTGATCCAAGTGGCACGTCCCTGAAATGGAGAATGAAATTTGAGGTGATGAGTGAAGGATGTAGGGAAATGGGCTTCCTGGTACTAATACTATAAATAAAGTTATACAGACCAGCGGTTATGATAGACAATGATATTGTTTTATTCCTTAGCAGTACAATTAGTTGAGGTGAAGTAGAGAGAGTGTCGTACACGGCAAACTCGTTTGGGTCCAGCGGGATTATTGATAGACTCGTCGCTGCTGAAGAACGGCCGGTGAGAATAATATATATATAATGGGTTTGAGCGCCGACTTCGAAGGTGTGCTTCTCGGGTCTCAATGTAGATAATTATATATATATCAGCGGTATGCGCCTTGTATGCCGGAAGTCCTGGTATTAGCGACGAACGTGTACCATTAATACTGGGCCTTAGATGACGAAGGTTACTCGATGAAGAAAGGAATATAGAACATATATATATATATATCAGGAGAAGTTGCAGCTTTTGGCTCTCTCGCTGTGGTAATAATAATAGAATGTGTATTGTCAATTCGCCTCACTCATGTCATGTCAATGACTTGTGGAACTTGAATATAACAGTATTTGTGTAGATATATTCTGAGCACTTGATAGCAGTAGATGCTCACTCTCTCTCATGACAATGACTTGCGGAACTTGAATATAACAGTATTTGTGTAGATATATTCTGAGCACTTGATAGCAGTAGATGCTCACTCTCTCTCCTGACAATGACTGACTGCGGAACTTGCTCATGTCAATGCTCTTCTATGTTGTTAATCGTTGGTCATTTACTATGCTTTCCCAGAACTCATAAGTTTCCCTTGTTTGATGATCAATTGATTGCCTCAATTAGACTTAATGATGAATAAAATAAGATTTTAATTAATTATAAAAATAAGTTATGGTTCAATCCACAGGACCATTGCAACGTGTTTAATTAGGTTTTGATATTCACACTAGTTTTTGAGCTAGCTCGTCCACAAAATTTGGTAACCCACAGACTAACAGACATTTTGCCAAAACAGTTATTATCTCGAAAAATATAATTTTTTCGATGTTCACTTTTAGAGCTTTTTGTAGAGCGAAATGCCATGGTTTCGCTCAATTTTTTTTATCAAAATAATTTATTTTCTTTTTTCTCCTTTTTTTCGAAATATCTCAAAAACGGCTAAAACTATTTTGATTAAAAAAATTGAGCGAAACCATGGCATTTCGCTCTACAAAAAGCTCCAATAAGTAAACATCGAAAAAATTATATTTTTCGAGATAATACTTGTTTTGTCAAAATGTCTGTTTATCTGTTAGTCTGTCTGTTAGTTAGTCTGTGCGTTACCAAATTTTTGTGGACAAGCTAGCTCAAAAACTAGTGTGAATATCGAAATTAAATTTCACACATAGTTTTGGCCCATTGATATTAAGAGCTGATTAGATTTTGGTGTATATCGACCCAAAATTAAGGGGGGTGGAGGGGGGGTTAAAAATTAAAAATCTAGGCCATTTGAGCAAACTCAACCAAATTTTGTATACATAATCAGTGGACCCCCAGAAGTCTAAAAAGTCTAAAAATTCAAAAAAAACCCAAAATGGGTGGGGGGGTTAGGGTCAAAAAATGAAAATCTTGTCCATTTACCAAACCCAACCAAATTCTGTATACATAACCAGAAGTCAAAAAACACAAAAATTAACCCCCCCCCCTACATGATTATAAATAATTTTAGGGGCCAGGTCGTATGGTATAGTCAAGTGGATGGCCACATCAGAACACGTCAGCTTATTTAGTTATAACTCGAGTTATAATAATTATATAGTTATAATTCAAGTGGTTATTTGAAAATCAAATAGAAAACTGTTTTCTATTACGTCAACAAAATATTTTGATTCCAAATATTGCTGTTTAATATCTAATGGGCCTCGAAAATAGGTCAAAATGGCCTTTTTCCTCGTTTTGACCGATAATATCTCAAAACTCTGACCTGAATCATGAAATTGCATGATAACTCTACTTGAATCCATTGTTAGGTTTACGGTTCCAAAATTTTTGTTGACCAGTATTATTTATTTATTTTTCAAAAATAAGTTGTATTTCTTTTCTTTTTACTTTTTCTGGAAGTAAATTATATCTTCTTAAGTAATTAATGAAAGATTGTGTTTTTGCTTAAAATATATATTTTCCGTTTATTTAAAACAATAATCTTTAATTTAATTTCTTCTCTAGTACAATATTATTTCAATTATATCTGTTATCTTTAATTTGTATTCAATGTTTAATATGTATGTATTTATTTATTTATTTATTTATTTATTAAACGAGAAGTTTTAATTCTAATTGAGAAATATTTAAGCTAAGCAACATGAATACACATACAATGAATTTTGTTTTAATTAATTAATTTGTACAGGTGCTACTTAAGCTTGAAGTGAAAGATGATTTGACCGAAATCGTTTAATTACACTTGACTGATCTTTAAATACTTTCAATTTGATTTCACTCGGAAAAAATATTCTTCTGAGTTTACAACATTCTCTCAATTATTCTACATGAATAACAACAACAAGAGGAGAAAATAATTGAAATATTATCTCAGATTAATCTTAATTATTCATAGGATTTGTATTAAAAAAAGGAAAAAGTTGTCCAATGGAAATTAAAATTAACTGAAGATGGATAGAAAATTAAGAAATTTTAGCAATCTATCTCGTTCGGGGTGATGTGATAACAATTCCCGATCAATTACATTAAGTTTCATTTGAGTTTTGATTGGTTAATTTCCTTTGGTGTTAGAAAACGTTCCGGAAATCTTAAAGGAGTTGTCAACCCCGAGTTTCCCTCAAATCAACTACTATATTCGAAATTACTATTTATAAGTTTAAATTAATTATTATTACTTTAACATACCGTCGGCGTTCAAGCAAAAGTCACTAAGTCTAAAAATACAGATTTCGATATATATACCTCAGTGTTATCTCGAATTAATACTCCATAGTCTTGAAAGAGACAATAAAAGAGTGTGTCTTCTGCTGGAATTATAATTTTAGCAGAAGACACACTCTTTATTTTCTCCTTTAATAATTCCAGCAGAAGACACACTCTTTTATTGTCTCCTTCAATATATTAAAATTCTGCTAACCTCGGTACAAAAACGTACAATTTAACTCCATAGTCTGATAAATTTCGGGAGTCAGGTTTGTTATAGAGCATGCCTTCTAATTAAGCTAGCGCAGATTCAAGCCCGACTCGCTGCAAATATTTGACCGGCTATAATCTGATCCCTTCAGGGAAAGGCAATGGGAAACCACTTCTGTGAAAAATTTCCCTAGGAAAATTACAATGGTTAGGATACTCTCCATAGTAATCGAGTATGGCACTTGAAAAATAAGAAGTCTGGTAAAATTCTCTATCTCCATTGAATTTCAGCTGCTAAGCAACAAAGAAGTCTGAATTTCCTAACTTCTGAAGGCAATTATGTTGTCAGGTAAAAATCAATAAGTACACTTGGTAGATTTACTGTCGATGTACATGTGTTATTAAGAATTATTAAATATAATTTTTAGTATTTTTTATAACGACTCAAAAGTTTAAATTGATTATATCTCAAAATTCTTGTTCTGGACTTAGTGACTTTTGCTTGATATCCGACGATTACAAAGTACGCAGAAGTATTAAAATCATCCATAATAAGTTTTTACTCAAAGATTAAATCTTCATAAAAAATCCATTCAAAAATTTCGCGGATGCTAGATTCTAAAAACCATAGAGTAATATAGAGTGGAAGGTTACGGAATATCGAAAAGCGCTCTCTAGCGACTCGGAGAACATTATTCTTAGTCTTTAAGAGCTATTCAAAGATCATAGTCATAGGACATTCAAAGCCTTTGTCATAGAATTATATACACTCTTTGTGCTAAACGTTCATTTAGAAAATTTTCCAACGTACAAATTTATAGATTAAAATATTATTAAATGTGCCTAGTTCTCGACGTCAATGTTTTGTGAAAGATTGCTTTAACGATACGAAATCAGATAAAAAGCATACTTTTTTAAATGACCTAAAAATCACGAAATGTAAGTAGGTACCCTATTTAAAATTAACTAATAATTTATTTCTTTAATTTTTATATGTTAATTCTTTAATAATTTAATTTTAGAGCTAAAGAGAGCGGTTCCCGCCATTTTATTGCCCATTCCGAACCGCCAGAGAGCTTTGTAACTCGTTTAGGCTAAAATATATTGGCTCCTTATGGAGCCTTCCGCTCTATATTACTATGGTAAAATTCCACACTATGGTAAAAACATTCAATATATAATATAATATATTTTAATTTTAATATTTTGAGGGCAGCTGAAAAAGTCCATGGAGAACTTCGTTTTTGGATCTAGGGGTCAACTCTCTTTGACACAGGGCTTGTCGCTTAGCATAACCAGTTGAACTTCAATTAATAGATCACATTAAAAAAAAGTAAAGATATAATTATTGGCAGTAGTAATTTTTAAAAAATCACTTATGTGCAATAGAAAAAATCTTGGCGGGTCTTCTTCGAAAAGGGGACAAGAGTATCACAAAGTTACTTATTATTATTATCATTAATATTATTTTTTTACTTTCCCTTACATACAAAATAGGAAAAAGTTTATTTTTAATATTCCCTCTTGAAATAAACTTATTTTAAAAGTTTTCGAAAAACCAAAACAACCCTTCTGACTTAGTTTTAAATCAAATCCTTGAATTATAAAGACTCTTACTTTTGTATCCGGAAATAGATACCTAAAAATCTTAAAAGCCTTATTATCACTATTAATTGAAACTGTTTGAATAATGTAAAGAAAATTTAAAAAATTTTAAATTTTCTTTAGATACTTTATTTAAATGTGATTCACGCAAGAACACTACACCATTCTCCTTTAATGAAACTGATTTTTAAAAACTTGGATTTTTATTTTATACCTATGTCTTTAAAAATAATTAAGAGTCTAAGTTACGAAAGTGAAACGAAAAATACAATAAAAATTAATTTGCAAAGTTTTTAATTATTTCTTAACTATCCTAATCGTTGATGATATGAATATCAGAAATTACAGGTATTAATTATTTTCTTTCTGATATCTAACTATTAGATGTTTTGTAATACAACAACTCTATAGTTATATTGCACTCATTTATAATATAATTACAAAAGATACTGGTTATGTATAATAAGAAATTTATTGGATTTTCAGTGACACGCATCGCTATTTATTCATAGTTAAGTATTTTTAAACTTTCAAATAATATTGATCTGAAAGGTTTTCAAATAATTAAATGAAATTTTTCAATCCTTACATCAAGTCAAGGTTAAACCATTTTAAAATTTTATGGAATTATTATCAAGAGAAAGTTTAAACCGCACAAATAATTATTAGTTAAAATTTTGATAAGTAATTCAGGTTTTGGTACATAAAATAGCAGAATCACAAGTAACGTTACTACTTCTAATAATGTGGATTAGAAATCAAATTAATTTGTTTTGTGTATCACACGACTTTCACTTGCAACCTCTCCTTGTTTGGTTTCTATAAAAATTCAATTCAGATGGTCCACTACTAGATCCGAGATTAGAGATGTACCATAAACGATACATCGATGTTTCAGTAATAAAACATCGATGTTTACCATCGATGTTCACTATTACAAACCATCGATGCATCGATGTTTTTCTATAGGATGTTTTTTACATCGAAGTTCCGACTTTTTTCTAAGTCTGGAGCAACAATAACGCAACAAAGAAACCGTTTGACAGGGAAACGCTTTTCAAAACTATTTTATTTTTAAATTCAGTTACTAAATAAATTGCTCTGGTTTTGGAAAAAAGTTTATTATGAGAGTCACATGATTATTGTATAACCTTCTAATAAAAAATTAACAACATAAATTGTATTTTATTTTATACCAAAATAAGCTGACGTGTTCTGATGTGGCCATCCACTTGACTTTACCATACAACCTGGCCCCTAAAATTATTTTTAATCATATAGGGGGGGGGTTAATTTTTGTGTTTTTAGACTTCTGATTATGTATACAAAATTTGGTTGGGTTTGGTAAATGGACAAGATTTTCATTTTTTGACCCCCACTTTGGGTGGTTAGTTTTTTCATTTTTAGGCTTCTGGGGATCTACTGATTATGTATACAAAATTTGGTTGAGTTTGCTCAAATGGCCTAGATTTTTAATTTTTAACCCCCTCCCCCCCTTTTGGTCGATATACACCAAAAACTAATCAGCTCTTAATCTCAATGGGCCGAAACTACGTGTGAAATTTAATTTCGATATTCACACTAATTTTTGAGCTAGCTCGTCCACAAAAATTTGGTAACGCACAGACTAACAGAAAGACTAACAGACATTTTGACAAAACAATTATTATCTCAAAAAATATAATTTTTTCGATGTTCACTTTTTTTGAGCTTTTTTGTAGAGCAAAATACCATGAATTTGCTCAATTTTTTTAATCAAAATAATTTCAGCCCTTTTTTGAGATATTTCGAAAAAAGAAGGAAAAAAAACACTTTTTTCATGCACGATTACAATATTTGACCATACCCTGTATGGTAAAGTAAAAATATAAGATCATACGTTTTTTACTATGTTTATTATCCTTTACAATCACGTAATTTTAGTATTCTAGTTATAAATCGAGTTCTAATTCATCTAAATTCAAGTGGTAATTTGAAAATCAAAGAGGAAGCTGTTTTCTATTACATCCATAAAATATTTTGATTTCAAATATTGCTGTTTAATATCTAATGGGATTCGAAAATAGGTCGAAATGGCCTTTTTCGTCATTTTGATCAATAATATCTCACAACTCTGACCTGTTGTAAAAAATCGGGAAATTTCATTATAATCAGTGTATAGAAACTCTACTGGAATCCATTGTTAGGTTTACGTATAATAATAAAACTAAGATACGAGGTAGGTTTGTGAAATCTACCTCGTATCTTAGTTTTATTATTATATTAAAATGTTTCACCTAGAACCAACACCGAACTCCTTAAAAGTTATGTTAGGTTTACGGTTACAAATTTTTCTTTAATTTTTGTCGCGAAGTGTAAATATAAATTTGAAAATAGTTAAAGCTATTTGCCATAGCAAAAAACTTTTGTATTTAATACCTACTTGCAAGAATCTCAGAGAGGCAGGTAAGGAGGTATCCCTTCTCATAGTGGAATTAACGGGAACGAGAGAGTGGACAGTCTGGCTGTGAGAGCGATTTCCGAGGGATCATCCTGGCCCCTCGAATTGTCGGCGTTTCAGTTCGGTCTTTAATAAAGAAGAGAATCTATCAAGAGTAGAACAATTCCTGGAAACTATCCAGTGCTGACAAAGGGCGACATTTCTTCGGAGTGTGTCTGGGAATCCCAGTTCAGCCCTGGTTTGAACGATATCACCTGTTCAGAAAAATGTCTGTACATATTAATAGGCTGAGACTTGGGCACGCGACGACTCCCGAGTATATGCATAGGGTTGGTCTCAGAGACCACCCTTTCTGTAGATGTGATTCGAGCTCCCGGGGGGACATTAACCATGTCCTTCTTGGGTGCGGGTTGTCTCGACGAAAAGACGAAAAATAGACCGATTTTATGACAGGGTTCGGGGAAAAATAGAGTTCCCTACAAATGCGCAGATATTACTTGCCTGCATATCCAAAGCGGCGGAACTAGGGAAGCTAGTTCTTCAATTCCTTATATCGCTGGGCTGTGATATTTTTTGATGAGTTTGCTATTTATTTATTTTTTATTTTTATTTATTTATTTTCTTAATTTTTTAATTTTTTATTTTGTTTTTTTGTAGAATTAATGTGAATATATTGACTGGTAAAATGGGTTTGTGCCCGATGCCAAAAAAAGCTACAGCTATATTTATAGATACAAGTTGTTTTATATGAGAGCGAAAGATTTTAGAGGATAATTTCAACTCTCATACTATAAAATACAGAATATACAAATTTTCATTTTACTTTATGTTTTTTTAAGTTTTTCGATATTTTTACCAAGTTTTTTTTATTTTGGATTCTTTTTATTCTATGTTCTTTAATGAGTATACATTTTGTTTAATTAGAGATAATAGAGGAAAGTTAGTTAGGTGTGTTTGAAAATTTTTTAGGAAGTTGAAAGGTTTTGGGGTTCTCTTATCATTTATGGTAGTTTGAATGAAACAAACTTTCCTTTCCATAAACATATATTCTATTATAATTGAATATTTGACTTTTCATTTGAAATATATATAAAATGTTAACTTGTAATTAAAGGAGACAATAAAAGGGTGTGTGAAAAATAATAATAATTAAAAAAATTATTTTTCCAGCAGAAGACACACTCTTTTATTGTCTCCTATAATTTATAAAAATTCTGCTACACTCAGCAAAAATAAACTTGCAATTTAACTTGTAATTAAATAGAAGTAGGTATAGCAAGTGGTATGGTACATTTATCAGTTTATTTACTTATCTTCTCTATTCCGTTTGAGAAAACAAATATTTGTTGAATTTAAGAGAAAATACTTAAAACAAAATATTTAGAGTAATTAAAAATAAATAAATAAACTAATGTGAAGTGAAAATGTATTATATATACCATTTGTATTATAAATTAAAAATATAGTGATTTTTTCTGGTCTTATAGATTTTATTAAAGTGTACTAGATGAAGGAGGAGGTATCAGCCAAAGATGGAATCACTAGGTTCAATAAAACACCTTTAATAAGACGTTTCGGCCTGAATTTTATTTGGCCATCTTCAGTAAATTAGGCTAAAATTTTTTTTACAAATAGATGTTAATTGATATATTTTTTATATACAAAATTATAAGTTGACCAAGTTGGTTGTTTAGACTTACAGTTATACACAAAATGCGATACCCATATGTGATCGAACCAAGGCTTATCAAAAATAAAAAATTTTTTAGCTTCATGTGAATTTATATCATGTCTGGACCCAAAAGTTTCAGAATGAAAGTAATGAGTTTATATAAATTTTTTCTATATATTACATTATAATTAAATATTTGACCCTTATGGGAGGTCATCATAAATCTCATCATTATTTATTTACAAACAATTATTATTATTATTAAAGGTTCAATTTAAATCACACAACTAATTATAGTGCTTCGTCGATTAAAGATGATTCGATTTAACGCAATCCTCTCGAATTAATTTAAAAAGAAAATCAATTTCTGCTACTATGCTTGGTATATTGGTCAATTGTTTCAATTAAAATGCGAAACCGATTAGTTACGTTAGTCTATCTCATCTTTTGAAAATCAAGGAAAGATTCAAGAAGCTTCTCTAAACCTGCTGAAAAAAGATTCCCTATCGTCATAGCCCTACAATATAGATCTTGGGTTGATGAATATAAGACGTTTATTGTTTCAAGAATATTTGTTCGTTTGATAAATTTTACACTAAATACAATCTGTTGGTGTTTATTTATTTCTTTTAAAAAGGAAAATTAGATTTAATCCTCGAAATCGTTTTTTATTGAATTGCAATGGAGCGATTCTTTCTTATTCGAAAGTAAAAAGTTGAAAATCCGTAGAGACCTTGTGATGGGTGTGAATTTTTCGATTAAATCGCAAGAATCCTTCTTCCCCTCCATCCATCCATCCCTTGTGGGCTGCCCAGATAGTTTTGTCAGCAAGTGGCTCGGACAGATTGCGAATTGGGCTTCTCTCAATTGGCCTGGAGTGGCCAATAGAAATACAGATTACCAGCTTGCCACATTGGACATCAGTCAATCGCCAAGGGGTAGAATAATACAATATTTATAAAGGACTATTCAGCATCACTTGAAGCAGGCGTGGGAGTAAAGGTTTATTCGATTATGCTAATAATTCATATAAAAGACGATCTTCATTATACTATATTATTTTAATTACACAACTCAACAAAAATAAAAATTGTTCTTGTTTCTTGATATCTTGGCTTTTAGGCGATTTCCTAGAGCTATTCAAAAAACTCCATTGTATGTACAGCGTCATCTTTAGTTTTCTTCTTAAAGTGATATTTAGAGAGAGAAATCTCAAATTTAGGGTGATCATTTTTCCTGCTGTCCAATTCGAGACATAGACCCCCCCCCAACACCATTAACAATTTTTTTTTCCAAAAATATTTAAATGAAAAACTAAAATAAAACATGGAAATACTTTGTGAAATTCTTTGTGACTGGTTATTGGGTACACTTGTACACGTTTCGCAATATATTTTTCTACTTCCTCAGGCAATCTTCAACAATAATAACAATTGCAATTATTTGGAATCACCAATTAAAACATAAATAAAATTTTATTTAAAAAAAAAACATAAATAAAATTTTCTTTAAAAAAAACCTTTTGAAAAATATACATTTGTACTTAACCTTCTCGTAAAAAGTAATATATATAGACATTACATCGTATGTCGATCAAAATTCAACAAAACAATCACATCCTTTTCTTTTTTACACTTTTTTTTTAAAGAAAAACACAATCGTATTATAAGGCCTAACTAATACAGATAATAATATTAATAAAAATAAAGAATCTTGTCAATGATAATACATGAAAATACAGTAAAAACATTATTTATAGTATAATAAGTGTCTGGTGACTGTAAACATAAGCATGGGCCTAGATGAGCGATTGCGTTCATATAGTCATGTACCCAGAGACAAGCGAATAAAATATATTCAAATATTATAATATTCACATGATATGATGATTTATCTAATTCGGGACATTTTCCAGGACATATAATATGGGATACAGGTCTTTAATCCGGGACCAATGGTCACCCTACTCATACTCCTTGATGAAAAAAATCATTTTGACAACAAAAAATTTCATTATCCCAAAATAATCATTCACTTAAAATTTTGATACAATTTTCAAAATATCAAAATAAGAACACCTACATAAAACTTTAAAATTTCAAGTTTGTATCTTATTTAGTTTACGAGGTATGTATAATGTTCTTACAGAGGAACAGACAAACATTGTAGTGACATTAATAATAGTCTCGTTTTACTTTTTAAGCGAAACTGTAAAAATGTGCAATTTACACTGTTAAAAATTTCTTATATAATTTTACTATAAAAATGAGAAGTCCGGCCTCAAAACTTTTTACTAATATTACCAGTATTGTAATCTTAGAACATATTTTTTACTAATATGTATCTAATTAATAAAGGGTGTTTTTTTAGAGGTTCACAATTTTAAATTAAAATAAAACATAGAAAAATATTAAGGGGAAATCGATGAGGCAGTCCAACAAAAAAAGAAGATAATTTACACTATATTTTTATTCATAAAACCGACGTTTCGGAGGGTATTCCCTCCTTCTTCAGGGTCTGTAATTAATTAAAATGGGATTTGGCCATCATTACAAACAAGATCATCACAAATTTGTTTTTTCATATATAATTAATATATAATTATATACAATTTTTTAATCAAAAATATTCTACTCACTTTGAGTCAGTGAAGGAAATCCAAGCGATATTCCCTCTCTCTCCTCTTTCAGTGACAGTAACAATAATATATTGTATTTCATTCTCAGCAGAATTATAATGTAGTAATTATTTGCAAAATTTTGATATAAGTATATATCATTAGCCAAATCCGTACAGTACAACAATGTGTATTTTGCTTTAATTATACTTTATACATATATATATATATACAAACCTTTTATAAAATTATTATTATTTTTCTTATTTCATTATTATTTTTTATTTTTTTCATCATAAATTCCAAAACTCCCCCACTTAAATCACTTATCAGTCCGTTTCCAAAAATTACTCAAATCTTATAGAAAAATATTTTTAATATCAATGAAACTGCCTTTATTGGAAATATAGCTTTATGCCATTAATGTTTGAATATGATTTCGGCCATGTGGCCGCCGCGGGTGGCGCATAGATGGCGCAATCTGGATTTCCAATTTTCACACACTTTTCGCAGCAATTGAGGCCTTATTTGGTCAATAATTCGCCGAATGTTGTGTTCCAAGTGTTCAATCGTCTCTGGTTTATCGGCGTAGATAAGTAACTTGACATTTGACATATCCCCAAAGCCGATAAACCAGAAAGGATTGAAAACTTGGAACACAACATTCGGAGAATTATTGTCAAAATTCGGGCGCAATTGCTGCGAAAAATGTGTGAAAATAGGAAATCCAGATTGGCTACATGGCCGAAATCATATTCAAACACTAATGGTATAAAATTATATTTTCAATAAAGCCAGTTTCATTGATATTAAAAATATTTTTCTTTGTTTTATTTTAATTTAAAGTTGTGAACCTTTAAAAGAAACACCCTTGACAAGAAAAAAGTAAAGTTACAATTTATTTTTGTATTTTTGCAATGAGTTAATGTGATTTTACCAATATAATATAGTATTTTTTACTATACTCCATCTTGTAAATCTCCTATCTATTTGTACTGTAAACATATATAGTATAAATATATAGTAAAATTTACAATTTTTTTTAACAGTATAGGAGCTCCAAATTGGTGGTTTTTAGGGGATTTTTGTACTTGTCGGTATTTAAAAATGATTTTAACTTAAAACTATGCAAAAAATTTGGCAAATTCATTCATTTATTCAGAATCAACTACAAATAAGAATACATTTGATATCTCAACTATTTTGAGGGTTATAAGGAAAAGAACTGTCAGTAATTCAGAAATATAATTGTGATTTTTTTAATAGATTAAAGGTATCAAAACATATAATTCTGATTAACATTCTATTAAATACCCAGGTAAAGTATTTATATTATAACTTAGAGTGAAGTCAAGGCCTTTGTGACTATAATCTTATATATATACCTACTGATGATATAATCATTTAATTTATTCATTATAACTTGAAAAACTCTGCTTTTTTCGACAAAATATCATTTTCATGTTTTTAGTGTTGCTTTATAGTTAGTTGTTGAATTTTAATATGTCTTAATCATAGGCATACATTTAATATTGGGTCAATCAATAATTTAAGCGGAACATGAGCAGTCTTACATGTTGTTTGCATAAATTATTTCCTATGTTCGTGGAAACAAAGTGGCAACACTTGAATCCATCAATTCTTAATGCTTGTGTTAAAACTTAGGTGATTAGGATGTTTAGCTATTGCACTACTTAAATTAGTTCTTTTAGATAAGATGGGTTTACATATAGACAAAGTTTCGACCCCAGGTCAATTTTTAATTGTAATCAAACAACAATATCAAAGAAAGCCAAAGGAACTTTTTTATGTAATTAAGAGTAATATATTACATTCTTGTCCTCTAAATAATAATTATGCTATATATTACTTCCTTATTGTTCTTATCAATCTTACATCATTAAAAAAGAAAGAAAAATCTTCTTGATTTTTTAAAAAATTATTATGCACTTTAATGTCTATATTATATGTATAGAAATTTCCTTAGGAAATTCGTGAAGTTTATTGAGCCCACATGGTAGCTGGAGTTTCTCAAAATTTAATGAAAAAAATATACTAATGTTTTTCTTTTTTGAAGTGAAACTTCTTTAGCGACGTATCTGTTTGAATTTTTTGTTACATTAAAGGGGAAATGACTCAATAGAGGGGAAATACTTTTTTAATTTTAAAATTCACTAATATTTCAGGACAAATATAAAATAATAATTTTAAGCTTAATATATAGTATATGTCTCTGGAGTGTGATTTTTTAAGGGGGATAAACATGAAATTTATGAAAATTAGGAAATTTAAAATTATTATTTTAAAACCCACTTAGGTATAGTTCATAAGAAATAAAATTTATTTATTTATTTATTTTTTATATAGGTTTGACTTCGAGGTAATACCAAAAATAAAATATATTAAAATTAGGAAATTTAAATTATTATTTTAGTCTACATGAAAATAGTTTTAAGCTTATTAGGTATATATGTCTCTGGAGTGTGATGGGGTAAACTTTTTGGCCGTTATATACAAATAATATCTACGGCTAAGGGACGGTTGTATGTCGCAAAGTAAATGCTTTTACCACTAACACAGGGTAGATAGTAAATGGAGGGATTGCGATGGCCAATCAGATGCTAGGTACTGACATTTCCTGGCATCTGATTGGCCATCCAGTCCCTCCATTTACCATCTACACTGTGTTAGTGGTAAAAGCATTTACATTTGCGACATACAACCGGCCCTAAGAAAGTTTCACTTTCCCGTGAACTTATGTGGATGAAAATAGGTCGAAATGGCCTTTTTCTTCGTTGTGACCGATAATATCTCAAAACTCTGACCTGTTGTAAAAAATCGGAAGAAATTTCATGATAATCAGTGTATTAAACTCTACTGGAATCCATTGTTAGGTTTACGGTTACAAATTTTTCTTTAATTTTTGTCGAGCAGTGTAAATATAAATTTGAAAATAGTTAAAGGTATTTGCGATAGCAAAAAACTTTTGTAATGAAATAGCTACTTGCTTACGAAAATTTTTATAGGTACAAGTTGTTTTATATGACAGCGAAAGATTTTAGACGATAATTTCAACTCTCATACCATATAATACAGAATATACAAAATTTCATTTTACTTTATGTTTTTTTAAGTTTTTCGTTATTTTTACTAACATTTTTTTTATTTCAATCATAATTTTGATTGAAATAAAAAACAAGAAAAAAACATTAGTATATTTTTTTTTTAATTTTGGAGGAACTCTGGCTACCTCGTGGGCTCAATAAACCTCATGAATTTTCCCTGGAAATTTCTACACATATTAAAAAATTATTATTATTAATACAAGTTTCGGGCTTAGTCGAAACCATCTTCAGTTAACACAAACACTTTTTCCTTGATTGATAAGAAGAATATGGAAGTTATATTAATAATTTGGGCAATCAAAAGAATATTTTAAGTTTGAATTATGATATGGGTTTTTAAATACAAATTCGGACTTTTCCATATCAAATTCAGAATAACTCATACTAAATAATAATCACATTTATTAAAATAAAATATGTTTCACCTCGCACTAACACCATAAAAATTACACTGTTCAACAAAAATGTCTCCCCTTAAACCTAACAATGGATTCCAGTAGAGTTTTCTACGCTGATTATCATGCAATTTCCCGATTTTTTACAACACGTCAGAGTTTTGAGATATTATCGGTCAAAATGACGAAAAAGGCCATTTTGACCTATTTTCGAGTCCCATTAGATATTAAACAGCAATATTTGAAATCAAAATATTTTGTTGACGTAACAGAAAACAGCTTCCTCTTTGATTTTCAAATTACCACTTGTTTTTAGCTCAATTAGAACTCGAGTTATAACTAAAAAACTAAAACTGCGTGATTATAAAGTATTAAAAACATAAGGTCTTAGTTTTTTAGTTATAACTCGAGTTCTAATTGAGCCAAATTCAAGTGGTAATTTGAAAATCAAAGAGGAAGCTGTTTTCTATTACGTCAACAACATATTTTGATTTCAAATATTGCTGTTTAATATTTAATGGGACTCGAAAATAGGTCAAAATGGCCTTTTTCGTCGTTTTGATCCATAATATCTCAAAACTGTGACGTGTTGTAAAAAATCGGGAAATTGCATGATAATCAGCGTAGAAAATTCTACTGGAATCCATTGTTAGGTTTAAGGGGAGAAATTTTTGTTTAATTTTTGTCAAACAGTGTTATTAAATATCAAGTCATAATCCGGAGGTCCATAGAAAACACTTTGGGAAACATTGGTCTATTCGCTTTAAGGGGAATACCATCAAATTCTTCCTTGGCATGGTTTGTTGATTTCTCATCCCAGGTTATTTTAAATCAATTATAAGCATTATAACTCACTCTCATGGTAAAACAAATATATTGAATACAATTTCACCAGGGGGATTAGACTTTCAAATCAAGATTTGCCTCTCGAACAGACGCAATATGTTTTATCATATTTACTTATCTGTAAATACTAAAGCCTTTAGTTAAAATCTAAATACCTATATATTTGTTTTGTAATCTATTTCGGAGCTGTTATAGAAACAAAAAAACAAAAAACAAAACCGCCTGTCATAAATTTTCAATTTATCTCTACTCGTCTCTGGAGTCACGCAAAGGGAATCAGCCGGCCACTTTGCCATACTCACCTACGTACGTACGTACGTGTATCGTTGAAAAACACAGGGAGAAATCCCAAATCTATTATCTCTTTCAAACTATTTGAATAAATATTTATTTATTTTTTCTGTTATATATAGTATAGTATAAAGTTATTCCAACAAAATGAACAAAAAAATGTGACAAATAATTCAAACTTCTCTGATTCGGTTGTCTCGAATTTATTTATCCCTTGATTTTCGATTTGATTTGTTTATACGGGCATAACGAAGAGTGACGATAAAAAAGAGAAAGTTCTTTCTTTTTACGAGAATAAAATAAAATAAGTGAAAGTAAATAAATTGAGAGGGAAAAATGCATGGATGAAAAAATGCTGGAAATATATTTAAAAAATTCTTTTATGCGATACGGTTTTCACTCATAAGACGAATTTTTACAAATGAAGATTAAATCTTTGAGTGAAATTTGTATCGCGCGATACATGTCAGAGGGGATCATCTTAAAAAATAGCCAATTGTCTCAGATTGCTAATTTTGGTACGCGGGTTCCATTTTCCTTCTTCTGATATAAAATTAAAATATCCATTCCATATCGGATCTAGTAGATTACTATCTTTTGATTTTCTTAAAAATCGCTTTTTTATTAAAATAGAAATGTATTCATTTTCCTTGAAATTGAAAATCATATAAAAATTATTAAGAACCAACAATTTGATGTAGGTACGGAACACAATCAACGTCCGACTCGCACTTGGCCTACTTATTACACCCAGCGGAATTTCCAAATCTATGAACATAAAAACTTATGAAAAAATTCTATCCAATACATCCAATCTCTCCTAATCAACAAGTAATGATCTTACTCTGACATACAGATAGAGAGCGTCATTGTTATAAATACTAAAATAGGGTTCCGTTTTACTTTTGATCGGAGCCCTAAAAAACCAACGCCATCAATTACATAGACTAATGAACTAAAATAATATGTAATACCAGAAGTAATTAAGAAAAATCAAAGTAAGGCAAACTACCATACAATAATATTTATTAATATAAAAATATTTAAAGAAGATATACTTAAGGTAGTTCTTTCGCGACAATCCACCCAAAAAGTTTTTGCCTGGTTTCCACTCTAAACATATGAACGGTGCTAAAATTTTAGGTTATGTTTTCTTAACGTGACTGTACTTCTCACTAACTGCATTTTTTATCATATATGACGTATTAATACCGTTCGAAAGAAAAAAGAGATGCAGCATCGTCCAAGTAAAACTGCTACTTAAAATTACAGTCGTAAGTTGTAGAAAAAAATGTGAAAAATAGTTTCTTTCCATAACAACAATATTACATTTTTGTTTGTTTTTTCTCTGCCCTATTAAATTTCCTTGTTGTGAGTTAGCAGGTTTACACTCTAAGGCGACGATAAGTAAAAAAATTTCATTTTTGGTGGGATAAATCGTCTTCAAATTTTAACAGTGTGTTTATTATGATTTTAATGACTTATATTCCAAGTTTCGAAGACTTCTTGATTTTTTGCATTTGTTAAAGAACTACCTTAAATAACTTTTAAGGAGATAGGTGTTGGTTCAAGGTGAAACATTTTTTAATAATAAGAAATTAAGTAAAATTACGAGGTAGGTTTCACATAAAATAAAACAAAAATGAGTTTTTATCTCGATATATTTCGGGTTTTGAGCCCATCTTTAGGAGTTAGTAAAACATATCAAAATATATCGAGATAAAAACTCATTATTGTTTTATTTTATGTGAAACCTACCTCATAATTTTACTTAAGATATACTTAGACAAGGTAAAAAAATATTTAAGAATCTTGTGATTAATTAAAGGAAAAAAATCTAGATTCTATGAGAAGCAACCTAGGAACATATATTCAAGTTCCGCTCGATCTCTGTGTAGCAAAACGCCTTGTTTTCTTGCTGAGAGAGCCTACCCTTGACGCTCTAGACCAGTGGTGCCCAACCCTTTTTGTCCGCGGGCCGGATTCAACATGACATAGGATCTCGCGGGCCGGATTCTTATAATTGTATATCTTAGCGGCACCTTTAATTAAAAAACGCAACATTTTCAATGAATTAACGAATATTTTTGTGCTGCTTCAGTTTTTTTTTCAAAATATTTGTAAATTTAATGAAAATATTACGTTTTTAAATTAATGGTGTGGCTAAAATATACTAATATAGGTTAGAACTAAATTAAACAAAACAAATGGCTTCACTGGAAGTCCGCTTTACATTAGGCTAGGAGGAGTGGTGATGAATTTTAATAATAAATTAAATAATAATTATTTAATTTATCGATAAGTAAATATTTTAAAATAAAATTTCTGTACTTGTCTAATTTGTCCTCGCATTTAAATAAACGTCAAATTATCCGACAACTAGACCGCACTGCGGCGCAATTTGAACTATATTTTTACAAGATTGTTAGTGACACTAAAAATATTGATGTACATAAAAAAATGTAGAAATTTTTTATTTTAATTATCAATATGATTTATAATTTTTTTAGATATTTTACAAAAGATACATATTTAGTGTCATCTCGCTCGCGGGGCGGATTGAGCCTCTTCGCGGGCCATAGGTTGAGCACCGCTGCTCTAGACTTTCTTCTTAATAGTAGAAATCAGGAACTTCTATATATATATACCATTAATTCAAATTTCGAAATCGTCACTAGGGGATCGCTGTTTGAGCCCTTCATAAACATTTCTTCAAGAATTAGATTGAAATTCAATTAAATAAATCAAACACTACAATTTTCTGCACATTTTGAATAAAACCAAATTCGATTTGATGTTCGAAACAAGGAGAAAAAATTTCTAAAAGATTCTAATCAAATTGTCAACCGATTAATTGAGAAATTTTACATCAAAATATTAATTATTTTACTCGAAACGCTCCTAATATCCTCTAGAATATAATTTTATTAATACTTCTTTCATTTTTTATTTGGAAATTTTAAATTTATTAATTTTTTCATTCCTATTTAACAGTATATCTATATAGTATATTATTCCCTTGCAATGGATTCCTGATTAGCCTATGCTTAACATTCGATAGTGCCTGTCCAGACTTGTCAGACGCTTCTCTCTATCATAGCACGATGGGTCCTGGGAAAGGACATTCTTAAAGAGCTAATTTTCGGGCGCAGCGGGCGTCCGTTCCTTGGATAATTGCATTAGGCCACCTCTAGATCAATCAAAAAAGTTAAGAAATCTTAATCAGTTCAGAGACAAACCTCTATCGGTTACCGCGCTCTTTGGAATGTTTCGAAAAATATATTTTTTTTATTTTTATTATTTATAATATTTTTATAAATATTTAATTAATCATCACTTACTAAATAAATAATCTTTTAAAATGCCAATGAATATTTATTTCTATATGCATAAGCGTCTTATATATTCTCATTTCAATGGTAGCCAAAAGTTTATTTAGTATTTATTTATTTCCAATTGCCTATACGTTCTGTAGGTTTTAATTTATTTGATTTAAGAAATTAAATTTGCCATGTTTTTTGGGGAAAATTAAAATTGTATAGGTAAATATATACGCTAATTTTAAATTGTGTTTTTTAATTTTTTCCTATAAGTATAACATATATAGAAAATAAATTGACACGTTCTGATGTGGCCATCCACTTGACTTTACCATACACTTCTGGTTGAGTTAGGTACAAGGGCCTAGATTTTCATTTTTACCCCACATTTTGGGCGGTTAGTTTTTGCATTTTTAGTAGCCCACTGATTATGTATACAAAGTTTGGTTGAGTTTGGTCCAAGGGCCTAGATTTTCATTTTTTGACCCCCCTCCCCCCATTTTGGACGGTTTGTTTTTGAATTTTTAGTGTTCTCGAACCCCATTGAGAATATGTATACAAAATTTGGATGAGTTTGCCCAAATGGCCTAGATTTTTTTTGACCCCCCCCTAATTTTTGGCCCCAGGAAAAAAAATATATTTTCGTTATTATAGGTTCATTTTATAGTATATTTCATTTTTCTAGTTTTTTAGTTAGAAAATATTATAATTTTAAATTCAACCCCCCTCCTGCCCTTAATTTTGGGTCAATATTCAAAATCTAATCAAGTTCTTAACCTCAATGCCCCACAACTACGTGTGAAATTTGGTTTTGATATTCAAACTAGTTTTTGAGCTAGCTCGTCCACAAAATTTGGCAACCCACAGACTATCAGAATAATAGACATTTTGACAAAATAATTATTATCTCGAAAAATATAATTTTTTCGATGTTTACTTATTCGGGCTTTTTTGTAGAGCGAAATACGATGGTTTCACTCAATTTTTTTAATCAAAATACTTTCAGCCGTTTTTGAGATATTTTGAAAAAGAAGCAAAAAATAAACACTTTTTCATGCACGATTACAATATTTGACCATACCCTGTATGGTTAAGTAAAAAAATAATAAATAATTTTGGTATCGAGTCCATTGTACGAATGATGTCATGGGTAGGGAGAGTTGACTCGATGCCCAAATTATTGTAATAATAAAAAATATATATTTTGCAAAATAAACACATTTTGTTCAAAAAAATCAACATTTTTAGCTTTATATTTTAAGTGAGTGAGCAACTTTTAGGCATAAATTGAAAAATTGTAAACTTATACTTTAAAGTAATCAGTCAGTGTTAGCGAGAATAGTTAGTTATAAAAGTACTGTATGTGACAACAAAGCAATCAACCGCCACTTTCACATTCTGTTCCCGTTTTCACCCGTTTTTTTCTTTTTATCTTAGAATAATGTATTCTCTTTTCAACAAAGGCTTTTGACTATGATATGTAAAAACTAAAGGTTTAAAAAATTAAAAAAAAAACTTTTATTCAAAAGTATGAGAAGTGTCCAGATAAAATCATCTAGATTAAAGATTACAATTAAATACTCAAATCATATTGTACAAAATTAAATAAATAAATAAATCAAAAAATAATAATTCTGAAAATAATTTTTTTTCAAGTTTCTAACATTTCCAAACATGAATAAGAAAAATTAAATAAGATATTGTTTTGCCGTGAGTAGCAGAGCTGTTGATTTATAAAGAGAAATCAATGAGGTTGTTCTTTATTGCCAGCCATATGCAAATAAATTATACATAAAATGAGAGATGGAGTCTTCTGTTTTTAAATAAAATAATTTTTAATTATTTCTAGAGACTATAGTTTCGAAGGCATTGCCTTCATCATCAGCCTATCACAAATATTTCAGTATTTAGTTACAAATTAGTTACAAATTAAGATTTATGCATTGAAAATTTTGAAAAATATATTTTTATTATTTGTGATAGACTGATGATGAAGGCAATGCCTTCGAAACTATAGTCTCTAGAAATAATTAAAAATTATTTTATTTAAAAACAGAAGACTCCATCTCTCATTTTATTTTTTAACCTAAAATAAAAACAATTCTGTTACCATCGACAGTGAAATCTTTTATTCAACTAATAAATTATACATAATTTATAATTTAACATATGATATACACTTATCAGTGGCGGTTGGTGATTTTTCAACCAGGAGATGCTGTCTAAAAAAAGTACCCTTCATTTTTTGAAATTTTATTTTAATCTTCGCTTTTTTTTTGCAAATTTCATCGAATACGGCATCATTTTCGTTATTTCTCAAATTTAACATTAGATTTTCTAAAAATATATTATGGGACCTTCGCCCCAAACGGATACTGTTTTGTGTCAGTGAAGGTAGGAGTCTGAAATTAAATCTTTTGACTTGAATTCCACAGTCCCTGAGATGGAAATTGACCATCTTCCACAATGAATCAGCCTGTCCTTTAAGAAAATCTTAAATTTCTTCTAATTCTATTGCTATAAGCAAGCTATGACTTTGTCTATAGGACTCTTAGTTATTTCCGATCTTATGTATTGAGAGTTCGTAGAAATGGATTATTCCAGAAATTCCCGAATAATATTTTTTTTTTTTTTGTATTATAACTATTTTAATAGTTCACAGCGAGAACAATTTTTATTCGACTAAACTTGTCTGGGCTGACATGCTTGAATATGCTTGAACTGGAAGATATATCTACCAAGCAAGGACTTCAAACCTTCTATCCGTACCCTTTTCTGGAAAATGATTAATTTTAATTGCCCCTTGAAACTACGCAACCATTTTATTTCATTTCGAGAACCAATATACTTTTCAAAACAAAAAATATTTTTTATAGAAATATTTGAGATAACGGATAATAATTTGAAAATTTATAGATCCTCCTGAAATTTTGAAGTCGACCTTATATATTTATGAAAATACTCTAAATGTTTGAAATTTTAGGGATACGCCGCATCCACAGTATCCATGGACCTCACGCCACTGACACTTATATATGTCGTTTATTTGATAGAGACTATAGTTTCGAAGTTTTGACATTTATCTTCAGTCTTTTTAATTCGAAATTAATAAATTGTTTTTTCTCATAGGTTCAAATACCGGAGTGAATATAGGTAAATTCGCTTTGTCCTAATAGCAAGCTGTTGATGTAAGAGTTATGTTATTCAATTATGTTAATTGATATGAAAAATAACAATTAAATATATCAAATTAAAAAGACTGTGATGATCAAAGTCAGACCTTAGAAACTATAATCTCTAACAAATAACTTATATATACACACCATATACGTGTATATGTATGTTATATATAGGACTAATCTACCATATCTGGCTGCAAAAGGTTACTATCCCCCCCGGCCATCTCAAAAATTTATCGATAGCGTATCGGGTTTCGAAAAAACTTTTACTTTTTCAAATCATGAAATTTTCATAATGTTTTTCATTAAAACTGGATTATATTGAAAATGGAGTTGCACCTGAAACCAAAACTGGCAGTATATTTATTATTTAAAATTCATTATTTTCTTTAATGTATTTAATAAGCGTCCACAATATTTCGGACCTTAATATAATAAGCGTTAACTAATTTAAATGCAAATACGTTAATCAAATTTGATACTAGCTACCTTTAATGATACCATTAACAGCACTCTCGAGAATCGAGTCTAATCCATTTAATAAACATTTCATATTTATTTAATATATCAAATAACAAAGAGAAGATGTGCTATTTTTTCCAATACCATTATTAGTATTGTTACCTATATTTATTCTATTCTAAAATAAATTAAATCGTTTTTCTCGTTTCTTTATCCAAGGAACAATGTAATTGCTCGGTACGAGGCGTAGGTACTCTTCTTCAGTGGTGCTCGAAATTTGTCCTTTCTCAGAGTCATCAATATAATTTTTAAAGAATGGATTAAAAAAATAAATCTATTCTTTAAAAATTCTAAAGGAAATTGGGGGGGGGGAGATATCTTCTATTTTTTCCTCGTTACCCTTTTAAACCCTGAAGAGAGAAAGAAAATTGAGATTTATATGTAGAGATATATTTATTTATAAAATAATGAAGTTTCGAATATTTAAAAATTCTTCTCTATATTTTCATTTTCTGAAATATTTATTATTTCAGTAATTTATTTGCTATGACACTAACCAAGTCTATAGAGTTATCATTCTAGTACAAGGAGACAAGGAATTAGGCTTTTCAAGAACAATCACAATTAATTGATAATTTCTCTCCTGGACTAAAACTTGTCAGGACTTGTCTTTTAGATCTTTGCACGTTCTTACATGTCAATAGATAATGGATAGTCATGGATTATTATATCCGTGACCCTTTTAAAAAATAAATTATCATTCCTCATATCCTTCTTTAATCCCATTCGATTTAAACCAAGGCTGTCCAGCCCGTTAAAATTCCTTAAACCATTGAAATTTATAATTATGTAGATACTTGAAAACACACAACAATTTGGGCTGATAATTTTTTTTCTCTAAAATAAGTAATCTGAAAATCTACTGTGAAGTTTTTTAAAAATAAAAGTGCTAATTTTAAATTTTGAAGATGGAACTAGATTTAAAGATTTTCGAAAAAATAATCATCATTTTGGTTTATTTTTGACTCCATTTTCATTAGAAATATATTTTCTACTTGCAAACTTTCTGATTAAATGTTATAGAACAGCAATTAGATACCAATCTGAAAGAAAAATTGAATATATTGTCTCTTTTTTAGAATTTTATATTAATAGCCAGGAAAAATATAAAAAATACTAATAGTACATAATATCACTTTTTGTGCGTATGTGAGTATAAAATTTACGAAAAGTAAAATTAGAAGCTCACTATGAGCTAAGAAAATAATAATGCTCTTATTTTTTACATTATTAACTACATATTTTTTGAATAACAAATATCAATATAATTATATTTTTCTTCGGTCCGAGACATATTTTTTTCTCTTCAAATGTGACCCGAGTAAGCCAAAAGGTTGGAGACCCCTGATTTAAATAAATACAAAAAAGAGAGAAGGTTTTATTTTATTAGGAGACCAGAGGCCATTCTCTTTAAATTACATTAAAAAAAATATAAAACAAGAGAGAAGGTAATTTAAAACTAAAAGGATTCACTCGATTAATTCATTAAATAATAAATAATTAACACTCAAAAAATAAATAGAAAAAGTTCATAATAATTCAATAATAAATCCTTTAAATGGATCAAAATATGCTCCCATAAGAGAGAGATAGATGGATGGCTAATTTCAATTAAATATGCATAATTAATGAAGAGTTAATTATAAATTACGAACCGATTAACAGGTGCAACAAACACCCCAAGATGCGTGGACACTTAGAACACAGCTCCCGAATTGAAGAAAGGTAGGCGAACAAAGTTATCTGAAAGAAAAATTGAATTTGGCCTCTTTATTAGAATTTTATATTAATTATCTAGCCAAAAAAATATAAACAAATTTTAATACATAATATCACTTTTTGTAAGTATGTAGGAATGTATTTACATATACGAAAAGCTATTTTCAAGTATAAAATTTACGAAAAGTAAAATTAGAAGCTCACTATGAGCTAAAAAAATAATAAAGTTCTTATTTCAACATTATTAACTATCTTTTTTGAATGACAAATATCAATAGAATTATAATATTTTTATCCACAGTCCGAGACAATTTGTTTTCTTCAAATGTGGCCAGTGTAAGCCAAAATGTTGGACACGCCTGATCTAGGGCTTAGAGCATAAATAACTGTAACTTTCTGAAGATGGGCTCATACTTTGAATTACTAATATATAGAGTCATACTTACAAGCATTTTATCTTTTATTTTTTTTGTGAAACCTACCTGGAATTTATATTTTTTAAATTTAAAAAGTTTTAAAATTTTCTTTACTTTATTTAAATATTTTTCACCAAGAACCCTCAAAATTCTCGCTTAACAAAAGCTTATCATATAATATTAATGTAAATGCTGTATGTGTTTGAAAGTTATTACTATGTATATATGAAGCTGATTTTATTTTACTGATCTGATGAAGATGGTACATTGGTGGGGTAGTGGTAGAAATATTAGCCCTATAAATATTTGGAATTATAACCTTTTAATTCAAATAAAAATGGCTTGGGTGTTTTGATTAATTTGGCTTCAATCGTAATAGGTTCTCATTAGATACCTCTAATTTGTATTAATAGAGTGAAAAGTTATATCGTATGATCACTATTTTTTTTTATTATATATAAATTGAATTTTTTCTATCGATGAAGTAGGCATACTCGAATTTGAATTCTCCTTAAGTTTTGACCTCAATGCCTGGAGGGAGAATTGATTTTTCTTATTCTATATTATGATAATCGGTCTATTTATTAAATATATCTCATTGGAAAATCTCTGATATTTATTTGAGTTAGAGTAGTGAATGAATTGATAACGACACGTAACCACTTTACTTTCTCTATTCTATTTGTATTTCAAGTTGTAAACCACTCGACAATTCAATCGTTGTTGTTTGGTTTGGAATTTCATTTTGGAAATATTCACCTGCTGAAGGCAAATTCATAAGTGAAGTATGTAGTTATTGAGCTACCTACAATATGTATAACATAACAGGTGAATTTAAAAACATAAATATATCGATTATGCTGTATTCTTTGTTTCATATGACGTCAGAGTGGGTCTTTATATTTATCCCCTGGTCGCTCTGTGAATGTATAATTACACACGCAGGAGGCTCAACGGGTCAACTGAGCGAAAAAATTAGCGATTCATTCAATGTTGATTGCAGGGTCAGAGGCTCAAGGACATTTTGAAATTACCTCCTACTATTCTTAACATGGAGACATTATGTTATAGTACCGGAAAAACTAAGCTTTGATTTGTTTTTAATTATTGTTAATTTAATAAAACACTTTTTTATTTTGATTCAACCCTATGATTCATTTTTATTCAACCACCTGTTAATAATCAGTTTAATTAAAAAACATTTCAAAATATTTTTTTCCAAAATTAAGACCTGGTTTTTAATTGTTGTATAATTTATTGAATAAATAAACAGTTAATTAGAATCCACGAAACATTTTTAATAACAATTTTGGTAGCAGAGCGTGGTTAATGTAAAATAATTGGTTCATAATTAGAATAATTAATCAAAAGAAAAGATGACTGATACAACATTGATTCAATATAAAATTGAACCTTTGAATGGGTCAAATTATGAAATATGGGCACTTAAGGTGAGTGCAATTTTAAGGTCCAAGAAGTTATTTAAAAGTGTAATCCTTGGTCCAGAACCAGAAAAAAATGATATAAATTTTAATGAATGGGATGAAAAAAATGATGAAGCCTTCGGTATAATAATAAATACGCTAACCAACGAACAAGCCGGTATGTTTATCGGAGAGGTAAATGCTAAAAATATATGGGAAGAATTAAAAAGAATATATTCGGGAAATAAAGAAGATAAAATAATAGATTTAGGATTAGAATTGAAAAATATAAAAATGGGATCAAATGAATCGGTGGATGATTATATTACAAGAGGAAGAAATATAATATCTAGAGCTTCGGGACTTGGTCACAAATTCTCTGTGCGCGAGATAACTTTTCATATTGTTAGGGGAATTAATTTAAAATATGAGAAAATAGCAACTATCTTACGGACTCAACGTGATCATTCTTTGGAAGAAATTCAACAGATTCTTCGAGAAGAGGAACAAAGAATTAGATACAAACCAGACCAAAATAATGAAATAAATGGAAAAGAAGAAGCCTTTAAGGTAAATAATAAAAATAAACAAAGAAAATGTTACACATGTGGCAAACCAAACCATATATCTAAAAATTGTTGGTTTAGGAAAGAAAATCAATTTAATAAATCGAGACAATTATTTGAAGTTCATCAAGGAGGAAATATAAAGAAATTTGACAAACCTTTATATAAAAATTCCTATTTTCCAGATAAAAAGGAAAAAGGATACCAGGCTACACATAAATTAAATCAACAAGAAGAATCGCAACTTTGGAGCTTGGATTCTGGATGTACTGCACATATGACTTGTACGAATGAATGGATGGAAAATATTACCGAGTGCGAAACAGAAGTATACTTAGCTGAAGAAAAAATGGTTACACAAGCAAGTTCAAAGGGAGATGTAAGAGGTAAAACAAAAGTTGACAACGAAGATCAAAAAATTATTATAAAAAATGTGTTATACGTTCCAAAATTGAGAACGAATCTGTTATCAATATACGAATTAACCAGAAAAGGATATAAAGTAACATTTTATGAAAATGGAGCGAACATTTACGATGAAAGTAATCATATAATCGGAAAAGCTAAAATTCAAGAAAGAATGTATGTAATAGAAATGATAAGAGAAAAACAAAATAACAATTTAAATGAAAATAATTTATGCTTCGAAACAAATAATGATGATAAAACTAATTTATGGCATAGACGATTAGGTCATATTAATGAAAATTATTTAAAAGAATTAGCTAAAAGGAAAGATATAAATTTTGAAATTAATTTTGAAAGTTTAAAATTATGTGATCCATGTATAAGAGGCAAATTAACACAAAAACCTTTTAAACAGGTCACATATGAATTGCATATTAAAGAACCATTGGAATTGTTACATATGGACTTATGTGGACCAATGAAAAAACCATCACTTGGAGGAGCAAGATATTTTTTCATTTTAATTGATGATTTTACAAGGAGATATTTTGTATATTTTTTAAAAACAAAAGATGAAGTGATTGAATATTTTAAGGAATTTAAATTAAGGTATGAAAAAGCTACTGGATTTAAAATCAAAAACATAAGAACAGATAATGGTGGTGAATTTGTAAACAAAGAATTTGAAAATTTTTTAAAAAATGAAGGTATCAGGCATCAACTAACTGTGCCTTATTCGCCGCAAAGTAACGGAGTAGCAGAGAGATATAACAGAAGTCTAATAGAAACTGGACGAACATTATTACTTGATGCTGAATTACCAATAGAATTTTGGGCTGAAGCCGTAGCTACAGCTGCATATTTAAAAAATTGTACACCAAACAAACATATTAATTTTAAAACACCTCTGGAAAAATGGTATGGAAAACCGTCATCGGTGAACCATCTTAGAGTGTTTGGATGTCTAGTTTATTGGTTTATTCCAAAAGAACAAAGATGTAATAAATTTTCTCCAAAGGCTAATAGAGGAATATTTATTGGTTACTCAAGAAAGAGAAAAGCATATCGAATATATGATCCTGTTAATAAAATTGTGAAAGAAGCAAGAAGTGTAAAATTTTGTGAAGAAAAGAAAGGTAGAGAATTTTTATCGATAGAATTAAATAATAATAACTATGAAGATTTTTATCCAATTCAAACATATGAAGAAAGCAAAACTGAAAAATTAAATCAAGAAAATATTGAAGTTATTTTAAATGATAAAATTCATCAAACAAATAATGAAGATTTGGTTAACATAGATCTAAATGGAGAAGAAAATAGAGAAAATTTTATTACAAATCAAGTTGAAGAGGAAAATTTTCCAAATCAAGATGAAATTCAATTTAAAATGAGAGGTCGAAAAAGGGGAGAAACAAAAGAAATTTTAGAAGAAAGGCATAAAAGGCATTTAGAAGAACAAGAAGAAAAATTGCAAAGGGAAGGAGTAAGAAGATCAAATCGCATAAAAGAAAAAAATAGGGCGGAAACAGTAATTTTAAATGAAGAAATAGTGCCGGAAAATTATGAAGATGTAATGAAAATTGAAGGAAAAGAAGAATGGCTTCAAGCTATGAAGGAAGAAATGAAATCTTTGGAGCAACATAAAGTATGGGAACTAGTTGAAAGAAATAATGAGATGAAAGTTATAAAAAACAAATGGGTTTTCAATTTAAAAGAACTTACCGACGGAAGATATAAAAAGAAAGCAAGATTAGTTGCAATGGGTTGTAATCAAAAACTGGGGGTTGATTATGCGGAATCTTTTTCACCTGTTATAGGAATAGAAAGTCTACGAATTATAATAGCATTAGCGGCACAATTGAAATTAAAAATAAGAACTTTTGATGTGAAAACTGCTTATTTATATGGAGACTTAGAAGAGATAACGTATATGGAACAACCTAAAGGATTCATTGAGAAAAAAAAAGAAAATATGGTTTGTAAATTGTTGAAGAGTCTTTACGGATTACCGCAATCAGGAAGATGTTGGTATAGGAAAATAGATCAAATATTAAAAGATATCAAATTTAAAAGAATGGATAGTGATCCTTGTGTGTATAAAATTGAGAAAAATAATGAATTTGCTATAATTGGTTTATACGTTGATGATATTATCATAGCAGGAACAAGTGAAAATTTTATAAAAGAAATCTCAACTGAATTATCAAAATATATAGAATTGAAAATGAAAGAAGTAGATGAACCTTATTTAAATATAAGGATAAGAGAAGAAAAATGGGGATATGAAATGAGTCAAGAATCATACATAATTAAAATTCTTAAGAAATATGAACTTGAAAATGTGAATACGGTTAAAACACCTGGATGTGTAAATCAAGACTTAGATAATTATGAAGAGTCGAGCAAAGTGGACAAAACTATTTATCAAGAAATGATTGGGTCCCTTATGTATCTATCAACCGGAACAAGACCAGATATAAGTTTTAATGTGAGTAAACTATCTCAATATAGTAACGACCCAAGACAAATACATTTCACAGCTTTGAAAAGAATCTATAGGTACATAAAAGGAACTTCAAACTATTCATTAAAGTTTAAACCTTCAGGAAAAGACATTATCGTATATACTGATGCAAGCTGGAATAGTACAAAAGACGCGAAATCATATTCTGGTTTTACTGTGAAAATAGCTGATTGTTTAATCAATTGGAAAAGTAAAAAACAGAATTTAGTTGCTTTATCTACGTGTGAGGCAGAATTGATAGCAATTTCAGAAGGCATATGCGATGTGAAATGGATTCAGAATTTGTTAAGTGAATTAAATTTGAAAAGTTTGAATATTTCTCCAGTTACGCTTAGAACAGACAGTATTGCTGCTATCAATTGGATAAAATCATTGAAGAATACATCAAGAACAAAACATATAAATAGAAAATACTATTTTGTTAAGGATGAAGTTATGAAAGAAAATATTAAACTAGAGCATGTAAAATCTGAAGAAATGGATGCAGATTTTTTGACAAAAACTTTATATAAAGACAAATTTAACTATTGTGTGAAAAAAAATAAAATGTTAAAGATATAAATCTTAAAAGGGGGATTTGATGTAATAATTAAGATTTATATTCTTTAGTTTTTAATTGTTGTATAATTTATTGAATAAATAAACAGTTAATTAGAATCCACGAAACATTTTTAATAACAATATTTATCCCCTGGTCGCTCTGTGAATGTATAATTACACACGCAGGAGGCTCAACGGGTCAACTGAGCGAAAAAATTAGCGATTCATTCAATGTTGATTGCAGGGTCAGAGGCTCAAGGACATTTTGAAATTACCTCCTACTATTCTTAACATGGAGACATTATGTTATAGTACCGGAAAAACTAAGCTTTGATTTGTTTTTAATTATTGTTAATTTAATAAAACACTTTTTTATTTTGATTCAACCCTATGATTCATTTTTATTCAACCACCTGTTAATAATCAGTTTAATTAAAAAACATTTCAAAATATTTTTTTCCAAAATTAAGACCTGGTTTTAAGAATATTCGTCCATGTCTTCAACAATAATAATGGAAACGTCAAAAATCCAATGTAGAATGTCTATTCTTCAAGTATTAGATAAGAATCGATGGCTATTTTTGATTTTAAGTCGATTCCTCTATGTCTTCAGCATAGTTAACGGATACGATAACAACGCAGTTGCTATGGTTAGTGGTAAAATTTCCTCTCAAATTTAGCATTTAACTGAGAGAAGCCTATCCATACTTACTTAAGCAAGGTTTAATTAGCTATATTTATCAGACAAAATAAATATAAATTTTAAAGAATTAAAAAAGTACTTTCTTACTGTAGAGTAAAATACTTTAAAATGTAATTTTACTAAAAACTTTTTATAACCTTTTTTGAGGCCCTCAAGTTACTTAAATAGAATAATAAATTTAATCAAAATTGGTAAAACAATTTTCAAGATATTTAGAAAAAACTAAAAAAGAATAAATAAGTAATGTTTGTACGCCGATACCTCCCAAAAACTAACCAGGGCTTCATTTTATTAAAGTAATGATATTTTTTTAATTTAATCTAAATTTATATATAATATATATAATTAGCCTAAGATTCACAATAGAATTATTTTCGTATTTGTACGCCTTTAGGGTAGGCAACTGTTCGCGAGTCCTGACATAACACTTGCATATTTTCCAGGCGGCGCCGTAGTTGCGCTCATCTTTTAGACTGGTATTTGTGTAACAAAAAATGAAAAATTTGAAAGTTTATAATAGGAAATTAAGGACAAAGTTTTTATGTGTGACTTTTTATTTTTAGCTGAAAAATAAAAAAGTCACACATAAAAACTTGTCTTTATTTTTCTATTATAAACTTTCAAATTAATACAAATTATGAACGGAAATGATAATAATAAAATGAAAAATATTCAGTAATAAGTTGAAAATGTTTAAAAATGTGCAGTTAAAAACCTAAAGTGTGAAAAAACATGGAATAATTCTATTTTGTCATTAAAATGTGCAACGCACTAAACGAATCTTGATTAAATTATAGAAAATTAAGAAAAAATATTTTGTTCATGCAAGTTTTCACTGCTGTGAGCTAACTGCCCGGAAAGCAAGTTAGTTCTCAGGTTCGACTCCTGGGGGATGAATCCCCTCTAATATCGCAATTTAATAATATTTCTATTAAAATCTTAGATTCTGTCCTAAAAATTAAATTCTTTCTAGTTTAAAATTAATTTGTTAATCTGAACCCGAGCTCATTTTTTGAAAAACATTCCAACTCTTTTCAAAAAAAGATGCTCAAATCTTTACTTTTATATTAAATGTTTATATTTCCACTGCGGAGAACTGATTAGATTTTGAACTTATTCTGGTTCAAAAATGCACAAGAATTAATTTATTGAATGGTTTTATTGAGATTTTAAAGCGTTGTTATAATATAGGCATAAATAAACAATTTATTTATATTTAAGTTTATTATTAATTACTTATATGGAGGTAAATAAGTTTTCACTTTTTTATTATTTAATAAATATGAGAGTGAGCGATTTCTTCTTTAGGAAAATGAATAAAAAGGAGGCGGATATAATGATTTCTCTTTCTTTATAGGTAAGACATTGCAAGGAATACAAGTTTAGACTTGTTTCACACTATCAGAGATTAATTCTGATATTTTTATTATTCAAGGAATAGCGTTTTGACTCTAAGTAAGAAAATATTAGCTCGAAATGAATTTCAGATTTAGATATATTAATTCACCGAAACGGCAGACCCTGTACCAAGTTTTGAAAAAGTTACACTTTTTTCTTTAAATTTTAAACTAGATTTTTTTTTTGCATTTGTAGACGTTTTAGAGAAAAACTTTTTTCCGTTTCTAAATTCAGTGGAAAATGTTGATGGCGCTGAACATGAATCTGAAGTCAACACAATTTTCCCTGAATTATTTTGTATGATAGAATCGATTGTTATATTGGCAGCTGTCAAAAATCATCTTTAATTTCAAATTCATGTTCAGCGACCTCAAAAAAACCTTAGTAAAAAATATTCAAAGCATATTATTGGAAAAAAGTTTTGCTCTAAAAAATGCAGATATATAAAAATAAGCCGGCCTATAATTCGAGTCAAACAACGTACCGAGGTTTCCATACTTTATAACTTCCCAAATATGTGAGATATCAAATTCGATTTTATTTGTTGTAGATAAGGAGAGAATGAGTCAATTAATGCAATTTTTCCAACATTTCGAATTAAGCCGTTTCTAAATGCCGAGAGGTACAAAAATCACCTAAAAACTGCCAATGTGGACGTTTCTCACACCTATATTTTAAATCAAAATAAACACATAAAATTCTACCCTTCCCACAATAATAATCCCATTAAATGTTAATAAGATTTTTGTAATCGGTGAGAATTAAGGCGCGTTAGACGTTTATGGAAAACGGAACGCAGGATTTTTCTGAAAATTTAGGACCTTATATTTTCTTACCTGTTCTATCGATCTAAAATATTTTCAGCATTGCAACGTTTTGGCTTCCATCGAAAAGTCTTAGCAATTTTATTTTTTAAATAGAACACCCCGTATATTAACACGTTTTTAGAACAAGCCTTTTATTTAAATACTTTTTTGTTAATATTGTCCTATACCTATTTTTATCGGTTTTCGAGATAAAAAATAATTTGTATTAAATATGGTCCAAAACATGCCCCTAATTAAAGTTAAATAAATTTGTGCTCTCAATTCATAAAAAAGTTGATATTTTGGTGGTAGGTTAGACACACCCGAAGTATTTAATTTACCCCGAAAAATCGACCTCATATTATACAGGGCGTGCTAAGATTACTATTATTTTCGTTATTCATAAAAGGGGAAAAAGTTCGTTTTTTCAAATGAGATCCCCTGTATATTACTCAATAAATTGAAAGACGAAGAAAAATTCTTTAAGACGATATATCATGTCCCTATACCTAAAACATCAAGTTTTCTTAATAAAGCCGCTTTTTCGTGAAAAATTATTTTTTAATTAATTTAATTTTAACTAACCATGGCAATATCAAGCTTATGACAGTTTGTTGTCTATTTATAATAAACTTATAAAGAGTTTATTGACGGCGTTCAAAAAAATCTCACAAAATGACCGCAAATATTGATTATTCAAACGAAGTTCTTATGAAATTATTTATTTTGTACTATAAGAACTTCGTTTGAATAATAGATATTTGCGACCATTGTGTGAGGTTTTTTGAACATCGTCAATAAACTGTTTATAAGTTACTTATAAATAGTCAACAAACTGTCATAAGCTTGATATTGCCATGGTTAGTTAAAATTAAATTAATTAAAAAGTAATTTTTCACTAAAACGCTTCTTATATCGTCTTAAAGCATTTTTCTTCGTCTTTCAATTTATTGAGTAAGGGGGTCTCATTTGAAAAAAAGAACTTTTTACCTCGTTTATGAATAACGAAAATAATAGTAATCTTAGCACGTCCTGTATAATATGAGGTCGATTTTTCGGGGTAAATTAAATACTTCAGGTGTGTCTAACCTACCACCAAAATATCAACTTTTTATGAATTGAGAGCACAAATTTATTTAACTTTAATTAGGGTGCATGTTTTGGACCATATTTAATACAAATTATTTTTTATCCCGAAAACCGATAAAAATAGGTATAGGACAATATTAACAAAAAAGTATTTAAATAAAAGGCTTGTTCTAAAAACGTGTTAATATACGGGGTGTTCTATTTAAAAAATAAAGTTGCTACGACTTTTCGATGGAAGCCGAAACGTTGCAATGCTGAAAATATTTTAGATCGATAGAACAGGTAAGAAAATGTAAGGTGCTAAATTTTCAGAAAAATCCTGCGTTCCGTTTTCCATAAACGTCTAACGTGCCATCGACCGTGAATCACCCTGTATAATACACAATACATAACTATAAGTAGCTTGTAAATTTAAAACTTGGATATTATTTAATTTACAAGTTACAATACTCTGATGGACACACCGACACAATAGAGCGAGACTAATAGGGTTCTGTTTTAGTTTTTAAACAGAACCCTAAAAATTTATAGAAATTGGAGATTTCATGCTCTTCTAAGTAGTCATTTTAAAGTAAATTAAATTAAAAAAAAATATTCAAATTATTCTCCTTAATTAGATTTGTAACATAGTAAAAATCAATTTTTTTTTATTTTTAATCCCTCAAAAATTCCCTGTTCAAACTTAATAATATTGAAATTCTTTAAAGTTGTTTCAATACAAATCGTACATTAAATTTACCTCAATTGATGTTTTTTCTTTTTGGATTTAAAGATCAAAAATCGCTCTCGTACTTTTATTTGTCTCCTTTGTGACGTGGATTTACCCATATGATTCAAAAAGCAAATCTTTATTTGCTATGTTTCTTTATAACGAAAGGATTAAAACATAATATACCTACATATTTTTTTAGAGATTAAAGTATATTTGGAAAAATATCTTTGAATCCACAAGTGATTTCGAGACTTTTTATAATGTATATCAAATTCAAAGGCTCTTTTCAATTGAAATATTCGAGTCAGTGTACTTGAATTTCCAACCTCAATAATCTAGTTAGTTGGAATACATATATGTATATAGTTTCATACAATATTTTTATTTTTTTATTATACTTGTATCAAATATCTCGGAATGTTATTTAGAATATATCTTATAGTTAAAAGCTTTTAAGAGCTTTTATGTTGATATATTTTTTTAACAAAGAAATGGATTAGAACTAATACATAAAAATATTTTTCCAGGCATATAGATATTTTTAATAAATTAATTTCAATTGCCTGCATAGAAAATGAAAATAAATCAAGTTAGATGACGATTTCTACTTATTCTATTTTAAAATGAAAGTTTTTGCCGAGAGTAGCAGAATTTTTATATATTGAAGGAGACAATAAAAGAGTGTCTTCTGCTGGAATTATAAATTCCAAACTATTAAAAAAGAAAATTGAAAAGTCAACTCTGAATTTGATTTATTCCCTAATGTCCGAGCCAGAATCAAAACCAAAATTAATAATCCCATACTATGGAAAAATTTCGGAATCTTTAAAATTAAAATTCAAAACTTTAGGATATCAAACTATTTTCAAATCCTCTAGAACATTCTGATATTAGCAATAATAAGAAAGACAAAATTCAAAAAATGGACAAAAAAGGTGTCTATTCCATAACATGTGGAGAATATGATTCGACCTATATAGGAAAAACAGAACGAAATTTAAACACACGCATTTCGGAACACAAAATAATTTTTAAAGGGGGTTCGGGGCATAGTGCATTTTCAGACCATCCGAGAAACATTGTTTTCCAGATGAATCAAATGTTAAATTAATTAGATCAGAATTAGATCCCTTAAAAATTAGTATTTTCGAATCGTTAGAAATTTTAAAATCATACAATAATTCACCAAAAAAATTCTTAAATCGGAAAATAGAAATTCCCGAAAGCTTTATTTTAAAAATATCCGCTAAAATATAAACTTCACGAACGCCACCTACAGCCAAAATAGTAAAACAAATATAAATTTCAATTCTTAACTTGCCCACCCTGTATAATTTCTTTACCTAATCACATGAAAGATTTTAACCTTTCATTCATAAATTAATTCCTGTGAATCTATTGTAATAGACTGATGAAGAGGGCAAAGCCCTCGAAACTATAGTCTCGTTATAAATAAATAAAATTTATAATTCCAGGAGAAGACACACTCTTTTATTGTCTCCTTCAATTATTCTATTTTAATATTAAATAGGTACTTTTAAAGTATTAACCCGAGTAGCACAATGTTTCAAACTATATAGTAACTATAGTATATACCTAGTTTTTATAGAGTTCGAAACATTGGGAAGTTATAATATTAAAATTACATAAGATTTGAAATTATAGATAGAATTAGACTTTAAATTTCTAAGAAAATCACAAGAGATTGTCATCTATTTGATCCGAGATGGAATGGATTATTTTTAATTATATGTCAGAATGGTTGTTTTTACCCCCGGGAATCGAACACGAATTATTTTTTCTGCATTTCTGAACCAGAAGTTCTAAAGATAGAAAGCTCTAATCAGATCCTCGCCTTGGAAATACAATCATTTTAGCCTAAGAACGAACTTTATGCGACTTTTCGTACTTAAGTTATCAATGGTATCTGAATCCAGTTACCCAGACAGACACACGGACATGGGGGAAATCATGCTTGAAAATAATTTTTCTCCACGTTCCTATAGAATAAGCAAAAAAATTTAAATTTTTGAGTGAATTTAATTCTAGGCTCTCCCGGTAGGCACGCTCCCCCTCGGGCGAACAGGCTAATAGTCTTTTGCGTCTTTAAATAGTTGGAAAAGAGATTGGGAGGGAATTATAACGAAAACAAAATACAGAACTAGCTCCGAGCGTGTCAAGCTCCTTTCTAAGTTGAAGTTCTGGACAAAGTGGAATTTCCATCATAAAAAATAAGCTATTTAATAATAAATTTCATTACATATGTATATCGATTGATGATAGTCATAAATAATTCTGATAATATCACAAGTATGATTACGCTTTCCTTTCGTTTGATTTTAATCATAAAATCTCTTAAGGACATTTATATATTATGATTTATTGCGACTTCTAGTATAGTCCTTACAATGTTCAGCATTATCTGATATGAGCTACAATAAATTGTTCGTTTCGCACTCCAACCTAGTATCATAATCTTCGAAAGAATTTTATTTACCATTTTATTTTTATCCCATATATTTTTCAGAAGGAATGGATTTTTACTTTACCGTACAGGGTATGGTCAAGTATTGTAATCGTGCATGAAAAAAGTGTTTTTTTTCCTTCTTTTTTTCGAAATATCTCAAAAATGGCCTAAACTATTTTGATTAAAAAAATTGAGCGCAACCATGGCAATTCGGTCTACAAAAAAGCCCTTATAAGTGAACACCGAAAAAATTATATTTTTTGAGATAATAATTGTTTTGTCAAAATGTCTGTTAGTTAGTCTGGTTGTCTGTTAGTCTGTGCGTTACCAATTTTTTGTGGACGAGCTAGCTCAAAAACTAGTGTGAATATTTAAACCAAATCTCACATGTAGTTTTGGTCCATTGAAATTAAGAGCTGATTAGATTTTGGTGCATATCGACCCAAAATTAAGGGGTGTGGAAGGGGATTTATAAACTAAGAATCTAGGCCATTTGAGCAAACTCAACCAAATTTTCTATACATAATCAGTGGAACCCCAGAAGTCTAAAAATGCAAAAACTAGCTGCCCAAAATGGGGGGCGTATATTCAAAAAATGAAAATCTAGGCTCTTGTACCAAAGTCAACCAAATTTTCTATACATAATATCAGTGGGACCCCAGAAGTCTAAAAATGCAAAAATTAGCCGCCCAAAATGGGGGGGGGTCAAAAAATGAAAATCTAGGCTCTTGTACAAAACTCAACCAAATTTTGTATACATAATCAATGGGCCCACAGGTGTCTAAAAATGCAAAAACTACCCTCCTCCTACATGATTATAAATAATTTTATTAAATATTAAATATAAGTCAAGGGCCAGGTTGCATGGTAAAGACAAGTGGATGGCTACATCAGAACACGGCAGCTTATTTAAATTAGTATTAAAAAATTCCGCTTTGGATCGACGATTGCAGTGTCAAATAGTATAGGATAAAAACATACAACTACACATTTTCGAAGATTTTCTAAATTTTACTTTTCTATTAATTTTACTGTGTAAATCAGGGGTGTCCAACCTTATGGCTTAAGCGAGCCACACTTGAAGAAAAAACATATGACGCGGGCCGTATATATAATATACTAATTCTATTGATATTTTTCAATAAAAAAGATAGTTAATAATGTAGAATAATGTAATCCACCATGACAAAGTGGTAAAAATGTCATAGCACGATAGTTCTTTTCCTTCAGAATATGGTTTTTAAATCACTTAGCACTGATAATGTTTTAATTACTAAAATAATAAATATTTTAGAAAATGTAAATATGAAATGAAAAATGGTTTTTAAATATTCGAAACTTCATTATTTTTTTACCTGAAAGCTGGGCTTATAACTTTGCTTAAGCGAATTTTATTCTTGAAAGATTCACGTACCTATAGATATATAAATTCATATTTTTAAAAAGTGAATAACTATTTTGAAGCCAGGAGTATTTATTTCTGGTTAGATAATTTTTATAAAATTTTAATAAAGAGACATTAATTATTAAATTTTTCTTTCAGTTCAATCTCTGATCTATACATTCTATCATAAAATTTTCAGGTAAAATATTTCCATCTAATAAAAATGGAGTCAAAATATGCCACAATTGTGATTATTTTTTCGAAATCTTGATATATTTTTTCACATTAAAAATTTAAAATCTGCCCTTATATTGTTCGAAAACTTTTGGAATCCTTTTCTAATTTCTTCTTATTTTAGAAAAAAAATATATCAGATTGTATCAGATATGTTTTCCAGTAAGTAGCTACAGAAAAATCTTAATGTTTTAAGGAAGTTTCTAATTTTATGTAGGGCCGCATTCATTGAAGTGCTGGGCCGCGGGTTGGCAGCGCTGGTGTAAATGTAAAAGAATAATTTTTTGAAGAACAAATTAAAATACAAACAAGAATATAAAACAATAATTAAGCTTGCCAAGTGCAGGTCGGATTCACATACCAAGGATCTTGAGCTTAAAATATAGAATATATAAATATATTACTTGTTGAATGACCCGACACTCTGTAGATTCAATAGTTCGCCTCGCCTAGAGGCCGACAGGCAGAAAAAAATCATTATGTCACACAAAATACTTGAGATTTCATACTCGTTCTTATTGTCATCATAAGGAGAGAATCAAAAAATAATAATAATAATTATTTTCAATTTATATACTTGAAATTGGGCTGGTACTAGTAGAAAAATCACCAGCTATCCAATATTTTTTTCAGGCTGTGTGCCTGGATCAGATACTTAAGAACTAAGTCTTAAAAAATTATTTTTATCCTAAAATGTTTATATTTCCAATGTGGAGAATTGTTTAAGTTTTTGGCACTCTAGCTCCAGATCTTCAGCGTAAAAAATACAAAATTATTTATAAATGATATATTTTTGAATAACTTTTAAAGATTTTAATCCATTTCTATATAGTAAATAATAATAAACGATCGAACAGGTGTGTTTTGCACCATACACCGAAACTGTAAACAGCGTAGCAATTCTTGAAAAAGTTTCGCTTTTCCCTCCAATTTTAAACAAGTAATTTTAGAAATATCAGAACAAAACGGTTTTTTGAAGACTGGCTCTATGTCGCTGTAAGGACAGATGCAGGAATGAAGCTTAAGTCCCTAGAAGTCAAATGGATTAACGTGATGAGATATATAAAAAATCTTAATTTGTGAATAAGGGGGTTTGAAAAAGTGAAAAACGAGTCTAAGTGAAGCTCTCAAATTTAAAACGGGGAATTGAAGATGAGGCCAAAATTAAAAAAATCTCATATAATCTACTGTTATCTAGAATCTAGATTGCTTATTAGGATGTTCCTTATTTTGGATATTTTCGAATATTTACACGGACAGAGGCTCATATGGTTCTAAGTAAATTAAAAAAAATATCCCCAAGTTTCAGGTCCCTATCTCAATTTTAACCTAGTGCTACACAGCGATTAAAATTCCCATATAAATAACATGGGCTTTTTGGCATTGAAAGATCAATTTTTCATTCCGGCTAAAGTAATGGTTCAAAAAAATTGAAACCCTGTAAAATTTGTCCTTATAATAGTAGCTATCCCTCAGAATTTTTACAGATTTTTAGCTAAAATAATTTTGGAGTCTATAACTAACTAATACGGGAGTCGGATTAGCCGAGCTAGCTAACGCGCTGGCCTCGGTTCAGCATCGATGATGATGTTTAAGCGGGAGACAAGGCTTCGATCCTGGCTAGCATATAAAATTTCTACTGACTAAAACTCGGCTCTCTCACTAACCCTACTAACACTTTAATGATGTGCTGTCTAAATGGGCTTTGTTCCCGGTGACAATAAATAAAAAAAAAACCTTACTATGTAATACTAAGATATAGCAGTATTTTATCTAGATGTAATTCCAAAATTGTAATAGTTAAAAATCTGTAAAAATTCTGAAGGATAGCTACTAATATAAGGATAAATAAGTCTACAGAGTTTCCAATTTTTGAACCATTACTCTGGCCTGAATAAAAGATTGATCATTGAATGCCAAAAACCTCATGTCATTTAGATGGGAAACTTAATCGCTATGTAGCATTAGGTTAAAATTAAGATAGAGACGTGAAACTTTAGGGATATTTTTATTTATTTATTTAGAACTATGTATATGAACCCCTGTCCGCGTAAATATTTGAAAATATGAGCACCCTATTGCTTATATATTATATACATATTCAGTTAAATTTAATTTAGAATATTCCTAAGACGTTTCTCGCTCTTCTTATTTCTTCTGTTATATTTATTTTTTATTTGTTTCTTTTTGTTTAAATCAAATCAAATCAAAACATTCCTTTTGATAAAAAAGAATTCAATTTCTAAGAGATAAGATCATTTAATTGATTTCAAGTGTATCTAAAGCAACAGAAATCTTTTTTGTCCCTTTTTTACACTCCTTGAATGAATAAAATAAGAAAAAAAAGGGGAAAAAATAACATGATTAATTTTTAAGAAAGTGTCATGATGTTTGTATGTTCTAATGAAATTGAAGTGAGAGAATGCCTTTCTAAGATTAAATAAAATTCAAGTTACTTTAAAACGAAACGCGAGTCACGAACGACGAGAGGTCTCAGACTCACAGGTCGGGGTAGGTTTTTAGAGCCAGTTGGAAAAGGATACGCGGAGGGGTGGAAAAAGATACTTAATAAATTAATGTGCTAGCCATACTACTTTTACTTAATTTTTTTATTACAAATCAGTATTATTGACTTAAATCATGCATAATTAAATAATTATTTAACTTAGCTTACAAGTAACTGAATATGCAATTTCGAAAAGAGCACATCTCGCATATTTTGATAAATACACTTTTTCATTGAAAAGTTTTTGTTTTGCCGAGAGTAGGAGAATTGTTGATTCACAAAGAGAAACAAAGAGGTTGTCCTCTGCTTGATGCAAATAAATATACACACATATATATCGAAATGATATTTTATTTATTTGTTTGAGACTATAGTTTCGAAGACTTGTTCTTCATTATAAAATTTTTTATAAGAATTTTAACTGGCTCCCAGCTAAGTAAAGATCAAAAATTTTCAATAGCCATACGGTATTGACCACATGAAAAATAATATTTATAATTAAAAAAGACTGATGATGAATTAATACTATTTTATACCTTTTAGTGCATTTTATTTTATTTTTCAGTTCTTATTATTTTTATTTGATTGACATTTAATTTTTTTTATAAAAATTATTTTTATTTTTCTCTTTAGTGATGTTATTAATAGTGACTTAATATAATACCTTGCATGCATTTCGTAAGATAAAGAGTCGGGCGAATGAATCAGAAAATGATAATAAAATTCAATTCAAAATATAGAAATTCTCCCGAAACGTTTGCGGGATTTAAATGAATGTTTTAAGATTTTTTTTATGAAAGATTTTATTTATTATAATTTCGATTATTTTCTCATAAGAATTGGAGATTTACGTTATTTCGTCATTGATCATATCATCAGAACTTGACCAAATTAATATGGGACCACCCGTAAGGTGCCCCCTTTCTAATAAAAAAGAATCATCGAAATCGGTCCAGGTGGCAAAAAGTTCTCGCTGAACATACATAAAATAAATAAATAAATAGGTATCTTGTCTATCTTGGAGCTATACTGATCCAAACGCAAAAAGAATCATTAAAATGGGTTCATAAACAAAGAAGTTATGCCTGAACAAACATAACAAAAAAGGTCCAATGCCAATGAAAAAAACGGGACCAATTGGATACCATACTGAACCCAATGCAAAAAAATCATAAAAATCGGTTCACAATTGGCGAAGATATCAGGTAACATAGACACACAAAAAATAAGCTGACGTGTTCTGATGTGGCCATCCACTTGACTTTACCATACAACCTGGCCCTCACTTATATTTAATATTTAATAAAATTATGTTATAATCATTTAGGGGAGGGGGTTAGTTTTTGCATTTTTAGACTCCTGGGGGTCCACTGATTATGTATACAAAATTTGGTTGAGTTTGGTCAAATGGCCAAGATTTTCATTTTTTGACCCTGCACTCCCCCCCCCATTTTGGGCGGTTAGTTTTTGCATTTTTAGTCTTCTGGGTCCCACTGATTATGTATACAAAATTTGGTTGTGTTTGGTACAAGGGCCAAGATTTAAATTTTTTGACCCTGCACCCCACATCCCCATTTTGGGCGGTTAGTTTTTGCATTTTTAGTCTTCTGGGGTCCCACTGATTATGTATACAAAATTTGGTTGAGTTTGGTCAAATGGCCTAGATTTTTAATTTTTAACTCCCCCTCCACTCCCCTTAATTTTAGGTCGATATGCATCAAAATTTAATCAGCTCTTAATCTCAATGGACCAAAACTACGTGTGAAATTTGGTTTCGATATTCACACTAGTTTTTGAGCTAGCTCTTCCACAAAATTTGGTAACACACAGACTAACTAACAACCAGACAACCAGACAGACTAGACTAACTAGACATTTTGACAAAACAATTATTATCTCGAAAAATATAATTTTTTTCGATGTTCACTTATTAGAGCTTTTTTGTAGAGCGAAATGCCATGGTTTCACTCAATTTTTTTCAATCAAAATAGTTTCAGTCGTTTTTGAGATATTTCGAAAAAAAGAAAGAAAAAACACTTTTTTCATGCAGGATTACAATAGTTGACGATACCCTGTATAGTAAAGTAAAAAATTCATTTGAATTAAGAACCTCTTCCTTTTTTGAAGTCGGTTAAAAAAGGTCAATTTTTTCCACCAAGTATTTTATGAAACGCTAAAGAATAACCATTGTTGCTCTAATATTGCAGCTTTGAAGATGATCTTAATTAAAGCTCGAAACCCTAATAAGATTTTTAATAATATTGAAGCTGCACAACTCTTATTTAAATCTTTTTTTTTAATCCATACCTATAAAACAAAACAGCTATAAACATATTTTCAACTAAAGAAAATATTCTAATAAAACATTTAAAATATTAACTTGTGAAAGAACTTTTTAAGAAAAAAGAGAATAAGTAAAGCGGATAGAGATAAAATGGCGGCGAACGGGGTTGGTTGATTCTTCCTCCCTTCACCCCTGGCTTAAACTGTCTTAAGGGTTGGTTGCTCTTTCAAAAGGTAAAAAACAGCAATATATAAGAATCTCTCTCCCAACACAACTTCTTTTTTCATCTTCCTCTTCACCGTTTCTTTTATCAAAGAAGAAATATATATAGGTATACATGTCGAGAATATGCTGGCAGAAAAAGAAATGACTCCCTTTTCGCCCCCAACCAAAGAGGCATTATACGAACGTATCCATATGATTCTGGACAAAATATTGAAAAGATTAATATATCTTTTTTCTTTCAAGAGCAACAATTTATTTATTTATTTTCTTAAATTAAAAAGTTTAACAAAATGTATGATAAATAATTTAATCTAAAAAATCTAATTAAAAAGACTAATGATGAAGGTTAAATCTTCGATACTATTATCTCAAAAGAAATTAATTATAAATGTATATGTTGCAGTAAAAACTCGTTTTTTAGTAAGAACGGGTTCTTACTAGTTAAAACGTTTTTCAGTGACTACCTTTGTGGCAACTAGAATTTACTGATGTTGGTTGAGTTTGAGCCCAAAATTCTAGAATCTTCATTTTTGATCTTCCGCTCATTTTAAGGTAGTTGTTTCGCGACAATACTAACAAAAAGTTAATGCTAGAGTATATAGAACATACAATAAGGATTCATAATTCATAAGCCCAAAACTTTTGCTGTTTATGTACCAATTCTAGCCAATCTCGTGCTCGTTTGACAAATTTGGCACCATTGTAAGAGATTGAATATTTTTATATTAAAATGACATAAAATACATTTTAAAGGTCGATTTATTTGTATAAAAATTTTGTTATTGTTTTGTTATTTTTTAACAAATGTAATCAACGCCTACTTTACACCTTATTTTTTAACCGACTTCAAAAAGGAGGAGGTTCTCTATTCGATTGAATTTTTTTTTTTTTTTTTTTTTTTTTGTGCCTATGTTACCTCATATCTCCGCCAATTGTCAACCGATTTTGAAAATTTTTTTGCATTGGGTCCAGTCTAGCTTCCGATTGGTCCCATTTTTTTCGATTTTTTTTCATAGGTATTAGACCTTTTTTATTAGGTTTGTTTAGGTTTGTTTAGACCTAACCTCTTTGTTTATGAACCGATTTCGATGGTTCTTTTTTATCCGAAAGGGGTGTCTTAGGGATGGTGTCATATTAATTTGGTCAAGTTCTGATGATATAATCACTATTAATAACATCACTAAAAAGAGAAAAATAAAAATTTTTAAGAAAAAATAAAAACCGACTTCAAAAAATTAAGTGCAACAAATATAAATATACTAAAAGGTATAAAATAATTATTATCTTATTTAGTTACAACTAAACGACGAAATATTAACACGAAATTACTTTTTGAAGTTGGTGCCAAACATATACCTTTTATGAATCGCACTTGACGGATCTTACTTAGTACGTTTGGCGGGTACGCTCGCTTATAGGTATAGTTTGTTTGGCACCGACTTTAAAAAGTAATTTCGTGTTAATATTTCGTCGTTTAGTTGTAACTAAATAAGATAATAATTATTTTATACCTTTTAGCGTATTTTATTTGCTGCATTTACTTTATTGAAGTCGGCTTTTATTTTTTTCTTAAAATTTTTATTATTTTATTTTTTTTGGCTTTTCGGCCATGGTAGCTATAAGCCATTTATCGATACTATTTTTTTTTTTTTTATTTTTAAATTTGTCTCTACCTCGGGGGTCAGATTTTAGCCGGATCCGAACTCTGGGTCTTCTTGGTTAGCTGGCTGACATGCTACCGCCTAGCCTACCCGACCCCCACTTTACACCTTATGAAAATTATAATTTTGAAAAAATCTAGCGAATGCATCTTTCGCTGGTTAAATAAATGCGCTGTTGCCAAATTGTTTTTAGTCTAAATTTTTTTATACATTTTTCATTATTTATTCATTATTATCTCAGAAATTGTGTTGTAACTATAAATCAAAATTGTCTTAAAATATTGATTGGTTATTGTTTAATGTTGGTTTAGTTTTTTATAAAAATGGGAAGAATGGTTTCTTAATTATAATTAAATATGTCATGTAAATTTTCCGATATCCCGTATAGTGCAATGTTAAAGAGCCTGAAAAACTCGATTTTTGAAATTTAATATCTCCGGAACTGTATTGTTCATAAATTTCGTTTTGCCACCAATCGATGCAGAAGTATTTAAATAATAATCTGTATAAATTTCAAAAAAATCCTTAGAAAATGCATTTGGCGGAACAACTACCTTAAGTGTTTATTAAAAATTTAAACGAAAATGTCAAAAATTACATCTTCATTAGAAGCAAAGTTAATCTTTGACATTTTTGTTAAAATTTTTTTGAATATAAACTTAAAATGAGGCGGAAAGTCAAAAATGAAGATTCTAGACCTTTGGACCAAACTCAACCAACATCAGTAAATTCTAGTTGCCACAAAGGTATTCGGTGAAACGCGTTTTAACGAGTAAGAATCCGTTCTTACTAAAAACGGGTTTTTACTGCAACATACATTAATATCAGTAGCGGGTACCGACATTTCAAGCAAAGGATGCTGTCCAAAATATAACCCTCTAATTTTTAAAATTTTATTTTATTTTTATCTTGGGGAATTTCGAAATTTTAAAACGAACTAATGAGAGAAGAGTTTATGAATTGGTTGAATTAAAATAATATTAATAACATTCGATGGGACACGATGGGATTATTTACAACATAAGACCTAGTCTTTTGAAATACAGCCTAAGTTTCAAGGACAAGTTATGTCTGCTGAAAAAAAGAAACCTTATCAACAATACAAAACCTTACCATACAGTTTTCCAAGATTCTCAGCCGTATCTGACTAGGATCATATGACTTGTACTATCGGTTTCCAAATGAAAGACTTTTATAATAGTCTTTTGATAAATATAGAAATCACACATACACTCAATTTTTTGTAAAATTCATCGATAAACGCAGAATGTTGTGTTATTTTTAACCGACTTCAAAAAAAGGAGGAGGTTCTCTATTCGACTGTTTTTTTTTTTGTGCCTATGTTACCTCATATCTCGGCCAATTGTGAACCGATTTTCAAAAAAAATTTGCATTGGGTCCAGTCTACGTTCCGATTGGTCCCATTTTTTTTCGTATGTATTAGACCTTTTTTGTTAGGTTTGTTCAGGACTAACTTCTTTGTTTATGAACCGATTTCAATGATTCTTTTTTTATTGGAAAGAGGGTATCTTAGGGATGGTACATTATTAATTTGGTCAAGTTCTGATGATAGCATCACTATTAATAACATCACTAAAAAGAGAAAAATAAAAATTTTTAAGAAAAAAATAAAACCGACTTCAAAAAAATTAAATGCAACAAATAAAATACACTAAAAGGTATAAAATAATTATTATCTAATTTAGTTACAACTAAACGATGAAATATTAACATGAAATTACTTTTTGAAGTTGGTGCCAAACATATACCTTTTATGAATCGCACTCGACGGATCTTACTTAGTACGTTTGGTGGGTACGCTCGCTTATAGGTATAGTTTGTTTGGCACCGACTTCAAAAAGTAATTTCATGTTAATATTTCGTCGTTTAGTTGTAACTAAATAAGATAATAATTATTTTATACCTTTTAGTGTATTTTATTTGTTGCATTTAATTTTTGAAGTCGGTTTTATTTTTTTCTTAAAATTTTTTAATTTACCATTTGATCTTTTGTAACACGGAATGAAAATACTCTTGACGTTTGAAATTTTACAGATGCGCAGCATCGACAACATACATAACTCACACGCCTATGATATATAAATGAATATGCAATTTCGAAAAGGGAATATCTCGCATATTTTGAAAAATACACTTTTTCATATAAATGTAATCTAAAAGCTTCTTTGCACCTACTATGCTCGAAAAAAGTACAACTTTGGTATTAATTTTACTGCCCTCAAAATGTATCTCAAAAATAAATTTTATAAATTTTACACTACTTTAGAAAATAGTTAGTTTTTCCATTCTTGAACATTTTCAATTTTCAGATGTGTGCCCTTTTCGAAATTGAATATTCATATATATTCGGTATATATGTAAAATGTATAATGTATATGTTTATTTGCTTCTATCAGAGGACAACTTCAATGATTTCTCTTTATAAAAAAATCGTCTTAGATATGTTTGTTCTATGAAATTCAAGTTCAGTGCCTAGAGGCAAGTGAGGAAAACAAATATTTTGAAAATAGGCAACGATATAGATTGTATTGGGGATGCAATTATCTTGAATAAAAATTTTATATTATTTATTTTTAATATTATTATTCGGGGAGTCGGGGGGCTAAGGCGCTGGGTCCGCTTCAGCATCGTTGATGACGGTGTTCAAGCGGGAGGCCCGGGTTCGAGCCTTGCTACCATATAAAATTTCGACTGGCTAAAACTCGGCTCCCTTACTAACACTACTAACACTTTACTGATGTGCTGTCTAATTGGGCTGTGTTCCTGGTGATAAAACAAAAATATTTACGAAAAATTATTTTTCTCTAAAAATTTTAATAGAGAGAGGAATTTAGAAAAAATATTATTATAATTTTAGATATTATGGAGATTTTAAACAACAAAACGTCTTTCTAATATTTAACAAAAATTCTTAGGCGAAAAATAATTGTTCGTAAATATTTATATTTTTTATTTTTATTCAAGGTAATTTCATCTCCATATAGATATTTCTTTATTTTCGACCACACAAAAATTCGACCCTCCTCTGCCAAAATAATCATTGATTAAAAATTTAATATCATTTTTAATTTCGGATTTGTATATGTAAAATTTGTAACGTTTTTAGTTTACGGGATACTATCCACAGACAAACAATCGAGGGCTTCGCCTGATCCCCTTCCTCCCCCAGCGTACTATCAAAATGAGATATACGAAATTTCAAAATGATTAGTTAAATTTTGTGGGTCGATTAGTTTGTAAGGCAAAATATGTAGATAGATTTATGAAGGATTTCACTAAATTTTAATTAATCCTCGGTAGTATTTTCTCAAGAATAGGTACACGGCAACACAGTGGTTCAGGCATCGCTGAGCATTTAAATAAATAATCCGAGATAGAACGCCTCTGAAATCGAATTATTTATTATTTCGCGATTTAAAAATTTAATTGATAACATTTTAATCGAAATTGTAAATTTAGTAATTGAAAATTATGTTGATTATGAGGACAGTGATTGCAAATTATATCTATTAGTAAGCCTAACGTCCCAGGTGACTAACCAGCGCAGTCCAATTCTCAAGAGATAGCAAAACATGAACCGATTGCTTTTTAATCCAATTATCGGAAATAATAACAAATATTTTTACTCGGGTCTAATTTTTATTAGCGTAGGAGAATCTCCACCTCTGAACTGTATAGATACTGCTGTCATGGTTTTTATTCTGACGAGTTAAGTCATTAATCCCTTTAAAGTCTCATTTGTAAAAAAAATTGCAATTTTCAAACGCTCAACACCCCTTCTCTGTCAAATTGTATTAAAATCGAATTAATGCAATCGATGCATCGTTAAGCTCCTATAAATTTTAGGTACTGAAACTCGCTCTCCGCCTCTGCCTTTACTGGGACCTGCTATGTTCAGTTGCTTTCAAGACAGTAGTTCCAACCTAGAGTTTTAAGATAATGCTGCCCCCTTGAGGCAGCAACTTACATTTTTCAGGACCATATTTTATAGCGTTCATGTTTGAGATTTTCTTTCGTAAATTATTAACAAATTTTTAGAATAACGGTAAATCACTCGTATCCATAATAAGCATTAATTAACAGGAATAGCAGGAATTGGACAAAAATTAAAAACAGAGTTTTTATTGAATGGGCCAGACGTTTCGTCGATTAATTTCGACTTCCTCAGTGGCTCATTCTATCACTCTTTGTCAAAAGACAATTCAACTACGCGACGAAACATCCTTTAATCTTTTTTATTTAAACTATAATACATTGTTGGTTTATGCCTCAATTGCTCAAGAATCTTGAACTTTTTTCACACTTGAACAATCAAAAAATTAAAGACCTTTAATCAAAATTTATCACAAAAATAATATGTTGTTTCTACTCTTTAAACAGACAAAAGAAAGGATTTTTCAATTCAAAAAAAAAAAAAAATTTTGAATTGAAAATTCTTTTCTTTGTCTGTTTAAAGATAGAAACAACATATTTTTTTTTGTGATAAATTTTTGATTAAAGAGTCTTTAATTTTTTGATTGTTCAAGTGTGAAAAAGTTCAAGATTCTTGAGCAATTGAGGCAGTAAGCCAACAATGTATTATAGTTTAAATAAAAAGATTAAAGGATGTTTCGTCGCGTAGTGGAATTGTCTTTTGACAAAGAGTGATAGAATAGCTCCTGAGGAAGTCGAAATTAATCGACGAAACGTCTAGGCATTCATTAAAAACTCTGTTTTTAATTTTTGTCACAATTCCTGCTATTCTTGTTAATTAATTTTAGAATGTTGCTAAAGTCATAGTTGCTTAGAATTCTAATCAATTACAAGCTTATAATTTTACAATCTTATCTTTCATGTTAAAATTTAATTATTATTGATACAATTTGATGGCTGTATATGTATATAATTAAGTAATGGAGAGGGATTCGGCCAATGGGTGGCCTCTGCTGAATAAAAGACTCCCAATTATAGAAAACGTTTCGGCTTTAATTGGATAATGCCATCATCAGTTCCTAAGAGCTGAAAAAAGCGATAGAGCACACATGTAAAATTACAATAAAAATTTTTTACAAAAAAATCCAAACTTGTTAATTACAAAAATATTTTTTGACAAGGATTTATTCGCTTTGTGATGACGTCTACGTTGCGAGGAATGTTGATGATTTTAGGATGGTGGCTTCCTCGAACTCTTATCCATTGCGGGTCATTAATTCTGTAATTAAAAATTTTCGTCGAAGAAGGGAGAAGCAGCTTATTGCTCCTACCCCATCTGTACCCCTCTCAGGGATGGACCATTTTTCTCTCTCACCTATATGCCAGGGTTGTCCGAAAAAATTCAAAAAATATTTAAGAACTATAATGTACGCACGGCCTTGGCATCAACTGGTAATATGTCCTTTTTATTTAATAACAAGGATGTAGTTCCACCCCACGAACAACATAATGTGATTTACTTAATTAAGTGCCGCGATTGCCCGAAACCTACAAGTGTTTATGTGGGTCAAACATCTCGCATTTTTTCTTTGCGGAAAAGAGAGCATGAATTAAGTGTAATAAATAAAAAAGCTTCGACAGCCCTGAGCACACACCATATCGACACCTCCCATGGATTTGAGTTTGATGATGCTGTCATCTTGATGAGATTGGGGAACAATTATAAGCGTATGCTGGCCGAAAAATGCTTTATTAAGACATATGGGCAAAGGGCTCTTAATTTTCAAACTGATTGCATTGGGCTTAGCAATGCTTACTTGTCAATATTGACAAATACTGATGCCCAGGTATAATAAACATTGAGAAAGGGGCGAAAGAATTGTAAAAAAGGTAGAGAAGGAAAAAATTTATTTTTTATTTTTATTTTTATATATTGTCATTTTGAATTCGAATTTTTGTTATTCTTAATGTTTGTTAATTATTTTGAGAAATCTTTTAATTAAGAGATGTTTGTGAGGGGTCAGTGATCCTAATTAGATCAATGTCCTCATAATTATTATTATTATTAATTGAATGAAATTGAAATTTGCTATATTTGTACTTGAGACGTTGCCCATATCAAGTGAGAGCACACCAAGATTTATGTACCATTTTGTAATTCATATAATTTTGTATATATTATGATAAAATCCACAACAACTCTGCCTGCGGACAATTTATTTATAAAATTAATTGTGTCGCTAATACTGTAAGATATAATTTTGTAATTAACAAGTTTGGATTTTTTTGTAAAAAATTTTTATTGTAATTTTACATGTGTGCTCTATCGCTTTTTTCAGCTCTTAGGAACTGATGATGGCATTATTTAATTAAAGCCGAAACGTTTTCTATAATTGGGAGTTTTTTATTCAGCAGAGGCTACCCATTGGCTGAATCCCTCTCCATTACTTAATTATTTAATTATTATTTTTTATAAAAGTAAAGTTTGAGCATCTTATTTTTTGAAAAGAGTTGGAATGTTTTTCAAAAATGAGCTCGGGTTCAGATTAACAAATCAATTTTAAACGAGAAAGAATTTAATTTTTAGGACAGATTCTAAGATTTTAATAGAAATATTATTCAATTGCGATATCAGAGGGGATTCATATCCCCCAGGAGTCGAACCTGAGAGCTAACATGCTTTCCGGGCAGTCAGCTCACACCCTCGAGACAAAAACCTCTCTCTGAATCGCAATATTTGATATAAGCATAGAAATTCTTCACTCCATTAATATATAACGGAAATTAAAAAATTTAGCTTAAAATGAAAAAAAGTTTTTCATACAAGTCCTCCTATTTTAATATAAAAGTAAAGATTTGAGCATCTTATTTTTGAAAAGAGTTGGAATGTTTTTCAAAAATGAGCTCGGATTCAGATTAACAAATCAATTTTAAACGAGAAAGAATTTAATTTTTAGGACAGATTCTAAGATTTTAATAGAATTTTTTTTTTTTTCCATTAAAAGTTTTCGTTGAATCCAGAAGGGAATTTCGTTCTCTCAGTTAATCGCTTGTTGGAAGTCTTCCGAGTCAAGAGACCGGAAGTTGCAACCGGAACGCCCGGGACGAATACAAAATCCTTGACCTTCCTTTCTAGTTCCCCCCTCGGGGCCGATAAACTTGAATAATTTAACATGCTTTTGCAAATTCCTTGCTTTATAACAACATCGAGAGGGGAGATATGATGAAGATGGTCAGTGGGTCAAACGACAATGTTAGTCGACTGGGCTCCAAATCGTTTAGGCAAACACAAAAGTGATGTAAAATTTGATATTGACCAAATATATACACTCTTAAAAACGCTAAGGAAGAAAAGTTATTTTTGTCATTAGTGTGAACGAGAGTGCTTTAGCTGGTCCCAAAAGTGTTATGTTGTTTTTAAATAACAATTGATATTAATTATAACAGTTGTTTTCATTGTTAAATAGAACATTTATGTACAGACAAGTATTTATAAATAAAATTTTGAACATCAGAAGTTCTGTTAGAGATTTAAGTAGGATATATGTTCATTTTACATTTCTTGCTTAAAATGACTCCTTTCAACCAACAATTCCCAAAAATATTTTAGACTCATTTTAAATAAAATAATTGATTAAATTCAATAATTCTAAATTCAAAAAATCGCTATTATATCAAACATTTTGGGTAGAAATTTCCTCGAGATTGAAAAATGAAATATCATAAAATAATTAAAAAATGAGTAAAGTAATTATGGGTTCATTTTTAGAGGGTTACGTTTAAAAAGTAAAACGGGGATGTATTAATGTCTGTCTGTCTACAGTTGTCAAAGCATTGTAGCTCCTAAGCTAAATAAAATACAAACTTGAAATTTGACATATCGATGTATTTATTTTTCTCGAAATCAAAAATCGTATTAAATTTTAAATCAAATTATTATATTGGGAAAGGTCGAATTTTACTTATATGAGGTCAAAAATAAATATTTTTTGTCATAGATTGTGAGGTATCTCTGTAAAGATTTCTTTAATCTCCTTAATAAATGAGTATATGTACGAATTTGATATTTAAGTATTTTGGTTGTTATAAGGGTTGGAATCTTGAATTCAGTAGATTAAAAAAATATATATTAGAAATTAGATTTCATGATTTTATTTGAAAAAAATAATAATAAGAAATTCATAAATTAATCATTTCAAGTGAAATGAAATAAAAAATAACAACTGATGATGAAGTCTGTATAAATTCACGAAACGTTCAATCAATACTGTAATTTTTGTTTTTAAAAAACTTATCTTGTCTATTATAAAGCCTTAGTAAAATCATAATAAATTCAATAAGTATTTTATTACAATTTCAATCGGAAAAGTTATCAGAATTTTAAATTTGGCCTTTAAAAAAAAAAAAATTGAATTTCAATGAATTATTTTTCTCAATTATAATCTTATGAGTTTTCTGAAGAAAATGGTCTGTTTTTTAAAAATATTTCTTAAAATTTACAGGTGCAAAATTTATAATAATTTTTAAACCTATATAATAAACACTTCTTACTTATTATTAGAGACCGGATTCCTATGCAAATGCTTATTTTGTTTTCCACCACGGACGACCCAGAAAATGAATTATCTATCCGAATCATTCATCTAGAATACTGTGGGTTAAATTTTATACTACATATTTTTGCACATTTGAGTAATATTGCATAACATTGTATATTTGAAGGATATTGCATAAAATTGCATATTTCGCGCGAAATACAGAGGTTTTAAAAGTAATTTTTCGGAGAAGGAATGAAAAAAAAGATTAAATAAAACAGGAGGACACTAATTTAAATTCGAAGAAAACTGAAATAGGCTTCATCGACACCAAGTGAAGTGTTAAGTCTATTTTAAGTGATCGTAGACATAATAACATGAAAATAATTTAGATAAATAGTTGTACATACATTATTCACAATTACAATCAAATTTTAATTATTTTCGAGATCCTTTGTTAATTATTTAATTATTTTTTTAATGGCCTTCGGGAACTATAGTCCATTTTGGCCATTGAGTGTTCGTGTGTGTGTGTGTGTGTGGAAGGGTGTGTAAATTGTTATAGGGATCAGATTATAGCCGGTCAAATATTTGCATCATTATTATATTTATTATGTTGATTTTATTCAAGTGCACCTAATATTTCTTTGAATTTAAAGATTTTCTAATATATTAATTGAAATGAGAATTTTGTCCAATGTTTTACCCAATAAAAGTACATACTTGACAGTTGGTGTCTATAGATTACTTTATCATTTTATTTATTCCTTTCATAGCACTCCTTCAAATATATATTCTTTTTGTCTTCAATTTTAATTTTTTAGTGCCAAAAAATTATTTTGCCATCTTTTGCTGCATATATTTGCACATTTCAAATTATTCCGCATATTACTTGCATATTTCAGCATTTTTAACTGCATATTTTGGCAGTTTTTAATAAAAATTCGGTCTCTACTTATTATATATACATAGATATAGATAAATCAAGTAACATTTATCGAACTTTTTTATTAGGATTCACTAAATACATTTTTCTTTTGATGATTTTTACTTTATTTTCATTTGAATGAATGATATGTTTATATGAAAATTCAAATGGAAATATTATCAGATTATCGATATCTACATAAATAGACTATCCCTTAATAATAATAGATTTATTTCAAATTCTCTTTTCTAACACCAGATACCTATAATGAAATGAAATACTATTAGTTAGATAGGGAGAGAAAGAGGGCTCTGAGATCAATACACGTCATCATATATGGTCTGAGTGCTTGTCAATTGAAAATGAATATCTCATTTCTTCCACTACGTCCCATATTAGCGTAACGAATAAAACGAATCCAATCCTTTCTGTCAATAGGGCGTGTGCATAAGGATTTAAATTTAAAATTTTTAATATTGATCGATAGTTTAATTAAAAATATTGAATACTTAGTTATTGTTCGAAATTAAATATAAAACAAGTTGTAAAGTGAATAATAAATAATAAATAATAGTAACTAGCAAGACTGGATTTTTTTTATTTTTTATTTATTTATTTATTCTCACCGGGAACAAAGCCCATTTAGACAGCACATAAGTAAAGTGTTAGTAGGGTTAGTGAGTGAGCCGAGTTTTTAGCCGGTAGAATTTTTTATTTGCAAGCCAGGATCGAACCCCCGGCCTTCCGTTCCAACATCGTCATAATCGATAGATGCCGAAGCGGGGCCAGCGCGTTAGCCGGCTCGGCTAACCCGATTCCCCGACTGGAAATTTAAAGATTATTAAATTTACAATCGTTTAAGTTCTAGAAGAATAAATTAAAAAAGTTATAGTTGATTGAAAATTGAGAATTCATGGAAACCCAGAAACATTGGCCCCTGGATAGATACTTCAGAATTCAAAACTACATCAATTGTATTGATAAGAAATTATGGCAATATTATAAAAAGATAGACAAGAGCTAAAAACAAAAAAAAAAATATCACAAATATGTTCTTATTCAAAGATATCACGATTTCTCCGGAAATACAAGGGCTAATAAGTTGAAATTCGGTATGAAGGTTAATTTTAAAACATAAATGCTTAGTAAGTTCTTTTTTTAATTAAGATTTTAAAGAGGAAAAATAAAAAAAACTTAGAAATCATGTTATCATCGCAGAAATTAACTTTGATAAAAATTTAAAGTTTCTACTTTCGGAGACATCGTGAAATTTTTTTTGAACAAAGGTATAAATTCATAAAGACAAACGAAGTGGTTGTCCTCTGCTTGATGCAAATAAACATACACACATATATATATATTATTTATTTGTTTGAGACTATAGTTTCGAAGACTTGGTCTTCATCATTAGTCAAATTTTTTTTTCCAATATCCATACGGTATTGACTCCATAAAAAACAATATTTAGAATTAAAAAAAGATTAATGATGAAGACCAAGTCTTCATAAACTAATCTCAAACAAATAAATAAGTATATATATATTATATATATAGATATATCATTTCGATATATACCATATGTGTGTATGTTTATTTGCATCAAGCAGAAACAATCTCTTTGTTTCTTTTTGAGAATCAATAACTCTGCTACTCTCGGCAAAACAAAATCTTTTCAATTAAAGATATAAATAAGAAAGATGTTCAGAATTAGAAAAAGTATTTTCTTGTTTCACCCTTTAAAATAAGAGTTTCTTAAAAACTTTTTTAGCAACATTTACGTTTTAAAACTAATCTTAATACCAAATTTCAAGTTATTAGCTCCAGGTATCGGGAAAAATCGTGATCTCTTTTAAAATGAAATCATTTGTCCTGATTTTTTTAGTTTTTACCACATTTCTATCTTTTCTCTTTTAAAATGAAATCATTTGTCTGATTTTTTTAGTTTTTACCACATTTCTATCTTTTCGAAAATTCCTACAGGAACATTTCAATAAATGAGCCAAATACACGATTTTCTACGATTCAACACCCCTACTCGCTTAAATTGGATATTGAATAGTAAATATATAAAACTATATATTAAAATGTGGAGTTTAACAGGAATAAAATAAAGAGTTTTTATAAAAACTCAATATATTTCGGGCTATTCGCCCATCTTCAGGAGTTACATTAAACTAACTGGCTTAGATAGTTATGTAACTCCCAAGGATGAATAGCGCTAAAATATATTGAGTTTTTATAAAAATTCTTTTATTTTATTCGTGTTAAACTTTCCACATTTTCTAAGGAGTTTTTAACGGGTTATAGTGGTTATAGTGTGTATAGTGTGGTTAAAAAACTCCTGTGTTTAATATATGTTTCACAATAGGCCAAAACCGTTTTCCCTAAATGTTATCCACATGTTCATATATAATTTTTATATATTTACTATTCAATTGATAATATGTTTCACTTAAAACCAACACCACTTTTCTTAGAAGTAGCTTAAATTGGATACTAACCGAACAAACGAATTTGTTTATCCCTATGACTTCTAGAGACTGAAATTCTCTTCCCCTGTCCGTCTTCCCAGCTACATTATAGCTTTCAATCTTTTAAGACCCACATTCACAGATACATTCAACTCCGACCCAATCCCTGAAATCTTTCTTATTTTCACGATTCAAGGCTCCACCGCGGATTTCAGAGGTTGTACCTTTTTGGAGCAACTTCTTCTTTTATGAATATTATGAAAAAAAATCGATTTAGTTTTTAATTCAGAACATATTTTGTACTTGCACTTTTGTTCTAAAACTAATAGGGAAATGAATTTTATATCATTGTATTACATAAATAACAAAATCAAAATAGATATAGGTATATCCTATACATTAGATTAAAAAAATTGATTTTATTATAATATGCTAATTATGTTTATTTTTTTCCAGGTAAGCAATGAATACGAATAAAAAAAATTGAAGGGCTTTTGGTCTATCAGGATAGGAAACACGCAATTGATTCGTCCCTCTTCTAAAGCTCAATTGGTAAGTAAATATTTGTCTGCATGCATTTACCCGAAATAATAATACAGAGATAAAATCTATTATTATACTCTCTATATCTATTTAACATGTAATATGATATATACCTACCTAAATATTACTATTTTTTAATATACAAGTTGGCGAACGGGCCTGGAGGGGAGAAGGGTGTCTCGGGATGCCACAAAAAGTTTCTCTTAAATTTAATAAAAATATCAGAGGTAAATGTTTGACAGGAAAATCATAAAATATTTATTTTAAAAATAAACAAAGAAAAGGGAATTAAAATTCAGATTTGATTGAAAAAGTGCTGCTGATTGGTCCGTTGAATAGTAACTTAGTAACCATCAGTATGCCCTAGTATTGAATAAGTACACTAAAAAAAAATTGTTTCTCATTATACAGAGGGGTCCAAAAAAATGTATCCACTGTTTAAAACTTAACTTGCAAACTAATTGACGTAGTTGTCTCATCTTTGGTAGTGTAATAGTTTGTAGTTTCGGCAATCGCCACACAAGCGTGTATTGCGTTGTTTTCTTTTGTCAGATGACAGTCGCCAGATAGTCAGTGTTTTGTTCTTAGTTGCACTTAGTTACTCGAGTAAACATGGCTGGCGCAAGTCTTACATTCGATGAAAGGAAGTCAGTTTTGAAGTGGTATTTTAAGTACGAAAACATTAATGAGGTTCAACGGCAATGGCGAAATGTGTATCAAACAGAGCCACCGACACGTTTAACGATTCGTCGCATTCGAGACAAATTTGAAGCCGGGGCTTGATTGGGCCATTCTTCTTTGACGGCACAGTTACCGGTGAGGTGTACCTTCAGAAGCTTCAGACATCCATTTTACCTGCCATCCGAGACTTGTATGGAGACGGAAGATTTTACTTTCAACAAGATGGTGCCCCAGCCCACTACCAAAATCGTGTTAGGGCGTATCTCGACGAAAATCTACCAGGAAGATGGATAGGCCGTAGAGGTGCTGTGAGGTATTCACCACGTTCCCCAGACCTAACTCCGCTGGACTTTTACCTGTGGGGAACACTAAAGGACGTCGTTTATCGACAAAAGCCACTCACATTGGATGAATTTCGAGAATCCATCGTACATTCATGTGCAAATATCCAACTGAACACGTTGCAGTCAGTAGTTCGTGCTGCAGTTCGGCGGCATCGTTTGTGTGTGGATGTTAATGGTGACCATTTCGAACACCTACAGTGATATCTTTAAGTTAGACTTTAAGCTACACTTTCACCAAAAATGAAACAACTTCATCAATTAGTTTGCAAGTTATGAACTTTTAAACAGTGGATACATTTTTTTTGACCCCTCTGTATTTATAAATGTTTTAAACATGAAGAAAAATAATTTTCAACCAAGATTTATTCTGACTCTGTGGTCTATGGCTGGATTTCTATACCACCAAGAAAAAAAGTAAAACAACGTGAGTTTAGGTGATAAAATTTTGGGGTCTCTCTAACTTCAGAATCTCCAGTTCAGGAATGAAGAAAACTTACTTTTTAGAATGATTTTATTGAATTTTAAGGAGTTGTCATGATAAAAGCATAAACTAACAGAGAGGTTGTTAAGAGGAAATCACTGATGAAGTTGATGGAGAGGACACTCTCTTTATTCTTTACTCTTAAACGAAAGGTAAACTTATTGATAAAATAAATTCTTTCAAAGACCTTGAGAAAGAACAATGGAATACATAGTAGAGTAGAGAAGTTTCTACCGATACTATCTATATTATTCCACTGAATTATAATTACAGTTGTAATAGATAAATCAAAGTTGATAAACGAGTCCTGTTTGGTCGCGAAAAAATTTGTTTGGTATAAGTAAGTAGAATATTTTTTTGGAATACCACTCGCGTGATTACCTCCTCGATCAACTGAATTAGATTTTGGATAGGAGCTGCAGGAATGACCACAAGAGAGATACTAGTATGCAAGTATACTCTATTCAGGTTTGGAGAAGGTGTTAGAGAAAAACCCATACTTCATCTACTCATAGTAAGAAAATCTTTGCCAAATGGTTGGATATTAAAAATTTTACAGAGAAATAATAACGACTCAAACAAAGACCAAACAAGCCGTAATAGCATTATATGATATAACGATATGACCAGACAATGTCACATTCCTCAACCAGGTCCAAGTAGGGAAAAACGACAGGAAAAAAATTATAGCTTGTTAAATTTTAATTTATTTCAATTAATTAGTATTGAGCTGTGTTTAAATTCTTTTATACAACCATATCTAATTATTTTATACAACCCTATCAATGTATAATACGTCAATAACTATTGGGAACCTTGGTAGGGGCGTGCCTTAATTTTTAGACCACAGTGGCTAGTTTCAATTTAGACCAACAGATATCGTATCGGAATTCTGAGTTTCCCAATAAGATTATTTTTCATAGGAACTGATTAATCATTTTCCCTTTATTTCTTGTAGGAAAAATTCGTTTGGTATACGTCCAAGAATCAGTAAAGATTTAAGGAAGTATAGTGAGGTACAACTGTAATTCTTGATAGTATTTTCTTAAGGATAGATACTGTGGTTTATTATGCAGAAGAACAACAATTATAATAAACCAAAATTAATATGATCCAATTATTATTTTAACGATAGAAAATTAATAATTTCAGCTTTCTAATTTAAATCTTTGACTGACAAATAAAATTACAAATTCGATGTTCATTCATTAGGGTTTTTTTGTAGACCAAAATGCCCTAGTTTTGTTCAATTTTTTTTTAACAAAATAGTTTCAGCCGTTTTTGAGAATGATTAAGCGATCGAAACGTCATAGTTATATGCTCTTATTTATTATTATTATTTTATTTTTACTGCAATCGAATGCAAGAAGTGGTGCCCCAGTAAAGATGCAGCACCAATGGATCTCGAAAGACCCTTGCATTACCGAAGAGAAGGGAAAGTTAATTAAGTGAGAGGGTGGAGGCGTAGGTGTTTATGCACTCGGGTTTTGAAGGTTTGAAGATTATAAGTGCTGGGAAAGATAGAGGCTGGGAGAGAGTTCCAGTTCCTTGAAGTCATGGGGATATACGTATTGGCGAATGACGTGGTCCGGCACTTTTCTAATTTGACCGCGAAAGAGGGTTGGAAGTCGGCAAAACGAGTGATTTGGGGTGAATTAATGATTTTATCTCATCAGAGCACCTGCCGTGATAGTAACTATAGAAAAGGGAAAGGGCAGAGACATTTCTTCGATGAGCCAGCGAGTCGAGGGAGTCGGTGAGGGTAGAATCGTCAATTAGCCTGACGGCTCGTTTCTGAATTGCATCCCGGGTAGCAAGAGAATATTTAGAGGCTCCACTCCATAGATGAGAGCCGTATTCGAGACAGGGGCGGATATGGGCTTTGTAGATGGTGAGAAGTTGTGGGGGTTTGTAAAATCGCTTGGACCTGAATAAGTAGCCAATCTTCCTTGCTGCTGATTTCGCCACAGAGGAGATGTGTTAATTCCAAGACAGGTCAGATGCGACAGAGACTCCCAACATGGATAGGCTGTCACACATTTTCAGGGTATTCGAATCGAATTGAATATGAGAGAAATTTTTATTTTCGCACATAGAAATTAGACAACATTGAGTCTTGTTTGTATTAAAGTTAACAAAATTTTGAGAGCCCCATTTATTCAGTTTGTCTAGGTCAAGAGTGATTGAGAAGGCAACATTGTTTCGATTATTCGGGAGTGAGGGCTTGCCGTGCAGAGTGCTATCGTCGGGGTAACAATGAGTTATTATTGTTCAATAAATGTTTATAAATCATGATGATGTGTGATTTAAGAGTAATTTTATTGGATACAAGCTGTACTAGTATAAAAGAGTTCAAAAATGTTCAATTTATTAGGTTCCGTTCAGAACGTTATTACCGTCCTAGAGTTTACAAAAAGTTTTCACTTTTTCATCTAATTTCATTGCTATTGGGGTTGAGAAAGATTAGCTGACGAGCAGTCCGCAGGGTTTCACTAATAGAGTTGAATTTTGACTAATTGTGTCGCACCCCCCAATCTCGTCACTCTAAAATTCTAAATAATTATTTCCATCTTCTCTCTTCTTTTAATTTACTTTGTATAATTCTTTTTGTTTCTCCATCTATTCTTTTTCTTTCCAAGTGAGTCTGCAACGTTTGAATAAAAGCAAGCTGGCCAACAATTAAAATAAAAAAAACACTTTTGTTCAGAGCGTTAATTACGTTTGTATATTTTTTTCTTTATTGTATTTTTTTTTTTTTTTTAATTTACTAAATCTAACAAATTCGTTTTATTTATTCAATTTATTTAATGTTTCGTTTAGAATTGACATTTCTTTGATTTTTTTTTGTTTTTTTTTTTGTTTTTTGCTTTCACAGTAAATACAAATAAATATATGGAAGGAAGCTTTGTCTCTATTGTCTGTTTTTTCCTCGTTTGTAAATGAACTCGTTAAGTATATACGAGTACCTATATACTAAATTGATATTATTTTATTTTTAACACGACTTTAATTAATAGGGTTTTTATACAATTTTAATTAAACGCAACCTGTTGAGAAGGCTATCTGTATTTTACCCTAAAATAATGAGCTTATAAGCAGTAGCGAAAACTAAGGTCATAAAAGCGCCCGCCCAAAACTCGGGTGCATTTCCTCTCCCAATCCCTTGTATTTTGAAATTTTAAACTTGTATTTAAATAGAGTATTATATATATCTACATATTAAGATGACCTGTTTTGACCGGCTATTTTAAAAGAGTAAATTTGTAACTTTTATTGATTCAAAGAGGGGACCTTTATTAACTTAATGGAGAATTTCTGGGGAAAATAAAATATTAATTTTCAAAAAATTCAAAATTCAAAATTCAAACTCATTTTAAATAGTATATTTATTAAAGAAATAAAAGAGTATATTTTCATATGAATATCTCGAAAATAGTACTTTTTTAACCATCTCTTGGAAGGGAATTTGATACAAAGGGGGACCCTTAACAACTTGCTTGAGAATTTCTAGGGAAAACAAAATATTAATTTTCAAAAAACTAAACTCATTTTAAATAGTATATTTATTAAAGAAATAAAAGAGTATATTTTCGTTTGAATATTTCGAAAAAAAGTACTTTTTTAACCATCTCGTTGAATGGAATTTGATAGAAAGGGAGACCCTTTTCAACTTGCTTGAGAATTTCTTGGGAAAATAAAATATTAATTTTCAAAAAACTAAACTCATTTTTAAATAGTATATTTATTAAAGAAATAAAAGAGTATATTTTCGTTTGAATATTTCGAAAAAAATTACTTTTTAACCATCTCGTTGAATGGAATTTGATAGATAAGGGAGACCCTTTTCAACTTGCTTGAGAATTTCTTGGGAAAATAAAATATTAATTTTCAAAAAACTAAACTCATTTTAAATAGTATATTTATTAAAGAAATAAAAGAGTATATTTTCGTTTGAATATTTCGTAAAAAAGTACTTTTTTAATCATCTCTTGGAAGGGAATTTGATACAAAGTGAGGGACACTTATCAACTTGCTTGAGAATTTCTAAGGAAAATAAAATATTAATTTTCAAAAAACTAAACTAAAATTCGAACCTTCGAAAAATAATATGATTAAAATTAAAATACGATATTCGGTTTAGTGAAACATGAATATATGTATAATAACTTATAAATTTCAAGAGTGTATCTTATTTAGTATATGAGCTACAATCTCTGACATACAGACAGAGTTACAATGTAGCTCCACAAATAGGATCACCTTTTACTTTTTAAACCGAACCCTAAAAATTACAGGGATTCCAATACTAGACCAGTCAGCTCGAGCGTACCGTAGACTAGATGAAAATAAAACTATTTTTACTTTGAAACCCATTATCCCCAATTTGGTTCTTCGTTTATCACGTGATTAATATTTACTATTATTATTTTCCCAAAATCTCTCTATTATAATCTCTTTAAAAAGAAAGTAGGATTTAAAAATAAATTAATAATTAATTTTGAACTTCTTCCATTTCACTTTTATACTTAGTGTTTTCCACCCCACGTTAATGGAATGGGCCGTGAATAATTTATTAAAAAATAACAGCTTAGCAAACAAAATCCATATTCATAAAGATAAATCAATGAGAATGTCCTCTGCTTGATGCGAATAAACATAAACATATATGTATATATATTATAAATATATAATGAATATAAATATGTATAATGTACTTATATGTAATTCTCTTCTCCTTGGTAATAATCCAAGGGTCTTTCGAGATCCATAGAGGGCGCATCTTCCTGCATTCGATTACATTAAAAAACAAGCTGACGTGTTCTGATGTGGCCATCCACTTGACTTTACCATACAACCTGGACCCTCACTTTTATTTAATATTTAATAAAATTATTTATAATCATGTAGAGGAGAGGGGTTAGTTTTTGCATTTTTAGACTCCTGGGGGCCCACTGATTTGTATACAAAATTTGTTTGAGTTTGGTAAATGGCCAAGATTTTCATTTTTTGACCCCTCCCCTCCCAATTTTGGGCGTTTAGTTTTTGCATTTTTAGACTTCTGGGATCCCACTGATTATGTATACAAAATTTCGTTGAGTTTTCTCGAAAGGCCTAGATTTTTAATTTTTAACCCCCTTTAATTTTGGGTAGATATGCACCAAAATCTAATCAGCTCTTAATCTCAATGGACCAAAACTACGTGTGAAATTTGGTTTCGATATACACACTAATTTTTGAGCTAGCTCGTCCACAAAAATTTGCTAACGCACAGACTAACAGAATAACAGACATTTTGACAAAACAATTATTATCTCGAAAAATATAATTTTTTCGATGTTCACTTATTTGAGCTTTTTTGTAGAGCGAAATACCATGGTTTAGCCCAATTTTTTAAATCAAAATCGTTTCAGCCGTTTTTGAGATATTTTGAAAAAAAAGAAAGAAAAAACCACTTTTTTTCATGCACGATTACAATACTTGACCATACCCTGTATGATAAAGTAAAAATTAGAGACTATCGTTTCTAAGATTTGACCTTAATCATCAGTCTTTTCAACTATAATAGAGAATTCAAAAAGTAATTTTTTTCGAGATATTCAAATGAAAGTATACACTTTTATATTTTATTTCTCATGGGGTTTTTCAACTCCAGTCTATCTTATGACTTCAATCTGCAGAAATAGGAGCCGAAACGTCGTTTATTCTGATGAGTTATCTCATTAAAATATGATATCTAAGTGGTTTTAACCGAAACATCTTTCCTGATTATTTATTATTTAAACAATTAAAAAAATAAAATAAAATAACACTTGGCCGAAAATGCTTTCTGCTAGTCTACATTTCGGGCCCTAAATAACATTTGTTTCACATTTTACTTTATTATTTTGTTTAAAATCTCTTGTTGATGTAATTGAAATTCAATAGGAAAGTAAATCGTGTGATATGTATCCCTCCTTAGAGGAAATACTAGATGCCCGTAAAGGAGGCGCAAATGAAACTCGACCCCGGGGCTAGAGTCACAACACTTGACGCTAAGTGATCATCAACTACGATTTATGCTAATCTACTATCAAACCTAAACAAATAAATCATATTACACATAATATATATGTATACAGCAATAAAACATTTATTAGCCTCAATGTATATGGTATACATATACATATTAAATTAACAAATTGTAGTATTTATTATGGGATTAAAATTTGATTTGATTTATTGATTTATTTAAAAACATCTGGCTGGAATGAGACCAAAGCAGAAAATTTACCATACACCTGCTCACCTTGTATATTTTATTTCATTTCATTTCTAAATTAACATTAAATAATTTAGTTCCTAGTACATTTCATATAAAATCTCAAAAGTAGTATATATATGATACATTATAGTCCTAAAAAAATAAGCTTTAAAATGATTATAACACTATAAAGCAAGTAGAAGGAAAACTCCAAAAATAATAAATGAAAAAATAGGACTATATGTTTCGAATAAGAATAAGATATTATTCATCCCAAACCAAAAAATTATATGATTCGTTTTTAGGATTAGTAGAATTAGATAATGGTAGTTCTGCAGTGGGTATTTATGAAGTTTTAAAAGGTTATTTAGTTTAAATAAAGTGGCTCAATTTTTTAAACCATTACAGTACATTTTACTAAAATGAATAGTACATTCGAATAAAAGCTCGCGGCAGCACTGATGAAGGGCTTAATTTCTAAAACAAATAACCAGAATGTTTGAAAAAACTAGCGTTATTTCATATTCTTTAGCACTCCGAGTTCTTGATTAACGAAAAAAAAACCGTTCCGGACCGTTCCCTTCGAAATTAAGCCCTAGATATATTTATATATCAAAATATAGTGTATTTGCGAAAAAAATTAAATGTCCAGATTTTTTCGAAAAAGGAAATAATTTACATAGTTTTACTAATCGGAGAGGCTAAATCTAAAATAAATAAGCCGGGCAAGTGTGAACCGGACTATTTTTTTTAATTAAATAAAATGATGTTAGAGAAATGGAAATGGGTTCACTCCAAAATCTCAACACTCCAAAATTCCGACATGTGAAAATTCAGACGTTATTTTAATATTTTATTAACCTTTTTAATATTTACAAAAATATATAGTAAGTATATGTATTTGACAAGATTAACCTAATTATCACAATAAGTAGTTAATTGAAATATCATTTTTCTAATCTCAACTAACTTTTTTTTTAGAACCGAACCTATTAATAGTTTTTTTTTTTATTTATTTATTGTCATCGGAAACAAATCCCATTAAGACAGCACATCAGTAAAGTGTTAGTAGTGTTAGTGAGGGAGCCGAGTTTTAGCCGGAAGAAATTTTATATGCTACCCAGGCTCGAACCCAGGCCACCCGCTTGAAGAGTGATCAACGATGCTGAAGCGGAGCCAGCGCCTTAGCCAGCTCGGATAACCCGACTCCTCTCTATTAGTAGTTACTTCTCAAATAATTTATCTAATCTCAACTAAATTTGTATTTTTACAAATTTTCTAAAATTTATTTTATTTATTTTTTATTTTGAAAGCTATTCAATTACCTATTTTTTATGTTAATTAGGATAATCTTGTGAAATATATATAGATATACTATTTAATATATTTTTATAAATATTAAAAAGGTTATTAAAATATTAAAATAATGCTTGAATTTTCACATGTTGGGATTTTGGCTCGCCGGGAAAGAGAAATAAATATTCATTATACACTAATATTATTTAACAAATAGGTATAATAAGATGGTCAAACGGGCAGTTTGCTATGTGACCAGCATGCTATTACAACAAAAAGGAATTTACCTACAACCAATCAAGTAAATGACCCCATGAGAAATATCAGATAAAATATGTCTAATTAACAAAACTGCTGTTGAAGGTCAAAACTTCGAAACAAGTGTCTCTAAAAAATTTTAAATTCCTAATATATACTAGTATATCTGTTTTCTTGCAACAAGTGGAGGACAACCTCATTAATTTCTCTTTATAAAATTTAATGACACCCCTACATCTTCACATCAAATCAATAATTTATTTCAAAATAAGATAAAACAAAACAAAAACATGAATATCTAAGATATATTTATACATAGTTTGTATATCTATATAGGAAAAGGTAAAACGCTCCCCCGAGTCATTTGTTTCTTCAGTTTCAAGTTTCTTTATTCAAAGTCTTTTTATTAAAGCAGAGCGATAATTTCGACTATTTGCTTTTGTCTCCTTATTCGTTGAAAATTATGGCAAATGTTTAAAGTTTTTATTGCTCAGAACTTGAGCAAAGTCAAGAGTGAGAAAGTGGTATTGTAAATTAATATCTTTGAATAAATCATTACAAATAATTCCAAGTTTTAAGATAAATTATTAGACAACAAATATTCTAAGTGACAATTAAAAATACTTTCTACCTATTAATCTATATACATATATAAAATTAAGGTTTTGTCTATACATTGCTCCAAATCACGCCAAATTTTGGTTGCACACGTTTCAAGCAAAGTTATGAACGAAAACACCTTCAACAAAATTCCTGTCAGTCTGTTTCAGTGGTTTCCGCGAAAAGTTGCTCACGATTCACGTCAAAACGGCTGAAGGGATGGAATATTATGAAATTTCATATTTGTATCAGATGTCTTCTAACTTATGATTTTAGCTATATAAGGTTTTGACATTTTGACCCCAAAAGGGGGTTTGGGGGCACACGAATGAAAATTATCAAATAACTCCTAAACTATTAACTCTAGGGTAAATTTTATAATGAGCAAAGTTGTAGGGGATGTGATTTCTGACAAATTTTGTTTAAAAAATTCCCCGCAAAAAGGGGGGAGGGTGAAAAATATGTAAATTCTTGCCCTTGGAGCAAACTCAACCAAATTTTGTATACATAATCTGTGGGCCTCTAGAGAGCTAGAAATGCAAAAACTGGGTGGGGAGAGTGGAATGGGGGTGGAGTGAGGGAGTAAAACGGAGTAGGGGGGTCAGGGGTCTAAGGGGCTAGGCGGGGGTGGAGGGCACGGGTGGGGAGAGGTGGTGCAGGATTGGTGGAGTGGGGGGTTCAGGTGAGGGTTCAGTGGCGTAGTGGGGTGGTACGGGGGTGGGGGTCCGAGGTGGGTGGGGTGCAGGATGGAGTGTTGGGATTGGGGCGGAGTTTGGGCACGGGTGCATGGTGCGGGGGTGGGGTGGGTTTTGGGGGGAGTGGGGTGTGAGGTTGGGGTTCGTGGGTTAGGGGTCCGAGGTGGGTGGGTTTGCGGGATGGTTGTCTGGAGGCGGGGGTTGGGCACGGGTGCATGGTGCGTGGGGTAGGGTGCTGGGTGGATTTTGGAAGGTACCATGGGTGAGAGTGGAGTGTGAGTGTGGGGTTCGTGGGTTTGGGGTCCAGAGGGCGTGCCCCTGTCTAGCAAGAGGGCCGCCGAAGTAGGGGCTTGCAGCTAGTATATAATATATTGGAGACTTTAATACCTAGATAAAAATTTTAACTTTTTAAAATCAAAATGGAAATAATGAATTTGATAATAGTAGTTTTTAAGGAATTTGGTGTTGGTACTTGGTGAAACATTTTTTAAAATTATTGTTGATTAAGATTAAGATTGAGATTAAAGATTCTCTAAAAATAAATTCGTTTTATTTTTTTATATCTTAATGTGAAACCTACCAAGTATTTTTATCCAATAATTGATAATAGTAAGTAATTCCTATACTGTTGTGCAAGTTAGACTTAACATGGGTTATTTCTTTAATAAATATTTAAGGTAGTTGTATCGCGACATTAGTAGCAAAAAGTTAATACTAGAGTAGGTATATAGTACAGACAGTTAGGATTCATAATTCATAAGCCCACAACTTTTTGTTGTTTATGTACCACTACTAGCCATTCCCGTAGAAATAACTGCTCATTTGAAAAATCTGGTAACACTGTCCGAGCATGTATATATTTTATCATAGAAATGCCAGATAAAGTACATTATTAAGGGAGATTTATAAAACAAAAAGTTGTTAATAAGCGATTTAAAGCTGTTGCGGCAATGGCTGAAGCGAAAAAACGTCTAAAAAGTGTACTAACATGGGTTAAATAAATGCGTTGTTGCCAGCTTGTTTTTACTGTAATACTACAAAATTTATACATTTTTCATTATTTATAAGTTATTATCTCAGAAACTCTGTTGTAACTATGAATTAAAATTTTCTAAAAAATTTATTAGTTATTGTTTAATGTTGGTTTAGTTTTTTATAACAATCATAAGAAGAGTTTCGTAATTATAATTATATATGTATGTAAAGCTTTCCGGTATCCCGTATAGTGCGATGTATAAGAGTCTGAAAAACTCTATCTTTAGAATTTAATATCTCTGGAATTATATTGTTCATAAATTTCGTTTTGCACCAATCAATGCAGAATTATTTAAATAATAATCTGTCCAAATTTCAAAAAATCCTAAGAAAATGCATTTGGTGATACAACTACCTTAAAGAATTAACTTTTAAGGAGATCGGTGTTGGTTCTAGGAGAAACATTTTATTATAATAATAAAACTTGAGCATTATGCGAGGAAGGTTTCATAAAAAACCTACCTCGCATCTTGCTCAAGTTTTTATACCTTAAAGAAAGGTAATCTGTCATATTCACAAACAGCACTCAATTTCTTTTAAAATGGAACGTGAAATCTTTTGCTTCTTACCTTAAGTTTCTTGAGAGGGAAACTAGCTAAAAGTTAACTCAATGTTCTTTAATTAGGACTTTTCAACAATCCGAAGTTGATCTCTTGTTGTTAACTTGGAATGAGCCTTCTTCTTATTTTTAATATTTCATAGGGCAGTAGAAGTTGAAATTAAACAGTCAAGCATCGATTATTTAGCTATAAATCAATTTAACCACTTTTAATATAAAATTGGATTGATTTATGGGGAAATGATAAGATTAGAAGAGAAAGTGGCTGTTCAATAGTTTATGTGAAATGGAAAACGTGATAGCAAATGAAACAGCCCTGAAGCACTCATGGTAATGAATTTGAACATCAATTTGATTTTGAAAACTGTAAAATACTGTCTTCGATTTATATCAAAACAAATAATGTATTTGGTCACTCTAAATACTATTTTATTAGAATTGATAAAAATATCATATGAATTAATATTTTATTTTTCTATGAAAATCATAGATTGACACCACGAGGGGGACCTTCATTCTAGATTTTTTTCGAGGGTGAAAAAGTTAAATGTTTTGTTTAATATTAAAATAAATAGCATATTTGTTGTCTATAAATAATCATTTATTAGAATTTACAAAAATATCTTGGAAATTCATATTTTATTTTTCTATGAAAATCACGGATTGAGACCACAGGAGACCCTTCGCATGCATTCCAGATTTTTTCGAGAGTGAAAAAGTTATTTTTTTCTTAATATCAAAATAAATAGTATATATTGTTGTCTCTAAATAATTTGCATTAGAATTGATAAAAATATTTTGGAATTCTATTTTATTTTTATAAAAACACCAAATATTGAGACCACAGGGAGACCTTTCCAAAATTTTCGAGGGTGAAAGCAACTTTTTTTGCCAATATCAAAATAAATAGCATATTTGTTGTCTCTAAATAATCTGTATTAGAATTTATAAAAATATCTTGGAAATTCATATTTTATTTTTATAAAAAACCAAGGATTGAGACCACAGGGGGACCCTTGTATTGATTCAGATTTTTTCGAGGGTGCAAAAGTTAAATTTTTGTTGTTTAATAACAAAATAATAGCATATTTGTTGTCTCCTAAATAATCTTACATTAGAATTGATCAAAATATCTTGGGAATTCATATTTATTTTTATAAAAAAACCAAGTATTGAGATCTACAGGGGACCGCTTGCGTGATTCAGATTTTTCGAGGGTGAAAAGTTAAATTTTTTTGCCAATATCAAAATAAATAGCATATTTGTTGTCTCTCTCTCTTCTTCGAAGTCGCATTCTTCTTTGCAGAAGTTACGTGACCCTACTGACTCCACACGCCCACAGATTTTATTTTGCGGATCACTGCTCTCCATTTGGAACGATTGCGGGCCACCGTCGAAGCACCCTGGAAGCTCGCGCCGGTCCCCTCCCTTATTTGATCGGTCCATCTGGCCGGAGATCTGCCCCTTCTCCGTGAACCCTCAACTCTTCCCTGGATCACGATCCGCTCCAACCCATCACTGGCACGAGTAAGATGGCCAAAGTATCTCATGACTCTTGTGAGCACAATACTTGACAGACGCTGGTCAGCCCGCACTTGCTTAAGAATCGAGACGTTTGTTCGCCGCGCTGTCCAGGGAATACGTAGCATTCGCCTCCAGCACCATAGCTCGAAGGCATCAATTTTTCTGCGGTTGACTTTCTTCACTGTCCATGTTTCTGACGCATACAACATGACAGGAAAGACCAGTGATTTAACTATTAGTTTTTTAGTATTGATAGTTAGGCTGTTATCCTGCCAAATTTTTTTTAGTTTCGTCATCACAGATCTCCCCATCTGAACACGCCTGTTGATTTCATCGTCACATCCGCCCTTGTTGGTTATCATGGACCCAAGATATATGAAGTGATCGACCACATCGTAACCATCGATTCTTCTAATGTTGGACATGTTGTTATTCGCTCGGTCGATAATCATGATCTTAGTTTTGGTATGATTTATCTCCAGCCCAAACTCTCTGCTTACTTTTTCAAGTCTCCCAAGGAGCTGGACTAATTCTTCTTCCGAGTTTGCAAGCAGGGCTGTATCATCTGCATTGTTGTCTCTAAATAATCTTATATTAGAATTGATAAAAATATCTTGGGAATTCATATTTTATTTTTATAAAAAATAACAAGTATTGAGACCACAGTGAACAGACCCTTTGCATTCATTCGAGATTTTTCCGAGAGTGAAAAAGTTACATTTTTTCGGTTTATTTATTGCTATAATCGTAAGTAAGCGATAAAAATGAATAATAAATAAATTTTTAGCTTATCATTTTGATTTTTGACTAGTTAGTCCGCGGCGCACAGTTTGGGAAACTTTGTCTATATCATTACATGATATAGAGAATATATATTTGAAATTAAAAATAATAATAAAATAATAAGAAGAAGAAGAAGAAGAAATCATTTCCTGTTTTTTCAAATGAATTTCTTTCAATCAATCAAGGCATCCCACCTATTGTATTAAATCAATATATTTTTTCATCGGCAAAGTATATATTAATCTACTTTCTCTTTATTTAATAAATAAGAGGAAAAAATGAATCGAGCTTTTGCTTTGATGTTAATATTTTTTTTTTTTTTTTAATAAGACATCGAATATGTTTGTCAGCTTTATGAAAAAAGCAAACATCGATTAGTATCCCTGGCAGTGTCCCAGAGGCAGAGAAAGTAAAAGTATACGTGGAGTATATAGGACGAGGGAGACGACACAATTCTCAACTTGAGTGGATGCAACATCTATGGTATTTTTTCTCTTTGCTTTTGTTCTTGGTTGGCTTTGCCTCAGGCGTCAACGGAATTTCATCTGCAGTTGTTTTTTATTATCTCTTGAATTAAAAATACAAGCGAAAGCAAGATGATTCAATAGTATAATTAAGTTTTTTTTATTACTTGATCACGGACAGAAAAACTGTAAAACTAAATACATAATGTGAATAGGAGTAGTAAGTAGAAGTAGTTTTGAATTGAAATATTTGCCTTGGGGTGTTTTTGATTAAATCTCATGAAATAATTAATCTACTTTGCTTTTATTTGAATATTTAATTAAAGGGATAAATGAATACAAAGATATTTTCTGCTTGATGCAATTTTATTAATTTTTTGAAGTTACATTCTCAATAAATGGGAAATATATTAATGGCGTGTTTTTTCCTAGAGATTTAGAGTATTCCTTGTGAGTAGAGACCGGATTTGTATGTAATTGCATATTTTGTTTGCTGCCATATACGACCCAGGGGATCAATTATCTATCCGAATAATGCATCTATGATACTGTGGGTTAAATTTTATACTGGATATTTTTGCATATTTGAGCAATATTGCATAAAATTGCATATTTGAAGAATATTGCATAAAATTGCATATTTGAAGAATATTGCAAAAAATTGCATATTTGAAGGGGTTTTTGGGCAAAATTGCATATTTGAAGGGTTTTTGGGCAAAATACAGATTTTTTAAATAAATTTTGGAGAAAGAATGAAAAAAAAATGAAGAAATAAAACATTTTTTTTAAGGCCTTCGGTAACTATGGCCAATTTTAGCCATTGAGTGTTCGTGTGTTTGTGTGGAAGTGTGTGTAGAGAAATTAGTGGCAGGAATCAGAGCCGGTCAAATATTTGGATTATTTTATTAGTTTATTATTTGTCGGTACGTCAATATGAAAAGCTTTTTAATATAAAATAAATAAATAAAAGAAGTAAAATACAATCGTGTCTGTTAAATAAAACTACCCCCCCCCCCCGTATTTTTCGTTCGCATTTTTGAAACATTATTATATTTATTATATTGATTATGATAATGTTTCAAAAAATGCATATATATATTATGTTGGTTTATCGTTGCGAAGGATAATGGGCGTGACCAGGCTCGATAGAATGAAGAGTGAAGATATTAGAGAAAAATGTGGAATACAAAAGGTGTGAGAATGGATCAAGAGAAGAAGAACAGAATGGTACGCGCATGTGGGAAGAATTACAGAAGACCGACTAGTAAAGAAAGTGATGACCAACAAGCCGGTTGGAATAAGAAGTAGAGGTCGTCCCAAGAAAAGATGGCATGACGATCTGGAAGAAACAAACCTATAGGTTTAAAAACAAGAAGAAGATGTTGATTTATGACGATGTTCAAGCGGGAGGCCCGGGTTCGAACCTTGTTAGCATATAAAATTTCGACCGGTTAAATCTCGGTTCCCTCACTAACATTACTAACACTTTATTGATGTGATGTCTAAATGGGCTTTGTTCCCGGTGACAATATATAATTAATATATACCTAATGAGAATTTTGTGCAATTTTTTACGCAATAAAAGTATATATTTGACACATGGTTTTTATTTCTTTCATAGCACTTCTAGTCTTTTTTGTTTCCAATTTTAATTTTTTAGTGGATAAAAAAATTTATTTTTCCATTTTTTTACTGCATATATTTGCATATTTCAACCTATTCTGCATTTTAACTGCATATTTTGACAGTTTTTACTGCATAAAAATCCAGTCTCTACTTATGAGGACTAGAAATTGATTAAAATCAAAAACAGCCCTTTTTTGTTGTTTCTTTTGTAGATGTACTACCTATATCTTATAAAGAGTGTTTTTTCAGCAAAAGGTCAGGCAACAAATGAAAGTTTATGGAATTCTCTATGGATTATGTTCCCCTGAGTTTATTCATAATATATGGCTGATTCTCAAAAATAAATCGAAAAATGACTTCGATAATTTTTTAATTATTATGAAATTTTTGTAAATTTGATAGTACATGGGCAAACTGTCTAAAACGTTATAGTGGTCCCCAAATTGTTTTTAAGTTTAAAGAGAGGGGTGAGGGGTCCATATTGTTCTGGGTTCTGAATAGTCCCAAGAAAAATATGTGATACCCGGAAAATAATATGATAAATGTTGAGAGACAACATGGAACATAAACTTGTTCTTGTACTGGTTTACTGGACCGTCGGTTAGAACACCAACAATTTGCATTATGGAGGTGAGGGAATGAGAAAACGAAACATTATTTCACAAAAGTAGAAAAAATAACCCTATAATTTCCCATGTAAATGTGCGATACTTTATTAATTCTAGGAACACACAAATATATGATAAATGATACATAAATAAGCGCTTAACTTTTTACAACACGGTATGAGGGAATGACGGCCCAAAATGTAAACTTGTGAAATTTTTTTATTTTTAATAGCTTTAACACTATATCTTATCACTCATAGCCGAGTCTGTTATATTTTTAGTATATCAATATTGCTAACTTCTAAAAACTACAAGGCAGCGTTCACTATATAATTTTCAATTATGTTTTAATCATTAGTTGTTTCATTACAACTATTTTTGTCAGATTTGGATCACAGATTTACAATGCAAATGGAACAGTTCCGAAAAAATCAGGACCTGGCCTTAAGTATAACATAAGCAGAAAAAGTGACTCAGTAAAATAAAGTGATGATTTTTTTTTAAATGGTGAGAATGATGTAGGTTCTTGTTGAAACATATTCAATTAAAGTAAAGAAAATTTAAAAAAATTTAAAAAACGTTTAAAATTTAGAAAATATAAGATTCTAGGTAGGTTTCACAAAAAATTATAAGACAAAATGCGCGTTGGCATGACTCTATTATATATATTTCGGAGTATGAGCCCATCTTCAGGAGTTCACATGAAAATAGGGCTCCCCCTGAAATATAGTATACATATATAGAGTTATGCTCACAAGCATCTTGTCTTTAATTTTGTGAAACATTTGTAAATTTTTATTTTTTAAAATTTTTCAAGATTTTTTAAAATTCCCTTTACTTTATTTAGACAGTAAAAGGTTTATTAGTATTTAGAGTTATTAAAATAAAGCATACTTGTTTTGTAGATCTTTATTTAATGATCGAAATGCAAGTAGGTACCAAATAAAATTTTCGCTATCTCATACGACTAATCCGGAACAATTAGTGTCCCGCAAGCATCTTTCCCGGGACTTGATATAAAAACAGATATAAAAAAAGATTCAGCTTTGAACCGGCGAGCAGAATGTTCGTTTCTTGAAATTTTTCTCACAAAACCTGAATAGCCCGGACGCAATTTTGAGCGGAGGGCGCGCGTACCAGAGAGCCAGCAGAGGCTTGAAGAACGATTAAAATTTAAAAATAGTTATGGCTTAGTTTTGTTGTGAATATATGAAAAAATTTCAGTCAAGTAGGTATTTATAATAATTGTTAAAGTGTTAAACAAATTAAGCCTCTGCTGGCTCTCAACTACGTGCGCCCTGTGCTTAATTTGCGCCTGGGCTTAAGCTTGGGACTAATAATACGAATTCTGTATACATTCTACTCTATGAGTGCCAAGCGCGTGGTCTTTGGATTCCTCAACGCAAAAGAAATTAATCAGCTTATACCGTAAAATGTTAAAAATTATCAAACAAGTCCTCACTCGCATGCAGGAACCGTCAAGTCCTAAAATTTAACCTGATTGAATACTACGATTTGTGACTTTGTTTGAGACCATGGGTTCCGTAATTTTTATCTGAAGACTCTTTAAGTCCTGCTTGGCTCGAGATCGGCTCAATACTTTTTCTGTTCCGCATTGGATAAAGCAAAAAAAAGCAAAATTACATTAATAAAAGATGGAGCTGCGACAGCAAATCAGGAAAAACTCGAATGTTTATATGGTAAACTCTACCTTTTCTATTCTTTACCCCAAAGCTCATATAAAAATTATCCTTTCATCCATATTTGATGGCTTCCACTTGGACTCGCCTAGCTCATACGCAGCTTTACACTCCTTCTGCGCTAAGTCGGTTGCCTAAATACAGGCACTCCAATGTCATAAATCAAGAGTTTTAATTCAGACTACATTTTGACTATTATAATTAATACAGTTATTTATTTATATTTTATAATTCAATATTTTTCTTATATACGAACAAAAAAAAATTGAATTAGTTCAAAAGCTCTAAATGAAAAAAAAATTCAAATTCAACTTCGGACAAGAGCTCAATATTGAATTATTTCTTCACTCGTGATTGTAAAAGATAATAGAATTGACTAATGGCTGATAAAATGAAATGAAAAAGTATTACTCTTTCGGCTCACCAAAGGGTGAAGTTCTCCAGGGGCCGAAATATTGAATTTACTCAAAAATTCACTCGAAAATACTAAATATTTTTCTTATCTATTGTTTATACTGTCAAGTTAATGGATTTTTAGTGTCAAGCATCTTGTATTAATTTTTAAAATGGACTGAAGAGTAAGACTTGAATAGTATTTTAATAAAAAAAAAATTGAAAATATTTTTTGGGAAAATTATTATTTACTATGGGTTGTTCACTAGGTCAGTTGATTTCGTGTATCTCCTGATGATGGGTTGACAGTCCGAAATATAATTGTATTTATACATATATATATATATATATATATATATATTGAAAAAACTCTTTCTTCTTTATTTATTAGACGTAAAACAAGTGACCTAGTGAATAACCCATGGTAAATAATAATTTTCCCAAAAAATATAATTTTACTTTTCTTTTGTAAAAATATTTTTATTCTTTCTATCATCAATATAGAACATAGTATGTATATTATAATAATACATTTCTCAATCTAATTAGATGTAGTTAAAAAAAGAGATTCAAAGGTCAATCAGGTAAAATGAAAGACCATTAAAAAAAAAGAATATGACAGAAACATCAATAATAAATAAATGTTTAATTTGGTGAGTTTAATTAACATCGATAGGGAAATATAAAAGTGAATTCTCAAAGGAATAGAAAGAAAGAAAGCATGAAATAGAATGCAGAATAGAAAGAGAGAATAAAGCCAGCCAGCCCGCCCCCGCAATGTTTGCCAATTTAATAATGAACCTATTTCTTTTTTCAGCCCAGTCATTCCTTCTTGATAACTGCAACAAACAAAAAACGAAACAAAAACGAAGTTAAAAAAAAATCAGGCATACCTATACAAATATAAATTTACCTGATCATAATTCTAAATAAAAATTGAAGTAGGTAATAGAAAAAATTAGAACATTTATTTGGAGGATTATTTACTATGAGTTATTTACTAGGTCACTTGTTTCATTTGTAAGTGACCTAGTAAATAATTATTATTGTTCACTTCCATAATCAGTGTTAGATATTACAAATCAGAGGGAAAGAGGGAACAATTAAACACCGTGTTAAATCCATACGACCAATCAGCAACGTTTCGCTAATTTATTGTAGCTTCATTTAAGCTTAATTTAATCAAATTATTTAAAAAGTGGGTTGGTTAGTCGATTTTGATAGAAAAATAAAATTTCATTTACATTAAAATTATACTATTATTTGAATGAGTATTTCATATAGATAATGAATAGATATAATATCATTGAAATAACTTAAAAAAATTACTTTTTCCACCCTTAAAAAATACGGAAAAGTAGGTAAGTGTCCCCCTTATCATCAGTTAGTAGATTTTGATAGAAAAATAAAATTTCATTTACATTGAAATTATACTATTATTTGAAAGAGTATTTCATATAGAGATGAATAGATATAATATCATTGAAATAACTTAAAAAAATACTTTTTCCACCCTTCAAATAATACAAAAAAGTAGGTAAGGGTCTCCCATTATCATCAGTTAGTTAGATTTTGATAGAAAAATAAAATTTCATTTACATTAAAATTATACTATTATTTGAATGATGTATTTCATATAGATAATGAATAGATATAATATCATTGAAATAACTTTAAAAAAAATTACTTTTTCCACCCTTCAAATAATACGAAAAAGTAGGTAAGGTCCCCCTTATCATCAGTTAGTTGATTTTGATAGAAAAATAAAATTTCATTTACATTAAAATTATACTATTATTTGAATGAGTATTTCATATAGAGATGAATAGATATAATATCATTGAAATAACTTAAAAAAAAATTACTTTTTCCACCCTTAAAAAAACGAAAAAGTAGGTAATGGTCCCCCATTACCATCAGTTAGTCGATTTTGATAGAAAAATAAAATTTCATTTACATTAAAATTATACTATTATTTGAATGAGTATTTCATATAGAGATGAATAGATATAATATCATTGAAATAACTTTAAAAAAATTACTTTTTCCACCATTAAAAAAACGGAAAAGTAGGTAATGGTCCCCCCTTGCCATCAGTTAGTCGATTTTGATAGAAAAATAAAATTTCATTTACATTAAAATTATACTATTATCTGAATCGAGTATTTAAATTTATTCAAAAAGTCAAATATTTATTTTTGTATACAATTTATTAAATGATAACTCGAAATACACCCGTTTGATTGTTTTTTTTATTTTTCCCTATAAGAACAGATTAAAATCTAAATAAAATCCTTAAAAAATTATGTTTTCTGCATTTTTGACCCAGAAGTTTTTAATGTGAGAGAGCCCAAAGCTTATTCCATCATTGGATAAATATTTTAGTAAAAGTCCAACTTCCTACGTTTTTTGGTTCTTAAGTTATTGTGGGAATTTGAATTCAGACACACAGACATCAAACAATCTTTTTCTCGTTTTTCACTTTTCAGACATTTTTAAACACAATGAGAAAAAACAACACACCATGTGACTTTATTTCTGTCCCTTTCGGGGAAAGTCTAAAGATATTACACACCAAAAAAAAAAGGTTTTTAAAAAATACTAACTATAATTACATTTTACCTCATTTATCTAATAGACTCTTATTTTTGGTTAACTTTAATTTGCCCCATTTGATCCTACTGAATAATTGTCCAAAATATAGTACAAGTCAGACAAACACAACAGATTTCTAACCAGTCCAAAAAACCCCTCTTCTCCTTTTCACGATGGAGGGGCCAACCCAGGCATTTAGTGGATGCACCTTTTTGGTGTAACTACATCTCTCACCAATTTCAAAAAAAAAATATCCAATTATTTTCATTCCCTCCACTCAATTATTTCCCTATGATCCCAAAGAATAACTGTACAAAATTAGGTCAAAATCGATTTAATAATTTTTATTTATGTCCCTTCCAAAGCGTCAAGATTAAATGTTCCGAGTCTTGGAAATGTAAAGTCAGAACTAAAAGTACGAACGAGTCTTAAAACTTATTAACTTTTTTATTTTTAAACTACATTTAAAATTACTAATTTTCCCTACATAAATGCAGTATAAATTGTTTCACATTTGATCTAGCGAAAAAAAAAATCTACTTGAAAAGATTTTGTTTTGCTGAGAGTAGCAAAGTTGTTGATTCACAAAGAGGTTGTCCTCTGCTTGATGCAAATAAACATACACACATATATCGAAATTATATATCTGTATATATATTATTTATTTGTTTGAGACTATAGTTTCGAAGACTTGGTCTTCATCATCAGTCTTTTTTAATTATAAATATTATTTTTCATGGGTTCAATACCGTATGGATATTGAAAATTTTCGATCTTTACTTACCAGGGAGCTAGTTTTTAATGATATTGATGTGAGAAGGAGATACACCAGAAGGTCCGTCCCCTAAAGGCCTCTATGGGCTGGCCCCTCCATCGTGAAAAAAACAGAGTAGAAGGAAAAGAAGCCGGGATCACGAGCGAAATCTCAGAAAGTTAGATTTAGTCCAATTTAATAAGTTTTTTAAGGGCTTCGAGCAGTGGTAAATTCTCCGAGCGATAAATTAGGTTAAATTTATCTCCCAGTTAAAAGTCTTCGAAACTATAGTCTCAAACAAATAAATAATAGTTTTTAAGGAATTTGGTGTTGGTACTTGGTGAAACATTTTTTTTTTAAATTATTGGATAAAAATACTTGGTAGGTTTCACATTAAGATATAAAAAAATAAAACGAATTTATTTTTAGAGAATCTTTAGAGATTAAAGATTCTCTAAAAATAAATTCGTTTTATTTTTTTATATCTTAATGTGAAGCCTACCGAATATTTTTATCAATAAATAAATAATATATATATATATATATATATATATATATATATATATACAGATATACAATTTCGATATATATGTTTGTATGTTTATTTGCATCAAGCAGAGAACAACCTCTTTGTTTCTATTTGTGAATAAATCTACTAATAACTTGAAATTGTTTCCGAGCCAATGTTTTTATTATTTTAGCCAGAAAGGGCAAAAACTTCGTGTATGATTAATTTTTAAATAGCAATTTCCACACTCACTTCTTATTATTACCTCTCATACTATGTTATTAATAAAAACGCCACTTGATGAAATTTCCCCAATCGTTCTAAATTGATGAGGTTTAGTGAGTTTAATTGATCATGCACTAGAAAGAATAACACTTGTTGGAAATGATAAAATCGCAAGATTTTTAATTGCCTCAATTTCTGTATTATAATTGAAGAAAGTAATTACACAGCTGAATTTAAATGGAATTATAAGATCTAATTGACTAATATCCTCTCTCGTGGCCGCAATTTTCTTGAATTATTGAATTGAAATCGATTATAGTTGAAATGGAATGAAATAATTATACAAACGTAACGTGTTTTATCTGTTGAGTCGTTTTCAGGCCTCTCTCATTTTCTTTAGGGGCAAGAAACTCACCCCGATGGGGGAGGCGTGGAGGGAGTCCTAATTACCCGAGTTAAATCGAGAGGAATATGAGGCCAACCTGGCAAGCCAGTTTGCCTCCCCCTGCTTGCTACGGAACCTCCCTGCCACCCTACGCCCACGCTCCCCCACTCAGACGACAATGTATAGTGGATTTTAATCTTTTCCTTTTTTTATTTTGGACGGGAATTTTGTCTCTTGCCCGAGGGCGCGACGCTTGGGGAGTCAGGGAATTATTTTTTTAATATCTCTGAAAATATTAAACATAATTTTAAATAATTTTTACTCGTAATGCAAGGCTAAATTAGAAATCCTAATATTTTTTTTTCATAAATACACTCAAAAACTTAATTTTGTTTTTCGTTTTCTAATCACCCTGGCTATTTTCAAATTCAATGACTTATAAAATTATTATACAAAAATAAAATAAAACCGACTTCAAAAAAAATTAAATGCAACAAATAAAATAATAATAACTCAACAATAAAATAAAATGCACTAAAAGGTATAAAATAATTATCTAATTTAGTTACAACTAAACGACGAAATATTAACATGAAATCACTTTTTGAAGTCGGTGGTAAAAATATATATTTTATGAATCGAACTCGACGGATCTTATTTAGTACGTTTGGCGGGTAAGCTCGCTTATATAATTTGTTTTGCACCGACTTCAAAAAGTGATTTCATGTTAATATTTCATCGTTTAGTTGTAACTAAATTAGATTATTATTTTATACCTTTTAGTGCATTTAATTTGATTTTTGAGTTCTTATTATTTTATTTGTTGAATTCAATTTTTTGAAATCGGTTTTATTTTTTTATAAAAATCATTTTTATTTTTCTCTTTTTAGTGATGTTATTAATAGTGACTTAAGATAAGACATTGCATGCATCTCGTAAGAGAAAGCGTCGGGGGAATGAATCAGAAGATGACAATAAAATTCAATTCATAAATATAGAAATTGTCTCGAAACGTTAGCGCGTTTTAAATGAACGTTTTAAGATTGTTTTTTATAAAATATTTTATTTATTATAATTTCGATTATTTGCTAATAACAATTGGAGATTTACGTTAATTCGTCATTTATCATATCTTCAGAACTTGACTAAATTAATTGGGACCACCCCTAATCTAGTCCCTTCCCAATAAAAAAGAATCATCGAAATCGGTCCATGTGGCAAAAGGTTCTCGCTGAACATACATAAAATAAATAAATGATTAGGTATCTTGACTACCTTGGAGCTATACTGATCCACACGCAGAAAAAATCATTAAAATCGGTTCATAAACAAAGAAGTTATCCGTGAACATACATAGCAAAAAAAGTCCAATATCAATGAAATTTAAACTGGACCAATTGAAAACTATACTGAACTCAATACAAAATCAATCATCAAAATCGGTTTACAATTAGCGAAAAAATCAGGTAACATTTATAAAAAAAAAAAAAATCAGTCGATTTGATAACCTCCTCCTTTTTTGAAGTCGGTTAAAGATAAGATGATTCTTCGACAAAAATGCATCATCTCATGAAAATTCGTCCCATTTGTTAGGGATAATATTTTTTCCTAAATAAATAATTCTCAAAATTTAATAAATTTTTTGTTAACATAAAATGATTTTATGAATACAAAATCCTTTTGACATAATCACAATTACATACCCATAGCACCTCGGATTTAGTAATTGATTGCCTCTCTTAAATTTCCATGTACAACCTATACTAAAAACGACTTTTTGGTCTCAGAGACCTTGAAACTTAAAAAAATCTCCATAACCGATTCTATTTGTTAAGTAATGGAAACCGGAGTAGGAATATTAGGAACGAGGATGACTATATTCTTTCTATTAGATGAAAGTGACCAATATTTAGAAAAAACTATGTGGAGAAGAAGAAAGGTTAAACATATTAAAAAGCTAGAGAAATTGTGGGCGTAAAGAATGTTGAATATTAAATGGGTGGAAAGAATACAAATGAGTAAGTTTCGAATGGAATTAAAGAAAACCCTGTTGAAGAATCTCTGAGAACAGAATAGCTCCTATGATAAGGGTCCACCTTGAGACACTATATTTTAAAGGTAAGAACAAATAAGACCAAGATTAAAATATTTTACCTAGATAATGAAGGATATGTGATGTTATTTTTAGAGATATGAAAAATTTTGCATGACCCCACAAAGAGAAACAAAGAGGTTGTCCTCTGCTTGATGCAAATAAACATACACACATATATATCGAGATGATATATCTGTATATATATTATTTATTTGTTTGAAACTATAGTTTCGAAGACTTGGTCTTCATCATCATGGAGCCAATATCATATGGATATTGAAAACTTGGTGTTCCTTCGTCACTGCTGGTCGGCTAGGAACCAAGAAAGGTCTTTATTGGTTCCTAGCCGACCAGTGACTGAAGACACCAAGTTTTCAATATCCATATGATATTGACTCCATGAAAACATTTATAATTGAAGAAAGACTGATGATGAAGACCAAGTCTTCGAAACTATAGTCTCAAACAAATAAATAAGATATATCATCTAGATATATATGTGTGTATGTTTATTTGCATCAAGCAGAGGACAACCTCTTTGTTTCTCTTTGTGAATCAACAACTCTGCTACTCTCGGCAAAACAAAAACTTTTCAATTAATTTTGCATGAGATAGATTCGGAGGAACTCGGTGGTTGGAGTCAAACCAGTCTTAATGAGAAACATGTTATTCGCCAATACACATTTCTTGGATTATATACATTTATATTATTTTTTTAATAGATATAGTAAAAGACCCAGATTGATGCCTACCCGGCTTAATGACCACAGCGCGCCTGGAACTTAGGCAATAGATTTCTCAGATTTGATGCAAAGATAAAAAAATACCCTACAGGCTTTGGCAATCTGCGAAAATCAGAGGCGCTAGTTAAGGGGGATTATTTATTATTTCAAATTAAATGTCTATTTAAATCACACATTATTAATTATAACTGGCTAAATCAGTTAAGTTAAAATCCATGTAGGAACGATCGCAGATTAGGCGTAGGAAATGTCGTAGTCATATTGTATTATTAGATGTTAGCACAATAGTGTTCAATAAATAGTTTTAATTAATTATCGGCTATTTTAATATAAATTTAAGCTTTTTTAAATTAATATAGGTATAATATAATATAATAATTAATAGATTGCATTTTTGGACCTGAGGCTATGCCAAAAATTACAAGGGGTCTCATCCAGAGCCCAAAAAGTGCGATTTTTTCACATAGTCCGTGGGGATAGATGGATATATGGATGGATGTATAGATTCCTTTTTATTTTTGAAATACATCATAAGTTTCAAACATCGTTTGCCTGCTGAAAAAAGAAACCCTATCGACAATTCATAGCTGTTCTACTAGCACACTTCTCTGAATGATTCTCAACCATGCCAGTGCAAAAATACTCTTTTTTTTCGTCGAAGATTTTTCCATATCGTTAAACCGATTGAAATGAGATTGAAAACCTACCATTCCTTTAATAAAATGATACGCTCATTAGTTTTTGGTACATATCGGCTCATAAACATTAGCGGTTTTTTAGTTTTTTCCAAATATTTTGAAAATGGCTTAACCAAATTTGATCAAATTTAATATTATATGTATTTAAGTACCTTGAGGTCTACAAAAAAGGTTAAATAAAGTTTTAAAAAAATTACATTTTAAAGTACTTTACAATAAGCAACTACTTTATAAAAAGATCAAATTATTATCTGACTAATAATAAAGGAATAAATATATTAATATTTTAAATGACTATGGATAAAGTTATACTAGTTTATTTTAAATAGCTAGTATCTGCATTTTCAATATAATTGGAATAAAAATCAGTACCAGTACAAGCCAAAGGGAAAGTAATGGTTTTATTTAGACAATTACAAGGCGGTTAACCGCTGGCTATCTATCCTGATGGGTTAATTTATCTGTCAACTCGAACAATTTCCAATACATTTAAACGATATTTAAATCTCCATGGAGGACATGTCTATGTCTTTCTTCTTTTAGCAATTAACAATTTGTCCCATTGGGAGTGGAGGGTGCAGTTTCCATCCCTTTCAGTAAAGTAGGAGAGAGGCTTTTCACAAACAATTTTATTTTTAACACTTAACATATATAATATGATTGTTATTTGAGTTCGTGGCTTTGATAAAACTGTATTAGATTGAAGGAGGAGGTATCAACCAAAGTTGGACGCGCTGAGTTCACTAAAACACTCTGAATAAAACGTTTGGGCCTGAATTTGTTTGCTCATTTTCAGTTAATTGGGCTACAGAATTTACAAATAGATGTTAACATAGATATGTTTTACTTATTATCATAATATTACAAGTTGACCAAGTTGTATGTTTAATCATACAGCTATACACAAAATGCGGTACACATATGTGATCGAACCAAGGTCATAATTGGCGAAGGTTCTACAGATGAGAAAGTTATCGAAGTGCTTGAAAATATGGTAGTCGGTTGGCGAGAGGTCTGGGGAGTATGGTGGGTGAGGCAGAACTTCGACACTCAATTCGTTTAATTTTCGGACGGTGATTTGTGAAACGTACGGACGGGCGTTGTCGTGGAACAGGATCGGACATCTTCTGTTGACCAGTCCCGCCTGCTGCTGCTTTCGGTACATTTCGTAGATTTCCTCACAAAAGGACTCTGCTGTGATGGTTTGGCCCGGTTGCAGAAAATTATAGTGAATCACACACCATCAATGTATTAGAGTACAAAATTCTCTATCGATCAGTATATATAACGACTCAGTAGAATAAATATTTATTGAGATATTTAGCTACAAAAATACATTAAATTAAAACGGACAAAATCTTTGAAACAACCTAATATCAAAAAAAAAAAAAATATGAATATACTATTCTAGTCAAGAATTTGACTAATCTGGGACACAATTTTGACTTTTCTAATCACAAAATTTTATTGAAGGAGACAATAAAAGAGTGTGTCTTCTGCTGGAATTATAAATTTTATTTATTTATAACGAGACTATAGTTTCTGCTACTCTCGGCAAAAAACTTTCAATTTAACACAAAATTTTAGATAAAGAGCGGAATTTATAAAAAAAAAAAAAAATAAATAAATAATAATAATTTTAGAAATGATCGAAATTTTAAACAAATAAGCTGACGTGTTCTGATGTGGCCATCAACTTGACTTTACCATACAACCCGGACTTTAAAATTATTTATAATCATGTAGGGGGGGGGGGAGCTAGTTTTTGGATTTTTATACTTCTGGGGTCCCACTGATTATGTATACAAAATTTGGTTGAGTTTGGTAAATGGCCAAGATTTTCATTTTTGGACCCCCCCTCCCCATTTTGGGCGGTTAGTTTTTGCATTTTTAGACTTCTGGGTTTCAACTGATTATGTATGCAAAATTTGGCTGAGTTTGATCAAACGACCTAGATTTTTAATTTTTAACCCCCTTTCCACCCCCCTTAATTTTGGGTCGATATGCACCAAAATCTATACCATACCCTGTATGGTAAAATAAAAAAATTCAATTAACAAAAAGGTCAGATATGGACAGTTTTTTTTTAATATTTATCAAATATTTCTAGAAAAAAATAATTTTTCATCAATATTTATATTTTTTATTTTAATTCAAGATAATTTCGTCTACAATATAATTAAAGCAATTGTTTTTTAAAATCTCTTAAAATTCCATCAATAGAGTTAGAAATTCTCCCGAAACCTTTGGATTTTAAATGAACGTTTTAAGATTATTTTTGATAAAAAATTTTTAAATCATTTGTAACAGAATATATAGGTATAGAATGGGTTAAAAACTAGTTTGATGAATTTAGCTACTAGTAAGAATTGACACTATCTTTGTTTGAAAAACTTATATTTACTGGGGAAGGAGGTTTCCTACAAAGTTTCGAAATTCGTTATGATAATGCACGCATTTTCAGCTTTGTTTTAATGATACTTACGGATAAACGATAATTACCTATTTGAATGTATCCATTGATGAATTATTTAAGTTCTTGCCTCATTTCTTTTTGTTTTTTATTAACAGGTCCATTTGCCGACCTCGTCCGAGTGTCGTCACGGGTCAGCAGAGGGCTCTCTCTTACTCCATCCCAGGTAGGACCAAAACTCGCCACTTTCATATCAATCTGAAATTAATGAGTTAATTTATATTCTTGGAAATTTGCTTATTTTCCTATTTAGAGCTAAATAAAAATACACTTGTTATTCTTATAGCTGTTTTAAACATATTTTGTTAAAAAAAAAACTTGGAAAATTTAACATCTGTCAGAGACACAGGCTTTTCACTACTTTGTTTAATCTTTAATTATGTCATGTAAATAATTTTTGTTTTAAAAATGATTTCTCCGATGATAGTCTTCCTTTGGTAAATGGCCCGGGAATTGACTTCATTATTTTAATTTGAAAATTATTCACAAAATATATAAGTATATACAAAACGTTTCTTAAATAGTTATTTAGAAAATTTCCCGACGGGGTTATTTAAATGGAAAACAAGAAGAATTAAGGGAAAAACCCAAAAATGTCGTCCTAAACTTGAAAATAACATCAATATTATAATTTTTTGGGGTGGTTTAGATATAATTCGAAAATACAGTCAAAAACCAAAAAACAAACACCTGATAATTTTCAAAAGAAACATGATTAGCCAAAACACGCCTGAAATGTTAATATTCTGGTTGTATGTGTGTATGTTGATATAACTTAGCATCAGTAAGTCAAAGAATAACAAAGTTTGAAAGATAAGATTTTGGTCAAAACTGACCTACTCTTTGTTCCTCTTTACTTGAAGCTTGAGGTCGTTTTTAATTGATTTTTTAGTCAGAACGATTCATACGATTTTTTTTAATCGCTCTGCTAACATCATAAATTTTGTATATATTATCTCGATTGAAACACTGTAAGGAAACTTATGATTACGTTTAATGTGGAATAATTTGAAAGGGAAAAATTGATAAGACGATTTAATAAAGGGAAGTTGTAAGTGAAAGACTAGTTGATTTTTTTCCTACTCTGAATAAAATATACAGTGTGTCAATTTGAAAACTTCCCACCCCTAGTATCGGTAAACTGACAAATTAGTTCAAAAATTGCTGAGACATGTCAAATTTGTATTCGAGGGGGAAGAATTTTGACGTATAAATTAGATCGCCCCCAGAGCCACCCCCCCAAATCTCAAATGGGAAAGAGGGTCAAGTGAGACATCATTTTGAAGGGATTTTTATTCTGTACATTTTAGTGTGCCATTTTTTTTTAATTTGAGTGCTGCGTTGCCAAGTTAGGCGTCTTTGAATTTTGAAAAATTGAATTTTTGTAATTATTGTGTGATACATTAAACTTATAAATTCTCATTAAAACAGGTTTTGACGGTAGTACGTTGTTTTAAATAAATTTTACAAATAAAGTAGCATCATACCTACTACTAGATTAACGTAAACCACACACAAATTAGAACGCGTTTTTATTCTTGTACATTTATTTTGCAAATGATTAACAAAGTCAAAATTGAAAACACCAAAACTAAATAAACAAGTTTTGACTCAACCCCTTTCCCATTTAAGATGTTTGGGGGGTTGCTCTGGGGGGCAAAGGGTAAAGGGGGCGATCTAATTTATACGTCAAAATTCTTCCCCCTCAAATACAGATTTGACGTGTCTCAGCGATTTTTGAAATAATTTGCCAATTTATCGATACTAGGGTGGGAAGTTTTCAAATTGACACACTGTATATAAATTGAATTCATATAACAAAACAATTCTGAGAGTACTGAAGCTAATAAACTACAAATCTCGCCAGAATTTTGTTTCGGTAAAACACATACTTAAAATAAATTCTTTTTAAATTAATTTGAAAATTTTTAAATTCATGATTTTTTTCTACCCCCTTGGCCTCTTAGGAACTGAAATTCATGATATATCATGTAATTTTGAATTAGTCGAATTTTTAACCAATGACTTCTGAAGTGATTAAGATAATGAGTGTAGATCATTGAAGATAGCTCTATTTAATGATGTTAATTACTTATGAAACAACTTAATAGAAAAAAAATAGAAACAATTTTACCCATAACAATTATTAAATAATTCAAAAAATAAATAAAATATAGAAAAAAAATAATGATAACACAATAAAATTGTTCTCATTAGAGTGTAGATACAAAATGAATTTAATTGGGATTGAGAGTAGATAAAATGATATAAAAACAAACATAATCTAAAAGGGAAATATTTATTCAATCGATTACCTACGTGCCTTGTTAAGGAAAGTATATATTATAGTACAAAGGCTAGTCTTTTCTAATCTGATATGTCAATTCAAGTTCAAATGCTTTGTCAGTCGATTATATTTTATTATGGGATATATCAATACAATGAGGTGATAAGGGCAGATTTTTATATGTGGTCAGGGAAAGCTAGGTGGCGTCCTTCAAGGGCTCGAATCTATTTAATAAATAAAAAAATTAAAATAATCTAAAAAATATTCAAAGTTGTTGATTAATTAAGAGTAAATCAAAGAGGGTGTCTTCAATTTGATGCAAAAAAAAAATTGAAAATATCTTGTTTTGCCGGTAGTAGCAGAGTTGTTAAATCATAAAGAGAAACATAGAGGTTGGCCTATGCTTGATGCAAATAGATATACACACATATTTATCAAATAAAAATATGTATCGATACGTAACGCACAGACTAACAGACAGACTAACAGACATTTTGACAAACAAATTATTATCTCGAAAAATATAATTTTTTCGATGTTTACTTATTAGAGATTTTTTGTAGAGCGAAATGCCATGGTTTCGCTCAATTTTTTTAATCAAAATAGTTTCAGCCGTTTTTGAGATATTTCGAAAAAAATAAGGAAAAAACCACTTTTTTCATGCACGATTACAATACTTGACCATACCCTGTATGGTAAAGTAATACATACATAGAATTTATTACGAAGCGTAAAGGGAGGGGGTCTGATATTATTTTTCATATAGAAAGCACAAAAGTAAAATTTTAATTAATTCTTACGTTTGAGACTTTTTCATTTTTATTTTAAGAAAAATAAATGGAATTTTTTCACAAAATTGTAATACAAGTTGCGATTATTTTAATTTAAAAAATGAGATAATAAAGAAAGCCATAATTTACATTTTGGATCTTGGTAGATGTCAGAAGAGTCCTATAAATATTTATTTGTATTATATTTTTATATAATTCAATCCGCGGTTTGTCTTTAGCTAACTACTTAATTCGTTATCATTCTCTATGCATGTTCGCATGTTCCTAATACTAATGCCCTTCCTATAGTATTAAATAATACTTTTATAAGCTGTTTGTTTTTAATAAAGTAAAGAAAATTTTGAAATTTAATTTTAAAAAACTTTGTTAAAATTTAAAATATAAAATATTAGGTAGGTTTCACATAAATAAATTTGTTTTTAATTGTTTGATTCAATAAAACCTCTACAGTGTAAATGTAATGCGCTTATAGTTCTAATTAACCTATTATTTTAGATTCACCTTCAGTGGTAACGATTGTTTATTAGGTAACTAGTCAATTCACGATGCTTGATTGCGAGTTACCTAAAGTTCAAGATGGGGTCACCTGTTCACTAGCTTAGATTTTCAAGTAAGCTACAGTTTATTCAGTTAAAGTAACTAATCAATTTTAGGATATTTTGATTAGAGTTAATTCAAGGTTTTTCCATATGATAGCAGAGATGTAAAATCATAAAGAAAAAAATTAGGTTGTCTCCTGCTTGATGAATTTGTTTGTTATATGATCAGTTTGTTATTAGAGCAAAAACAGATTTAGCTCCATTCGATTGGGAATTTGACCACATGAGAAATAACAAATAAAATATTTATAATTAATTATAAAGAGTGATGATGATGGTCAAATCTTCGAAACTATAGTCGAACAAATAAATTATACATAATAATAGAAAAAAAAAGGAAAAATGACATTCACTCTAAAGAGCATACCTGGCGGGATCATCCGTAGCCTAGTTGGTAAATGAGCTCTTCGTCTAAAGGAGAGAGACACGGATTTGAATCCCGTCGGGTGTTCAATTCATTTCTCCTTTTCAAAAAATAATAGAATAATTTTCTAAATATGTAGAATTAACATAAGAAATTATTGATTACATTATTTAACTTTCACGGTTCAAATTGCTTTAAGAAAAAATTAAAACTAACGTTTAAAAGCTAATTTTTCTATACATACTAATATTTATATTTGATATAGATACATATTTATATTTATTTCCACCAAGAAGAGGACGACCTCATTGATTTTTTTAAGGTATTACCTACTAGTGACATATATTCATAATTCTTAAAAATGTTTGTATGGCCGCAACTTGTGTATAAATGATCTTTATACATTAATAAAATTAAAATTATTAGATCGAAAACATCGTGATTTCTAGTAATTAATTAAATATAATCTCCATGATATTGCTCTACATAATTACGTTAAAATATTTCAAATTAAATTTGAATTTTCAAGAAACTCACCCCCCCCCTGCCAATATTCAAATTTGACACAAAAGTTAAAATGTGTTCGAGCATATTTTATACTAGAAAGTTACATTTTCTTAAGTACTTTCTATGATTAGATCATAAGAAATTAGTGGGCTTTAACGGGAATAAAAAAAAAAAATTAAAAGTTAGATGGAAAGTTGAGAGTTAGTTGTTAGCCAAGAGAAGCAGGCAGGCTGACTTCATTTTATTCAATGCAAACTTAACATCCCTGGAGCAAATTTGTCCCCAGGGGGCAACCAATTCGAGAGGACGAATACCTAAGAATCACCTCGAGGAAACTTTCAAGAACAAGATTTTTCTCTTCCTCTCTAGTTTTTTAGTTATTATTCACTTTTCAAAGAATTAACGAATTGAATAACCGATTAGCAAGAAATTAGTACAAATTCAATTTTAAAATAATTTTATTTTAATTTAAATTATATAGCAATAAAATATAATTATTTTGAAATATATCAATATTGACTAGAATTATGTTACACATTTATAGCGAAATTATCTAAATAAGTATGATTTTTTTAATGAAAATGATGAGGGAAGGAGTTACACCAAAAAGGTGAAACCCCTAAAGGCCTGGGTTGGCCCCTCCATCGTGAAAATAAGAAGAAAGAATTCTATGGGCTGGGCGGGGTCGAAGGTATCTGTGGATACGTGTCTTAAATAGCTGAAGGTGAAAGTAAAATCAATTCTAGTAAAAACAGAGTGTATATTTTTAATCGACTTCAAAAAAAGGAGGCGGTTCTCAATTCGACTTTTTTTGTGTCTATGTTACTCGATTTCTTCGTCAATTGTGAACCGATTTTGATGATTTTTTGCATTGGCTTCAGAATAGTTTCCGATTGGTACCATATTAATTTGGTCAAGTTCTGATGATATGATCAATGACAAAATAGCGGAAATCTCCAATTCATATGAGCAAATAATCGAAATTATAATAAAAAATATTTTATAAAAAAAATCTTAAAACGTTCATTTAAAACCCGCTAACGTTTCGAGAGAATTCCTCTATTTATGAATTCAATTTTATCGTCATTTTGTGACACTATTAAGGACTTTTAAGCAAAGAGAAAATTCAGAGTTCGCGTAAATAAGGATAAATCTCAGTGGAACAAATCAGAGCAGGCACACCCAGGGCACTTCTTTCACCCTTACTATACCTACGCCCTATACACCGCAGATATTCCAACCCTGCGATATGCACAAATTGCCCAGTTTGCAGACAACACAACCCTTTTCTACTCTCACAGGGACGCCAGATGTCTGGTGTGAAGAATCCAAGAGGACCTCGAGACTGCATCGGAGTACTTGGAAAGTTAGAAGCTGGGACTGAATAAAGACAAAACGGACGCCATTTTATTTACTCGGAAAACTAGACTTTTAAGGAACAAAATAAAATTGGACGACAGACTGTTAGATTGGAATTCTTCAGCAAAATATTTAGGAGTTCATCTGGACAAATTATTAAATTGGCAGTTTCATCAAGTGGAAGAATTCCCGCCAAAATTATATGGCCTTTAATTAATAAAAGAAGCCCACTTGAATTGGATCAAAAATTAAATCTATATAGGGCCATGATGCGCCCTTGTCTTACTTATGGGGCACCTTTATGGTGGGGTCATGCTGCCAAAACAAATGATTCGCTTATTGAAAGAGTTGAAACAAAAACTCTCAGGACAATTGCTAACCCTCCGCCAGGAATCAACAACTATATAATCAGAGAAGGACTACAAATTGAGAGTCTGCAAGACCACATTCGGCAATTATCGTTGAAGTTCCATAAAAGGCTAATTACCTACTCATAATTATTAATCTCGTTTTTGCTCTTTTGTTATATTTTCTTTTAAGTTTTTTTAAAGTTTTTTTTTTTTAATTGGTTTAAGAGGTTTTTTAAATTTTTCCTCGTTATATCATTACTTGGGGAATCGAATGAACTATGAAGGGGCAAACAAATTTGTAAAGGAGAATGAATTGTGGGCATAATGCCCGAAGTCACCATTAGAAATAAAGTTGACAAAGAATGTATATTCATCTTGTATGAAAAATTTATTTCTGTAATTATAATTGTACAATAAAGAATTTCTTATCTTATCTCATCATTTTGTGATTCATTCACACGAATCTTTTTCTTACGAGATGCATGCAAGGTATTATCTTAAGTCTCACTATTGTCAACTTGATCATGTATGTTTAATTGTTTATTAAATAAATATTATAAATAAAATTACTAATCATTATAATATTATATTGGAAGGAAAATTTCTTTTCTGAAAAATTACAAATGTGTAGATCATCTTTCTAAATTTTAAAGTTTTTCATTTTGGAGCTTATACGATAATTTATAACAATTTAAGAATTTTTCAATACTTTTTTATAGAAGTTTAACTTTGCAAAGTTTCACCTTCCGTGATCAAAATTTTGAAAATAAATATATAAATAATAAGCCGGCTAAGTGCGAGCCGGACCACCGTATGTCGAGAGTTCCGTACCCGTCTATAAGTCTTAAAATACTTGAAATATCGAATTCGTATTTATTTATCATTGATAAGCGAGAGAATGAGGAAATTTATGGTATTTTTTATATTTTAAATTAAACTCCTAGTTTTCATATTAAACTCGCGGTTTACATAGTTACCTTGTTGATTTCATATTTAATTAGTTGTTTTCACACTTAACTCAGGGTTTAAATACTTAACTCTCAGTTTTCTTACTTAACTCCTCTTTTTTCTAATTAACTCGCTGTTTACATTCTTACTTTGTTGATTTCATATTTAATTAGCTGTTTTCATACTAAACTCACGGTTTAAATACTTAACTCTCAATTTTCCTAGTTAACTCGCTATTTTTATATCAATCCTTAACTACGGTTTAAATACTTAACTCTCGGTTTTCTTACTTAACTCCTCTTTTTCCTAATTAACTACGGTTTAAATACTTAACTCTCAGTTTTCTTACTTAAATCCTCTTTATCCTAATTAACTACGGTTTAAATACTTAACTCTCAGTTTTCTTACTTAACTCCTCTTTATCCTAATTAACTCGCTGTTTACATTTTTACCTTGTTGATTTCATATTTAATTAGCTGTTTTCATACTAAACTCACGGTTTAAATACTTAACTCTCAGTTTTCTTTCTTAACTCTCAATTTTCTTATACTTACCAACTCCTCGTTTTCCTAATTAATTCACTTTTTATATATAGGGTGTTTTTTTTAGAGGTATAGAACTTCGAATTGAAATAAAACACAAGAAAATCGTTTTAATGTCCATCAATTTGGCTTTATTGGAAGGATAATTTTATGCCATTAATGTTTAAATATGATTTCGGGCATGTGGCCGCCGCGGCTGGCTCGAATAAATCCAATTCTACAGGTCCAATTTTCAACCACTTTTTCGAGCATATGGGGCCGTATGTTGGCAATAACGCCACGAATGTTGGCTTCCAAGTCCCCTAACGTTTCTGGTTTGTTGGCGTAGACGAGCGACTTCACATATCCCCAAAGAAAATAATCCAATGGTGTCAAATCACACGATCTTGGTGGCCAATTGACAGGTCCATTCCGCGAAATTATGCGCTCATCGAATGTGACGTGCGCTGTGTGGCATGTAGCGCCGTCTTGTTGGAACCACAACTCATCCACATTCATGCCATCCAATTCGGGAACAAAATAGTCGGTTATCATGGCTCTATACCGGTCTCCATTAACGGTAACTGACTCTCCAGCATTATTTCGGAAGAAGTATGGCCCAATGACTCCACCAGCCCATAGAGCACACCAAACAGTCAGTTTTTGTGGATGTAATGGCGTCTCAAGGGTCTCATGTGGATTCTCTTCACTCCAAATGCGGCAATTTTGCTTGTTGACGTAGCCAACATTCGTGGCGTTATTGCCAACATACGGCCCCATATGCTCGAAAAAGTGGTTGAAAATTGGACCTGTAGAATTGGATTTATTCGAGCCAGCCGCGGCGGCCACATGCCCGAAATCATATTTAAACATTAATGGCATAAAATTATCCTTCCAATAAAGCCAAATTGATGGACATTAAAACGATTTTCTTGTGTTTTATTTCAATTCGAAGTTCTGTACCTCTAAAAAAACACCCGATACTTACTTACCTTGTTGATTTCATATTTAGTTAGCTGTTTTCATACTTAACTCAACGTTTAAATACTTAATTCGATATAAGTTATTTATTGAAAATACTAGTTAATTATGGTTATCTTAATTAAATTATTCATTGGCAATTATAGACATTAATGTTATTATAGCTTTAATAGCCAATATTAATTAAATCAAAATGAGACACAATTAATTAATATAACGTTGAATTTTGGCACACTATATAATGACTGTCTTGGAGATGAATTAACTTAAATAAAAATATACAAATTTTACCAAAATTTTTTTTTATAAAATATTTTTGATAACTAATAGCATAACAGTCCATATCTGTCTGACCTATGTTAATTTTGATATCAAACATTTTTAGAGAAAAATAATTTTTCGTAATTTCGTTTTTTTATTCAAGGAAATTTCATATTCAAGACAATCTCTATCAAAGTTTATTTTCAAAATATTTTATTTATCATTCCTTTTTATTCCTTTCTTAAAATAACTATTTTTTCCAATTTGTTAAATTTTTCATTGATAAAGGGAGAATTTCTTCAGAAACCTTTGAGGATTTTTATATTTTTTATACAAGATTTGTATTTATTTATATAGTCACAATCAATTTTTTTCAATATATAGTTAGAAGGTACCTTTCTAAAATAAATTTTTAATGGGCCGTTGTTTTTCTTTTGAATATTTTTCTACTTAAAATGAACATTCCCAAAAATTTTCTAAAGATTTTTAGACGCGTTGTGAATCACCGAGTAAATTAAGCTAAAAAATGGAAGCCTTTTGAAATTTTTTTCCCATATGTCACTGTATTCTAAACAAATTTAAATTTTATAAGTGAAGGAAGAAAGTAAAAAAAATCCTATTTTCTACAGAATCTAATGAGTTTTTCTTTCTTTCTTTTTCGTTGACTTTAATAAGCAGGAATAGACTTTGAAATGTTGAATATATAATTTGCATATATATTAAAAATAAATGTCACATTTTTTTAATTTATGGGTGAAAATCAGGTCAGTAAAGATAATGCAATTAGTAGGTAAATGAAGGTAGAAATAAATGTATCTATTGGTTTATTTTTTTGTTTTTAAGCTATTTACTTCAATTTCTATTCTTATTAGATTTAATGAAGTCTTAAAAAAAAGAGACAAACTGAAAATTCAAATAATCATTATCATAATGAACTTGGGGGGCGCGTTCATATTTGAATATTTTAGAAAATTTTATTAAATTTATTCTAGGAAATAGAACGAATCTCTGACGAAAAATAAAACAAATTGAAGCAAAAAGTCAATCTTTTTCAAGACTCGCTAAGCTGTTTGCAGTTTCGGTGAATTAATAATTTTAAATGATTTATATCTAAATATTATAATATTTTTGATTTAATATTTTCATTGCTAGAGTCAAAAGGTCGTTCCTAGAATAATTGAAATTAAGAAATAAATCTCAAACAGATCTGGACTTGTATAGCTCTAAAGGAAGAGAGAATTAGAACAACAGTTGATACTTGACCTTTTGTTTAGTGAATTTTTGTTGTTTAAAATTTTGAGCATTTCTCCGTTCTTTATTTAGAATTAAGAAAAAATATTAGTTTTAGAAATGATCGATATTTTAAAAACAACAAAAATTAATTTAACAAGTCAGCTGTTTTTTTAATATTTATCAGAAATTTTTAGAAAAAAAAAATATATATACCTGTATAAATAGAAAAGGAAAAAAATGCTTTTAAATAAACGTGTTTTGGATTGATTTTTATAAAAGATTTGTCTTTTTTTTACCCATATACGAGCCCCGTCCCATCTCAATTGGCCCACCAATATTTTTTCTTTTTAAATAAAATTATGCTGATTCACGGTAAATTTAATTTAAATATTTATTTTTATTATCATTTGGAACAACATTTTAAACAATTTAAAACATTTTATTGTAACATTTAACTTAAAATTATTTTTTAATTGTTAAAAACAAGGAAAACATAGAAAATCCAAAACCTTTACCACTGTGTGACGTCGCCTTTATTTTTAATTACGACTTGAATTCTTTTGGGCAACGTACTTATTAAGTTTTGACACTCATCTTGAATGAAAATATCCCAAATATTTTGAAGTTTATGTTTTAATTCGACTACGTTTCTAGCTGGTTTTATTCGTAATAGCTTTTTCATTGTGTGCTAAAGAGTTTCTATTGGTGACAAGTCGGGAATGTTTGCCACCCACTCCAAAAGTGGAACATTATGATCAGAAAGCCATTTTAAAGAATTTCTTGTTGTATGGCAGGCCGCCCCGTCTTGTTGGAACAGAAAATTATTAAATTGAAAGTTTTTTTGCCGAGAGTAGCAGAATTTTTATATATTGAAGGAGACAATTCATAAATTAATTCCTGTGAATCCATTGTAATAGACTGATGAAGAGGGCAAAGCCCTCGAAACTATAGTCTCGTTATAAATAAATAAAATTTATAATTCCAGCAGAAGACACACTCTTTTATTGTCTCCTTCAATACACAAAATTATTATTAATCTGCAATACATCTGCCATTGTTAGAAGTAACGATTTTTTTAAAATCTCTAAATATTTATTGGTGTTTACAATTCCATCAATGAAGTGAAGTTTTCCAACACCTCTAGCAGACATTGAACCCCATACCATAACTGAAGCAGGAAATTTTACTTTCTTTTTTAATCAATCTGAATTGAAAGCTTCATATTTCTGACGAATAACTCTGCTTCGATTGTCCCCAACACAAACTTCAAAACGAGACTCATGACTCCTATGGACACTATTCCATTCATCACTCGTCCAATTAATATGACTTTTAGCCCATTTAAGCCGGTTTTTCTTTTGTTTTAATGTCAAGAGTGGCTTTTCTTTCGCCTAAAAAAAAATTAGTAAAATTACAACAAAAAAAAAATTGGAATAAGTTGCAATAAAATTACCTTGTAAGTTTTAAAACCTAACTTAAGGGCTTCTCTATGGCACGGAAACACTTCGCCCCACAGCATCGCTCCAAAGAACAGATAATTCACCATAGTTCGAACTCCTGTTTTTTCTAATAATCTTCTTCAATGGCCGTCTATCAGCATCTGATATTTTGGATTTCGACGCATACCGAGGTTTTGTAGCTATTGTACCCGTTGTTTTATAAACTCGAATAATATTTCTGGCAGTAAACTTTGATAAATTAATTAGATCGCCAATTTCCGCGTTTGATTTTCTCTTTTTAAATAAATTGATAATAATTGAGAGAATTTTTTCATCAACAACCTTTCCACGTCATTTTTACTAATAATAAACAAAAACAAACTTTCTTTTGTTGGAAAAAGGCAAAGCCTACTTGATTATTTCACATATTCAAAGATTCTTAAAAAAAAATGGTGAAAAGCAATTTATATAAAAATATGTTTTTAACAATTAAAAAATAATTTTAAGTTAAATGTTACGATAAAATGTTTTAAATTGTTTAAAATGTTGTTCCAAATGATAATAAAAATAAATATTTAAATTAAATTTACCGTAAATTAGCATAATTTTATTTAAAAAAGAAAAATTATTGGTGGGCCAATTGAGATGGGACGGGGCTCGTATGGTATAGTATATATATTTCGTAAATTTTTATATTTTTTATTTATATGCAAGGTAGTTTCATCTTCATTACAATTTACAATTATTGTCTATTTCCAAAATATTTATTTAGTTGCTTTACATTTCGCTTTTAAAGTAACTATTTTTACAAATTTTCATTTATAAACTCCCGAAACGTTTGGATTTCTAATAAACGATTTGAGATTGCTTTCCAAAAGAATTATATATTTATTTCATAAAATCTAATATATTTATTTAGTGTATGACTTTACAGAATTATACATATATCACATACACCAGCAGTTAGAAAAATCACATAATCCCATTAAGTGAGAGATAAATTTAAAAACCTAATTTATCGATCAGAGAATTTACCACTGCTCGAAGCCTCTAAAAACTTAGTAAATTGGATTGTATCTAACTTTCTGAGATTTGGCTCGTGATCCCGGCTTCTTTCCTTCTACTCTATTCTTTTCACGATGGAGGGGCCAGCCCATACAGGCCTTTAGAGGATGGACCTTCTGGTGTATCTCCTTCTCACATCAATATCATTAAAAAAAAGTCAAGGAAAATAAAAAAAATAAAAAAATGAATATATGAGGTAAAAATCAAGTAACAAGTAAAAAAGTAAAAAAGAAGGAGAACTAGTTTTAAATTCAATATAAAATCTAATATATATATATATATACATTTTCTTTACTGGTACATTTTTAATAAGATACTATTCGATGAAATTATGATAAATGATATCGCTTATAACAAGATTTTTCTTTATAATAACAAATCAACGTTGTGCATTTTTAATGTGAGATTTATTAAAAAAAACGAATAATCCATTTAGAGAGCGTAATGTAACAATATTCAAAAGTGGTATTTGATTAATTTTTATTTTATTATTAGAATTAAAGAGAAAAACATCAAATAGCTATTTGGGAGTGTCTCAGGTGGCTTGGATGAATTTTCAATTTACGACGTCTTTGAATGAAGTATTTGTTAAATTTTATGAGCTCTTTCACTCAGCAGGTGAGATAAAAAGCGAGAGCAGTTGATGGAATCGGCTTGTCTTGAAAAAGATAACAAAACACCCCGGGAATAACAGCCAAGTCAAAAGAAGGCTAACATTGTTTATTTACAAGGTCTTTATTGGATGGAAAATAACTCCTCTCACTTAGAAAAAGCTACCGAGTAATTATAGTGTAATTGTTTTTTCATACCCCGAAAAAATCTTGAATCATAAACATTGGTCCCCCATGATTGAACAACACAACCCAAGAAAAATAAATTTTTTCTTGGTGTCTTCTTGGTTTTTAAGTCTTTTCCTGTAACTTTTTGGGACTCTAATTCTGAAAATTGCATTGAAATTTTTATCGGACCACATTAAAATTTACAAACTTTATGAGATTGTGACTAAAAATCCCAGTGATATTACTAAAAATACAATATTTTTAACTTACTATTAATTTATGAGTAATGAATTTTTTAATTTAACACGTTATTTTGCAATGAGATATTCATAAAGCGATTCTTAAATAATTTTATTTATTCAAGCAACTATTTTCAAATATGAAGCACATAATGAATGAAGCTAGAAACAAAATATTTGATGAGCATTTTGAGAGAATTCCTTTGAACCCAATATCGACGGATTAATGTTAAGTTTTAAGTGGGAGATAAATTTAACCGAATTTATAGCGTGGAGAATTTACCACTGCTCGAAGCCCCTAAAACCTTAGTAAATTGGATGTTGAATTGTATCTAAGTTTCTGAGATTGGCTCGTGATCCCGGCTTCTTTTCCTTCTGCTCTGTTCTTTTCACGATGGAGGAGCCAGCCCATACTGGCCTTTAGGGGATCCACCTTCTGGTGTATCTCCTTCTCACATCAATATCATTAAAAAAAAAAAAAAAAAATGTCCCCAAAACAATGACAAATTTCTACACTATAATTTTATGTTGCTGATTTGTATGATACTTTTATAATAAAAAATTTATAAAAGTAACAAAGCTTAATTTCTTAGATATATTAAGTATAATACATATTCTACGTTTTTGCTCATCAGCTATTATTAGCGTTAGTGTATTTTATATGTGGTCCAAAACAGCTCATATTCTTCCAATGTGGCCCAGGGAAGCAAAAAGGTTGGACACCCTTGTTCTAGGAGATAACTAGTTACTATATTTGGTCAAATTTCCAAAAAAGTCGATTTTTGCCTATTTTTGAGACCTTGACATTATCTATGGAACAAGACTTCGGATCGAGCTTACTTGGTATCAAATCTCGCCTTAATCAGAACAATTTTCATCTTATTTGTCAAAAATCCAAGGCGCCTCACTAAATCCAGAGGAAGGCAATGGGAAATCACATCTGTGACAATTTTCCCCAGGAAAATTACACTGAAAGCGATACTCTTCTTAGAAATCGCTTACGCTCGACATGCGCGGATCCAGGGGGGGGGCGATGGGGCGACCCCCCCAAAGCATTGGAGATCAACATTTTTTATATGTTTATTTAATTTTTTTTTTTTTTTATAACATTAAATTTTAAAATTGAAGAAAATAAAGTTCTATGTGTGTGTGTGTGGGGGCGTCTCTGATCCCCCCCCCGCTTGGACAATTCGACCGCGACACACTTCCGAGATCAAAAGTAGATCTTATATACCGGCGATCTTATATACCGGCGACCGGCCCCCCCCCCAAATCAGAGGTCTGGATCCGCGCCTGACGCTCGATATCGAATATAATACTTGTAGAAGATTTATTCAGAACAGCAATACTTGAAATCAAAATATTTAATTGAGTGATGTGTAACCAGCTAATATTACAACAAAACGAATTTTCCTACATCCACAAAGCACAGAATTACGGGAAATTGAGAATTCAAATGCGGGACGAAGTTGAAAAAAGCGGGATCAAGCAAAATGTTGCCTTGAGTATAGGAAAGCATGAAATTTGAAGAATCAATGAAATTTTATTAGTAAAGATAGTAAAATAAACCACTCTTGTTTTGCTATAGATTTCTTAATCTTTATTTAATAATAGAATTGCAAGTACCAAATTAATTGCAAGAGTATTGCGGGCTAATTGGGGTCCCGCACAGAGCTTTAGCTTCAACGGAATGTCCCGGCTCTCGTGGGAGGAGTGGCAACTCTAATTTGAACCCATGAGAAATAACAAATAGAATATTTATAATTAAAAAGACTGATAATGAAAGTCAAACATTTGAAATTATACATAGTTTCTAAAAAATAAATTGCATCCCTATAAACATTAGGGTTGTCCTTAATAGAAATAAATACGAATTTTTACTGCTTGAATGGTTTAAGAGGCTTGGGATATATTTAAAAAAAATGTGTGCAAAAGCTCACTCTCCTATCTCAATTAGAACTCGTGCTTGAATTTTTGCATTAAAATGAATTAGAAACTCAGGTGTTTCAAGATTTTTATTTAATTGTGGCCGCAATATTGCTCGAAAAATTTGAAACTCAGCAGATATTTTTTCCTTAGTAGAAACTACCTACCGCCATTTTTATACATATTTCAGGAAGCTAAAAAAATCTATGAAAATGTTCTTCCTTTTTAATTTTTATTTACTTATATAAATATATATTTGAATTATTAAATAATTTTATCAGTGATTCTAAAATCAGAATTAAATTTTAAAACTGGTCTTAGAATATATTGTTAGGTACAGTTGTTGTTTTTTCCAGTTAGAAAATTAAGGGGTTCACGGGTGGTGTGAATCCCGCTGAATTTTACTGTCAATATAATTATTTTTGCAAACTTACACGGATACTCGTAGTTTATTGATTTTTTTTTTATTCTATTCCTACCAATGAACATTTTCAATAAATAATCAAATATCTACTATTTTTCACACTTTCGTACCATATTCATTTATATTTTTTTATGCTTTTGGCTGTTTCTATATTTGAATATATTGATCAAAACATATGAGATGATCAAAAAAAGGCGTCTATTCAGTTTTTATTTAGTGAGCACAAAATGATCAAAGAATTTTTGATTGGGATTCGTTATATCAGTATCGGAAGAAATCAAATCCAAATCTAATTAGATTCATTCACTATAGCATTAAATAATGGAAAAATAATTAAAAGTCGAACGAGTACTGTCATAATGGAATAATTGTTGACTTTCAAAATAGTTTATTTTTGTTTTTTCAAAATTTTTTATAAAGGGCTTAAACGATAAAAATTTGACCTGGCAATGAAGCCAGTAATTACAGCCTTAAAATCAAGAGTCAACCATTGATTTTCTTAAAATTTGTATTCGTATACCAGGAGCGAACAGGAGAGTACTTTCCTTCCCGCCAATTTAATTTTGATCGACTTTTTGTTAACAAAAATTTTGTCGATCTCAAGAGTAGGTGAAATGAAATAAATCAGTAACCAGCAGCAGTAGAATCGAGTTTCATTTCATATGGATATTGACTCCATGAAAAACATTTATAATTGAAGAAAGACTGGTGATGAAGACCAAGTCTTCGAAACTATAGTCTCAAACAAATAAATAATATATATACAGATATATCATCTCGATATATATGTGTGTATGTTTATTTGCATCAAGCAGAGGACAACCTCTTTGTTTCTCTTGATGATCAAGACGAGATAAAATCAATAATTCCCCCCAAAGCATGCTTTGCACGCAGCACACGTTTTGCCGACTCCCAACACTCTTTCGCTGTCAAATTGAAAAGTGTTGACCACTTCATTCGCGAATACATATATCCCCATGACTTCAAGGAACTGGAACTCTCTCCCAGCCTCTATCTTTCCCAGCACCTATGATCTTCAAACCTTCAAAACCAGGGTGCATAGACACCTGCGTCTACATCCTCTCTCTTAATCAACTTTCCCTTCTCTTCGGTAATGCAAGGGTCCTTCGAGATCCATAGGGGCTACATCTTTACTGGTGCACCCTTCTTGCATTCGATTGCATTAAAAAAAAAAAAAAAAAATAAGTCTATGTATTAATTGAATTAGAATGACCATGATCATATAATAATCACAATATGATTATTACTATGTTTATTGAGATAGATGTAAAACAAATCCATTTGTGGAATCAATAATGAGCGATTGATTCTGCTCATTATCTCTCAATGCAGAGTGGTGTGTTTTTTGGACTGAAAACATCCATTTGTGTGTGTATGGGTGTCTCACTCCGTTGACGCTCAAACAAGCAATGTGTGTGCAAGTAGAAAATCCGTCAACAACCCCCCCTCAGCCATATTCCACCCCCTTCATTTGCATTCATAGAAGAAATGCTCTCTATTCGCTTTAGAATAAACCTTTTTATGCTTGACGAAATCGGATGCTTTAAGTAAAAACAAAAACTGACTTGTGCACATCAAAAGAAGCGTCTCGGTACATTTCGCTTTCTTTTTAAAACACTAGAGAGATTCATATAAATATATACTACTCACTCGGGTTTAAATTTAACCAGCCAGGACTTTCAGTGGATGCAACACGTGCAGAAATGATATTTCTGGTGCAACCGCAAATAGCCCTTTGTTTTATCACTCTGGTCGAGAATTAAATGGTTGTTTATGTTTTTGGTTTCAGATACATTTTTAAAACTTAGAAATTATTAAAGTATAAGCCTTTCTCAACTAACAATACTTCAAATTATTTATTTATACTATATTTTGTTTGTTTTCAATTTTATGGCATGCCTAAGGGTAGAATTTAAAGTAAAATTAGAATTTTTATTAATGCTCATAGAGCATAAGGTAAATTGGTAAAAGTAACAAATAAAGCCTGTGACGTCACACTGTAACCTAATCATTACATGATATTACTAGTATAATAGAATATATACTAGTATGTGAAAGTAAAAAAACGGAAATATCTTTCTATCACATTGGCGAAACTTTAGGGAAAAGGGGCGTGGGTTTCTGTGTCATCTGCCCCGGGAGGCAGAAACCTACGCTACGCCACTGTACCTATATTTTAGTTGAAACCATAGAGTAGGTTTATCACAAGGCATTGTGTCAGCCAAGATCGGAAAAACGGGCGACGCACCGGCTATGTGTATATTTACACGAACCATTTCGAGTTACTTTCGAACCCCCCCCCCCATAACTCAAAAAGTATTAGACCTACACATTTTGCATGCCTAATAAGGCCCATTGGAATACCTAGAATCCCAAATTTCATGAATAAACCTATTATAGTTCTTGAGTTATTAAGGTCTGAAGAGTGCCATTTTTAACCCTAACTGACTGACTGACCTAAGTATTTCCCCTGATCCTAGAATGCTGAAATTTGGCATACAGGTATGGAGTTTAGGCTACAATTAAAAGGAAAAATCGAAAAAGTGAAACTTTCCCTTTTTCAGGACCTAAAATGAAGGGGTGAAATTTAATATATAGGCTTAATTAACATATAGTGAAAATACAATCAAGCTATAATTCTGAAATTTGGCATACTGGTAAAGTTTGGCACATTAATAAAGGAGGAAATTGAAAAACCGAAACTTTCCCTTCTTCGGGGCCCGAAATGTAAGGGTGAAATTTATGAAAAACCCAACAGATATTTTATGAGAAATATTGAATAAATAATTATTAATATAGATAGATGTTCAAATCTAATTATATAGATAAATTAAAGGATAAAACTTATCGAAAATTAATTATATCTGTATAAAAACATAAATGTGAAAAAGGGCTTCGCCGGCAAAAGAGTTGAGAGCTAAACGGGTACAAAGTTCCATAGCAGTTGCTTAAATCATAGCTATAGGGATGAACAACGATCTTCAATTGATTTAAAAGAAAATTTGTTACGTTCTTTGATATTAAATTTATAACTTGGCACGTTTTATATTCAACTAAATTGTTTGTAGTAATGAAACATCTGATTTCGAAGGTCAAAAGATGTAATAAATAAATAAATAGTATAAAATAAAAAAAAGCAAAGCAAAATTTTGAAGAACGTTGTACATCCCCATAGCTATGATTTAAGCAACTGCTATGGAACTTGGTACCCGTTTAGATGTCAAATATTTTGTCAGCGAAGTCGTTTGCACCGAACTTGGCCCCTTTTTCACATTTATGTTTTTGGATAGATTTGTTTTACTTTATGACCCTTTGAATTTTGCTTAGACTCCTGACCGAAAACAATACTTGATCCGGTAGAATTTATCTATAGGCTACGCCAAAGATAAGGTAAAAAAGAAAGAAAAAGATTAATCGAAAAAGCAATCGGCAAGATTCGATTAATCATCGGGTAGTGTTTTTGTAAATATTGTTTTTAGCTTTTTGTTATTTATTTATCACCACGAGGTGAAGTTGTTTTGAATCCCTTCATCTCTATCTCCGATATTGACTTTTGTCCAAGAACAAGAAGAGCTTCCGAGTCTATTTGTGCTTCACTTGTATTCTATTGATTGATGTTTATCCTCAGATCCTCCTCTCTAGCGTTCTTGCCTGACCTATACCTAGTCTCACAATGTATCAAGAGTATACAAGGTTAAATGAAAAGAAAAAAGCTTTCTCTTTTATTCTATATGTTGGGAAAGATTTCTTTACAAAACAAGCGATTATTCACGATAAGTCTTCTCTTATAAAAATAGGATTGGAGTTGTCTAAATGAATTCAAAAATTTTTACCCGGTACCCCTGTATTTTAACAAAAGACCGTCAAAATAATTAATATTAAAAAATAGATCTAATTTATTTTAGAGTTGAAATTTTGTTAAAATTACACATACAGACCCGTATTTCTAAATAGGCTAAATAACATAAACGGTACCGCGACATTTCAGTCCCCGACAAAATATCCCCGGCAAAACATCCCCCGACAAAATATCCTTCAGACAAAATAATCCTCCGACATAATATCTTCTGACAAAATATTCCCCAGTATAAGGGAGAATACAAAAGAGATTAAGTGAGAAGCTTATAATCATAGTTTTGAATAATATAAACAGACTTTCATATTTTGGCGGCTAATTAGCCGTTTGAAAGTGCTGCTGTCTGTCGTGTTTGATTAGGAAAAAATGGGAGCCCCAAACACACCCCGCCCGACGATTGACTGGTTCGGTTTTCAATGTGTGTTTGATTAGAAAAAAAATCGGAGCCCGAAACACACCCCGTCCGGACTAAACTTACGGAGGTTCGGTTAATATATATTCAGTTCGGCTAGGTTGGGTTCGTATAGCTCCTTTTCGGAGCGTCTAAATACCAGCTCCACTCATAAGATTCATGAGGGGAAAGGTTATTTTGTCATTAGATATTTTGTCTGAAGGATATTTTGTCGGGGGATATTTTGTAGGGGGATATTTTGTCGGGGGATGATTTGTCGGGGATATTTTGTCGGGGGCTGAAATGTCGCGGACTCAACATAAACAAAAACAAAAGAGTCTCTTTGGTAGCTAAGTGAGCGTAAATAATATACCATAGATATAAATTTATTACTGGGTTCAAGAGGACAATAGTAGGTCTTGATTTTTAATATTGGACTTAGGAGGTCAAAGTAGTGCCTCACAGTAAATGGTAGGATTTCGGGGTTCAATGTAGAAACTAGGCCGGGTAACAATGCTCTAAATCGGTTCTATTTCGTGCCTGAGGGATAAAAGTAGTACTAAAATTTCGACTCGGGTAGGCTGCAGCCTAGAGCGGCAAATTTCAGGGGCGGCAGTTTGGTAATTTATTCAAAAGTTAAAATGAAGTATTTCAGACGTAATTTAAAAATACATGTTACTTAAAAATAAGTTTTAGTCCTTCTACATAGCATACTTTCTAAAACTATAACACCAATGAACTCTATTCTTCTGTTGTATAAATCAAATGTATTAAGCAAATATGAACTATAGAGAGGGCGGCAAATGGACTTTAGCCTAAAGGCAGGTATAATCTTAAATCCGGCCTTGTAGACATAATTAATTATAATTATTTTTTGAAGAGGAATAAATAATAAAACTTCGACGTTTCAATCGACTTATTCTGTTATCGTTCTCAAGTAAGAGCACCCAGTCCGATCACAGAATAAGTCGATCGAAACGTCGTACTTTTATTGTATTATTTCTTCGTGTTCAATAAATAATTATAAGTAATTATTTGTGATTTTAACAAAATTTCAATTCTGAATAAATTTAATCACAAAAATAAAAGCTTCACAGCTTCATTACAGCTATTTATTGATATGTTATTGTGGAAAAATTATCAAAAGTTTAAAAAGAGCAAAAAAACTAAAAATTATACAAATATGATTTCATTTTAAGATACATACATGATTATTCAGAACTAATAACTTGAGTTATAAGTTATTTCAATTTAATTATATCCATTCATCTCTCTATGAAATAGTAATTAAAAAAATAGAATAATTATAAAGAAAATCAAATTTTATTTTTCTATAAAAATCGATCAATTGATCATAATGGGGGATCCTTTGCTACTTTTCTTCATTTTCGAAGGGTGAAAAAAGTAAATGTTTTTAAAATTATTTCAATGAAATTATATCCATTCATCTTCTATTAAATATTAATTAAAATAATAATATAATTTTAAAGAAAATCAAATTTTATTTTTCTATAAAAATTGAATGTTTGAAAATAAGGGGTGGACCCTTTGATACTTTTCTTCATTTTCGAAGGAAATTTTTTTTTTCGAGCTTCTTTGGCTTAATTATATTTTTCTATATCTTTATAAAATACCCTACGCAAAATAAGTATAATCCCTTAAAAATTCAAATAATAATTTTCTAAAAAAATTAAGAAAATAATGATTAGGGGACTCTTATCAACTTTCTCATACATTTCAAGGGTACAAAAATGTACTTTTTTCGAGTTTCTTTGACGAAATTATAATTTCCTATATCTTTATAAAATACTATACTTGAAATAATTATAATCCCTTCGAAATTCAAATATTAATTTTCTAAAAAAATTGGAAATTTGACGATAAGGGAGGAACCTTATCAACTTTCTCATCAATTTCAAGTGTTCAAAAAGGTACTTTTTTCGAATTTCTTTGACGAAAATATATTTTCCCATATCTTTATAAAATACTCTACTCGAAATAACTATAATCCCTTCCAAATTCAAATATTAATTTTCTAAAAAAATTGGGAAACTGATGATAAGGGGGACCCTTATCAACTTTCTCATAAAATTCAATGGTAAAAATAGAAACTTTTTTCGAGTTTCTTTGACGAATATATTTTCCCATATCTTTATAAAATTCCCTACTCGAAATAACTTAATCCCTTCCAAATTCAAAAATTTATTTTTCTTAAAAAATTGGGAAACTGATAGTAGGCGACCCTTATCAGCTTTCTCGTAAAATTCAAGGGTAAAAAAAGAAACTTTTACTAGTTTCTTTGGCGAAAATATAATTTTGCTATATCTTTATAAAATACTCTATTCAGAAATAACTATAATCTCTTCCAAATTCAAATATTAATTTTCTAATAAAATTGGGAAACTGATGTTAAGGGGCGACCCTTATCAACTTTCTCATAAAATTCAAGGGTAAATAAAGAAACTTTTTACGAGTTTCTTTGGCGCCATAATTATCCCCGCGGAAGGATTAGTCTCCCAAAAACTGTCCAAGACCACCGAGGAACTTTCCATAGGATCCAACATATGAGGGTTGGCCAAAAAGCTTTACTCCTTCAGACCTGCCACATAGTCAGGAAGTTCCTTAATTAATACATTATCTGAAAATGGCCAGGGTGAATTTCCTTTCCCACCATCCGAGCCTAACACCTAAAAAAGAAATCAAATGCCAGAGTAGATGAAAGTTTACCAGCACTACTACTGAGTAAGTGTAACAACACGAATAATAATAATAATAAATAAAAACAAAACGTTCCCAAAAGCATGATGTGGAAAATCTATTCTACCTTTTGCTGCCCAACGGTTTATGATTCTGCACTTTTCCAGACCTTGTTCATTCAATTCAGCAAAATTTATAGCTTGATTCTCTCCAGGATTTGATTTCGATCTTTACACAAAGCTACTCATATTATAATCCGTTTCTTTCCTTCCTTTTGGCTCTTTTTTGGATAACTTACAATCTCATTATTATCCACCATTTTGTTAAAAACTTTAGTGCAAATCATGTTTTTATTTTATCAAATAATAATTTACCTTTTCTATTTTATCAGTGTTCGTATTTTATAAGCTAACTAAAACTAAAATTATATATTTATCAGTTGATTTAACTATTTTATCAAATTCATTTCGAAATGTAATCCTTGTCTTTATTTCTTTTCTTTTCACCAACAATAATCTCAGGAGAAAATAAATTAGTTCTAAATCACTCACCTTCATTTTTAGAAAACTTTTTCCAATTTTTTTTTTTGTTTTTTTATTAAAATAAAACTTAATCAAAATTTTTTTCTCATTTGGTCTTTGAGGTCTTTTATATTATATTAGATTATATATTTATAAAACTTAACTTTTTTTAATATTTTGTCTCGTGGCACAGGGGAATTTCTAATGAACAGATTTTTATATTATAAAGGTGAAAGTAGGTGAAACATATAATCCAAGTGAGATCGAATCTCCTTTCCTGAATTTTTATTCAGGTAGAATATTCAAGAGTTAGTCGAAAGTACTTGTTGATCAGTTGAGGCTGCTGTCTGACATTGAAGTGATCATTTTCTAAAAAAGAAAATTGGTGGTCACAATTAGGACCTTGTGTTTGGTTAAAGAATTCGATTCGATTATTTTTGAAAGTTTTTTAATTATATTTATTAGTAATCTAGTAATATATATCGATGGCGTTGAGGAAAAAGGGCGAATCTGATTTTTTCTAATTCAGCCAATCTATTTTATCCGCTCAAGGTCATCAGTTAATTTGGGCCTTAGGTACTACATTTAAATTAATCCAAAGGGCCATTTTTGAAACTTGTTAAAATTTTTCTTTCGTTTAAATTTTCCCCTTATTATTGTTTCAGCAGTTTGGCCCCTTTAGCATAATATGATCGACTATGCTAAAAACTGTGGAGAACTAAAAGAGCCAATCTGTCAAGTTTGGCCCTTTAGTTTTCTGGACTAAAATGGCCAAACTGAAAGATTGGCCATTTTATAGTTCTCCAGTTTTTAGTATAGCCGCTTATACTACAGAGGCCAATGTGCAACACTCTTGAATTTTCATTTTCTTGCAATTAACCACGTGATCAGTGTATATTAAGGATGTTTAATAAATATATAGCTAATATTTGCTATTAACCGTTACATAAAAAAATCTATAAACTTCCAAAATAAAATGAATTGTAATCGTAGTTTTTAGTTTTAGAAATATTCTGGAAATTGCAGATTGGCCCTTTTTCCTCAACACCATCGATATGTGTAGGCTTGTGGTGATGAGAGTTTGACTCTTAGTAGTATGTACTATTTTGTGGGTGTGTGTAGGAGGTATATATGTCGACATGTATATTGATACCATAAATTCTTAAATAAATAATAAATGTGATTTCGCCGCAATGATTGATAAAAAAAATTCGAATTTTGGGTGACATAATTGGGGCAAAAGCGCTCTTATTTTCAATGTTTTCTAATAAACAACATAGTTTATCAAAAGCCTTTCTATAAATGGAACAAACATTGGATAATAATAACAAATAATACTATATTTTTTTTCTTTTCCCTTGGCATCGGGCTACAAACCCATTTTGCCAGCCAATAGTATTATAATATAAATATATGTATAATATACATTTGTACGGGTGTTGCTAGACAGTAATCTAAAAAGGGGACAACATTTTATTAATGAAATTAATACATTTTTATGATACCTATTATTAAATCAGATAAAATATTCTTCAAAATTTAAAAGCAATTTCTGAAAGGGAGCGCCCGAAAATTAATTTTGGCCCTTCCAAAGAATTTTCTACATCTGGCACTAAATTGAACTTATGTATATATTAAAAATTTTTATTATTATATTTATTATACAGTAAATTATTTAGATAGACTGAATCAACAAATTTATCTTACGTATTATTTTAGGTTGATGTTAACCGAAATATAGTTGATAAATAATGTAAGGTCCGTTTTTCATGACGTATCTGTTGAGCTTTTATTGGAAACGACAAACGCGTACAATTTAATGGTAGAATTCGTATTTGTGTAAGAATTCTTACATTGCACAACACCACAATTACTATTAGAACGACTTTTAAATTCATATATAATTATGTATTGTACAAATATTATTATCAGAGAAATTATTATTAACTTGTTTGTCTATAGGTAGGTATATGAGCAAAATTAAATATATAATATATAATAACATATTAAATTGAAAGTTTTTTTGCCGAGAGTAGCAAAATTTTTATATATTGAAGGAGACAATAAGTAGGGTTTCTCTGCTGGAATTATAAATTTTATTTATTTATAATCCCAGCAGAAGACATACTTTATTGTCTCCTTCAAATCCAACATATTTTGAATTGTAAAGTCCACAGGGTTTTTTTTTCCAATTTAAGATAAATTTTCCATTTTTAATAATATAGTCTTTAATTCTCTACCTTTATTGTTGCACTCATAAATTTTTTAAAGCAAATTTTACTCAATTTCATATTTTTTCAATTCAATTAATCTACAAAAAGTCAATTCCGTCCCCTGTCCAATTTGGATGTTTAAATCTTCAAACCCGAGTATTTACTTGAAAAATGTTCAGATAATACTGAATAAAAAAAGATGAATGAAGACTATATACTTTAATAAAAAAAATTTATTGTAGTTATTAAACTTTTGTTAGAAAAAATTATTAAAATTGTCCAAAGACAGTGTGTCAATTACGTCTCCAATATAGGCTTAGTATTTAACGTGACTCACGTCATCACTGCAGTGATCAAGAGAGAAACTATTGTCAGTTGGTGAGTTGGTTTGTTAATAGCAACCAGTGGTGTTAATTTTATTCATATGGTAACAAAGAAAAATGACTTCATAAAGGTAGTGATTAATTATGTCGTTCATAAGTGTCATTTCCGTCCCTGCGATAACAAGTCATATAAAAATATTTATTTAAAAAACCTTTCTAGCGTTCTTTTACTTTTAGTGAATTATAACCAATATTGCAACCTTCTATATTTTTAAGCCAGTCACTGCCTATATTACCAAATCAAAATTCTCTAATGTCAATTCCGTCCCATTGATTGAGACACATGAATGGGAAAATCATAAAAAATTGAAAAATATTTTTTAATTCATGACCATTATTAAAAATTGGTCTACAGATAGTTGAGACACAAAACTATATTATTATTGTTGGGGTGCTATAAAGTTATATTTTCAAATTTTTAGGTAAAGAAAATGCAAAATAAGTTAGATTTACTCATATGTATTTTGCTCACATGAGTAACTTAAAAAGCCACCAGTAAAGGCGCAGTTTTTCAAAATAACTAGTATAGTAGAGATAATGACATTTATTATATAGGAAATGGTCGATATATTCAATTTCATAAGAAAAAAAATCAGAAATAAAGTGAAATTTCCATATCCAGAAAAAAAGTAAATCTCACGTACATTGTTTCGAAAAAAATAGAATAAAGAAATAATAAAAAGACGGCAGTGAATGTGAATGGAAAAGACGTTAAGCGTGAATGTCGTGTCGAAAGACACCTTTTTTTCTATTTTTGATCAGATTTGAAAACATGAAGGGAAAATATTCACCTCGGTGGAGAGATTTCTATTCCGAGTGGCAATCTTGTTAGCGCCAAGTACATTGAAGGAAGAAACAACTTGAGAATCTTTGCGGCTGTTGCGGGCTGTCGCCGCTTGGTAACGGGCAACTATTATTATTTTAACTCATTATTTTTATATAGTAATCGAATTCCGGAACCCGATTGTTTTCTTTTTAAATCAAATGCCTCGCTGGCTCACCGAAGAACCGTTTCTGCCCTTTCCCTGTACTATCATGGTGTCTGTTCAGTCGAGCTGAAATCGGAGGGAGAGGGGCTACCCATAATAATAGGAGAGGTTCAAGTCAACATCTGCATGTGAAATTATAAAAAGTCAAATGGTAAAAATTTCTTAGTTATAAAGATACATTTTACAAACTAAAGAAAGTAATAGGTATTGTGTCGATTTAGCCTTGTAAATTTAATATTTACTTAGTAAATTTTTAACCGACTTCAAAAAAAGAGGAGGTTCTCAATTCGACTGATTTTTTTTTTTTTTTTTTTGTGTCTATGTTACCTAATATCTTCACCAATTGTGAACCGATTTTGATGATTTTTTTGCATTGGGTTTAGTCTAGTTTCCGATTGGTCCCGTTTTTTTTTATTGGTAGTGGACCTTTTTTGTTATGTTTGTTCAGGAATAGCTTTTTTCTGAACTGATTTTAACGATTCTTCTCAGTATAGCTCCAAGATAGTCAAGATACCTATTTATTTATTTATTTTATGTATGTTCAGCGAGAACGTGGACTGATTTCGATGATTCTTTTTTTATTGGAAAGGGGGTGTTCCATATTAATTTGGTCAAGTTCTGCTGATATGATTATTGACGAAATAACGTAAATCTCCAATTCTTATGAGCAAATAATCGAAATTATAATAAATAAAATCTTTTATAAAGAAAAATCTTAAAACATTCATTTAAAACCCTCAAAAGTTTCGCGAGAATTTCTATAATTATGAATTGAATTTTATTATCATTTTCTGATTCATTCATCCGACGCTTTCTCTTACGAGATGCACGCAAGGTATTATATTAAGTCACTATCAATAACATCAATAAAAAGAGAAAAATAAAAATAATTTTTATAAAAAAAAATAAAACCGACTTCAAAAAAATTAAATGCAATAAATAAAATAATAAGAACTCAAAAAATCAAATAATATTCACTAAAAGGTATAAAATAATTATCTAATTTAGTTACAACTAAACGACGAAATATTAACATGAAATCACTTTTGAAGCCGGTGCTAAACAAACTATATAACCGAACGTACCACCAAACGTACTAAATAAGATCAGCCGAGGTCAATTCATAAAATGTATATTTTTGGCACCGACTTCAAAAAGTGATTTTATGTTAACATTTCGTCGTTTAGTTGTAACTAAATTAGATAATTATTTTATACGTTTTAGTGCATATTATTTGATTTTTGAGTTCTTATTATTTTAGTTATTGCATTTGATTTTTTTGAAGTCGGTTTTATTTTATTTTTACATAAATTATTATGAAGCTCATTGATAATATTTCAGATTTACTTTGGCTTTTAATACTCATGAGATCATACATTTTATTCATCACATTACAAGTTATTATTTTTTAAATGATAACTTTTTACTTGCCGAACATTAAATATTGATGCTTTAAATTAGAATATTTATACTTGTCAATTTTTATCAAGGAAATGGCAATTTTTATAGTTTGGAATGATATTTTTCCTCATTTAAACCTGAAAGAAAGGTTAAATGTTAAATATTATAGATTATTTGTTAAAATCATGATATTACTCTTTCAAATATTATTAAATACTGATCTTATGATTACTTTTTCAATATCAACGTTCATTTATTAAACATCCTTTTTTTCCGTGTATGACCTCCAGAGACTTGAACTCTCTCCCAGCCACCGTCTTCCCCTACCCAGCCCATAAAATCCCCTCTTCTTCTTCTTTTCACGATGGAGGGGTTAACCCAGGCCTTTAGGGGATGGACCTTTTTGGTGTAACTCCTTCTATCATAATTTTCACTAAAAAATGAACCTCACGGTTTTCACTTATAACCTTTGGAATCATCTTACTAATTATTTACATTTATAAATCAATGTGAAAATGGAGTTTTTATAAAAGGGAAAAGTTGGCATGGGATAGAGTCGTGTCTTAGGACTATACTATATATGATTCTTGGTTATATAAAAATTTATAAAACATTAGATTTCTTTAAAGTTTATATATTATCTCAAAGAGAAACAAAGAGGTAGTCCTCTGCTTGATGCAAATAAACAGACACACATATATATCGAGATGATATATCTGTATATATATTATTTATTTGCTCAAACAAATAAATAATATATATACAGATATATCATCTCGATATATATGTGTGTATGTTTATTTGCATCAAGCAGAGGACAACCTCTTTGTTTCTCTTTGTGAATCAACAACTCTGCTACTCTCGGCAAAACAAAAACTTTTCATTTATATATTATCTTTTAAAATATAGTTCTTTTCTAGAATAGATGACATTTTCTATTGCCTTGCGAAATATTCATGTGTGAGAAATTATAAGAATTTAATTCCATGTCCAGAAAACAAATAAAGGAACTTTATTAAATAAAAATATAATAAATTAAATACAAGAAGAAATGGGATTTTATCATTACATTACAATTGTATCTATTTGTCTTACAATTAAAAAAAAATAGACCAGTTTTAAATTCAAAAACTGTTGAAAAATTTGCACTAGTTATACTCAGTAAATTTTAGAAGTTTGGAAATTTTTTCAACGATAGGTTTATCGGGAGAGCTAATCTATCTGGTTGATCTTAGAAAAATCTTTTGTATTCCTGCAGAGTGACAACTTCTACCTACTAAATTTTTTAATAAGAAATTGTTAATAATGAGGTTAATTTCGAATACAAATCTTTGTTTTGATAATATTAATAAAATGATTATTGAGATAAATTTTTTCTCATTATAAAAACATTTATTTAATACAAAAACGATTTCAAGAAATAGAGTTGGAATTCTACATTAGTGCTTTTGTTATATTCTGTTGGCTGCAAATAACTTTTTATTTTTACATTTATGAATAGCTAATTAACTAGACTGTCAAATCTATATAAAAATGTATCATTCGATCCATAAAAGTTAAATTATTGATCTGTATAAATTTGTTGAAAATGGTCTAATTTGTATAGAAGTTATAGCCCTTTTAAAAGCTCGGTCCATTTACTTCCATGTTAAAAAGACAATTTTCAATAATTTATTTCTCGGTAATGGGACAGACGATCAAATTCAAATTTCTGAAATAAATATTTAATGCATCAATGATTCGATGGTAAAAATTTGAGAATTTTCTTATAAAAATGATAAACAGTCATGAACTCCCTTAAGCTAAATAATTGAAACTTAGCACAAAAATTTGATTTATAAATACAAACGTGGGTGGCGAATTTCAGGATAATTTCTGATTTTTGGATGTTTCTTCAGGAAACTAAACATATAAAGCCGATATATCGTGGACTTCAGAATCCGAATATTTATTTATTTATTTATTTATTTATTTTGAACGGAACAATTCCTTTTACATATTTACAAGCACACATTTACATAAATTACAAGAATACATTATTATATAAGAATACAAATCATACAATCAGACTCAACCAAACACAAGCAAAGTCTATTAATATTAGACAAATATACATACAGACAGACAGACAGACAGACAGAAAAATATCATGCTTGAAAATAATATTTCACCACATTTCTAAACATAATTAGGAAACAACATGTTTAAATTTTCTAGTGAAAAATACTTTGGCCCACTCGACGTCTCAAAAAGTAAGGTTTTATTAATAAGCGCCTAATAACGCAACTGGCTAGCCAGAGCGCCTAATTGAAGCCAATCCAGGCGGCGATGGTAGTTTTATTTTAGTCTGGCACAATATATGGGCAAAAGTAGCACTTTCTTTGTCCACTTTTCTTAAAATTCTAAATATAGACTAAAAATCACTTTATTTTAATGACTTTGACAAAATAAATCATAAACATTTGTGTTTTCATTTTATCTCTAGCAGTTGTAATGAATATTTTTAAAAAAATTTAAAAACATCTTTTAACTTTCTCATTAAATTGACAGATTAAATTTTGTTAACATATTTTAGTAAAAATAAATAATTATTTTCAAATAAACACACTGATATTTCTCTAATTTCGGACTGTGAAAATATTAAATTTCAATTTAATAGCTTTCCGGGTAGATCGGAGTATTGAATTAATCCAAAAACTTTTTTTTACATGTTTAAAAATATGAAAATTATTTACAACAATAAAAAAATAATAATAATAATAATAAAAATGTCAAACACTATTTTCAATTTAGAGCCTTAAGATGGTCTAATTCTGGGTTCGGCATTATCTCGTCTTCAGAAAGTCGCAGAGCCTTGAATTTGACACTTAATCTATCTAGAGACTACAAGAAGTACCAGAAGTTTTTGGCTAAAATAGAAGTACCGGAAGTCGATGTTTACGTACGTAAAAATGTACCCTCCCCTTGAGTATAACAACCATAAATTTCAGAGGTAGGGGAAGTGGGATAAGACGGGGTAGCGAGGCAAGATGGGGTCCCACTATTTCTCAAAAACTAAAACAGTTTTAATAAAACTACAAAGGCCATTTTATGGTGTTATCTCGAAACTTTTGAGTGCACCGATAGCGAAAACCTGACCGGAGAATAAGACGTTGCTGTGAGTAAAAAACGATTTTTCAATTATTTGATGTTATTTTTAAGAGTGTGTTTCGAGCGTGACTGTCAGAAATACATAAGTTTTGATGTAGACAATAAAAGTTTTATCGCAATCCCTGTATTTTAAACTTGATTTTATACTAAATATTTACACGATTACTTGTCAATTTATAACCTCAAAAAAATGTTTAACTTACAAAGTCCCGTTGGGGTAAGATGGGGTACAGGGTACCGGGTACCCCATCTTACCCCGATATTTAGTGTAGGTATATGAAACTAGTTAGGTATGTTTTATTTATACTAATTACAATGTTGATTTTGTTAATGTTGAGGATACTGAAATTGATTTAGAGACAATACCGATGCCGATTCCGCGAATACACCAAAGAAGAAAAAGACAAGTGTGCAAAAGGGGAAAAACAGCCGTAATAACTTCTCCCTACAAGAAAGAATTACAAGAAAAACTAAATGACAAGATAGCGATGGGAAAGAAGAAAAAAACTTCAAAAAACAAAACAAAACAAAGATACAGAATAAAGAATTAGATAGTGAGACAGAGGACACTGGATGTCTTTATTGCAAATTCTTTATACTCTGAATCTCGGGAAGGGTGGATTACCTGTCAGCAATGTGGGAGGTGGGCACATTGCGGCTGCATTGGCGTCGATGATGAGGATGAAGAAGCAGTTGACACTTGTCCTTTTTGTAAAGATAAATGTGTGACAGCCTATCCATGTTGGGCGTCTCTGTCGCATCTGACCTGTCTTGGAATGAACACATCTCCTCTGTGGCGAAATCTGCAGCAAGGAAGATTGGCTTCTTATTCAGGTCCAAGCGATTTTACAAACCCCCACAACTTCTCACCATCTACAAGGTCCAAATCCGCCCCTGTCTCGAATACTGCTCTATCTATGGAGAGGAGCCTCTAAATATTCTCTTGCTACCCTAGATGCAATTCAGAAACGAGCCGTCAGGCTAATTGACGATTCTACCCTCACCGACTCGCTGGCTCATCGAAGAAATGTCTCTGCCCTTTCCCTTTTCTATAGATACTATCACGGCAGGTGCTCTGATGAGATAAAATCAATAATTTCCCCCCAAAGCATGCTTTGCACGTAGCACGCGTTTTGCCGACTCCCAACACTCTTTCGCGGTCAAATTAGAAAAGTGCCGGACCACTTCATTCGCCAATACGTATATCCCCGTGACTTCAAGGAACTGGAACTCTCTCCCAGCCTCCATCTTTCCCAGCACCTATAATCTTCAAACCTTCAAAACCGGGGTGCATAGACACCTACGTCTACACTCTCTCACTTAATCAACTTTCCCTTCTCTTCGGTAATGCAAGGGTCTTTCGAGATCCATAGGAGCTGCATCTTTACTGGTGCACCCCTTCTTGCATTCGATTGCATTAAAAGAAAAAAAAAGATAATGATGACTAAAATGTTTGAGACTGGGGTACCGCATCTTGCCCATAGGGGGACCCCATCTTGCCCCAAGGGTGGGGCAAAATACTTTTTTTGTGTTTTTATTCATTATTCAAAAAAATTATAAAGTTTTTTTTTATTATTATAATCTAATAGAGGGAAGACTGATTAAGTTAATAAATAAAGTTCCTAATTTCCGTGATGTATATTTAGTTTTTTTTTCGACTTCAAACCTTAAGATCCCCGTCTTACCCCACCTTCCCCTACGAAATTCGAAATTTAAGCTCGATATAGGCTAGAAGGAGTACAAGAAACTTTTGCTTGAAATCGGAACACCGGAAGTTGACATTTACATGAAAGATTTTTTTTTAATAGGTATATTTATCAAGTGTCATGAGTTATTAGTCGTGTATAAATTTTAATCTGATTGAAATAAAGGAAGGGGGTGTAAATTAGTCATGTCGTAAAATAAATAATTTAATCGTTCATATCTCGTCTTCGGTTAGTCGCAGAGCCTTGAAATTTGAAACTTAAACTATATAGAGGTAAAAGGTTACCGAGCATCGCTCGGTGCTCCAGGCACTCTATATTATATAAAGATTATTACTCGATTCAGGCCCGGATCGAATAGGTGCTGGGCCCGATTGGATTTTTTTTTTGGCGAGGCCCTCTATATATTAAATATTTAAATAAAATTCAAATTCAGTAAATATATATATATAT
>JALMQS010000401.1:0-129741 GCA_024734495.1 Forficula auricularia
GAAGAAAAAGACACCCACAAATAATAAAGAAGATGAAATCGAACAAAGAATGAGATGAAGGACATGAAATCAAGCCTGACCGAAACAGCCAACGAAGACCCTTCAATCAAAGAAAAACGGAAATTAAAAGTAGAGCGATGGGCAACAGACGAAATACGGCAAGTAACCGATTGATCGAACGAAGAAAATTTAAGAACAGAAAAGACGAAGAAGGGAAAGAAACATATAAAAAATTAAGATGGAAAGTTATAAGAGAATGTAGAAAAGCAAAAGAAAAAATGATTCAAGAAAAATGTAAAGAAGTCAACGAAAATCTAGTATTGGGAAAAGTTGATGTAGCCTATAGGGCAATAAAAAGAAATTTTCAAGAAGACAAGCCAAAAAGCAAGAACATAAGAGATAAAAGGAGGCCACATTATTCTAAACGAAAACGAACAGGCAAATAGATGGAAGGAACACCTAGAAGAACTCTATGGAGAAGAAAAAACAATGAACCCAATAGAAGAAGAAGAATCTGTGGACGAAAACGAATTAGGAGACCCCATACTCAGGTCAGAATTCGAGACAGCTTTGAAGGAACTAAAAAATAATAGAGCACCCGGAATAGACAATATACAAGCTGAAATCCTAAAGAACTCTGGAGAAAAGGCACGTGACAAACTTTTTGAACTAATTAGCAAAATCTATAAATTGGGAATCATCCCAAAAGATTTCGAAAAAACAAAATAGTCACACTTCCCAAAAGACAGGCGCGGATAAATGTGAAAATTTCAGGACCATTAGCCTAACCTCACATGATTACATATTAGTCAGACAAAGATTCAGAAATCAATTAAAGGACTGCAAAAGTTATCCTGGGGCTGATATAGCTAGTGATCACAATCTAATTGCGATGAAATGCCAACTAAAATTTAAAAAACTAATAAAAAAGGGGCGGTCGCGAAAAAACTGGGATATATCTAAATTAAAAAATAAGGAAACCCAAAAACTCTTCGAAAACGTAATGAATAAGAAACTGGAAGAAAAAACACACACAAATAATAAAGAAGATGAAATCGAACAAGAATGGAATGACATGAAATCAAGCCTGACCGAAACAGCTAACGAAGTCCTTCAATCAAAGAAAAACGAAATTAAAAAGCCATGGGTAACAGACGAAATACGGCAACTGATTGACGAACGAAGAAAATTTAAGAACAGAAAAGACGAAGAAGGGAAAGAAACATATAAAAAATTAAGATGGAAAGTTATAAGAGAATGTAGAAAAGCAAAAGAAAAAATGATTCAAGAAAAATGTAAAGAAGTCAACGAAAATCTAGTATTGGGAAAAGTTGATGTAGCCTATAGGGCAATAAAAAGAAATTTTCAAGAAGACAAGCCAAAAAGCAAGAACATAAGAGATAAAGGAGGCCACATTATTCTAAACGAAAACGAACAGGCAAATAGATGGAAGGAACACCTAGAAGAACTCTATGGAGAAGAAAAAACAATGAACCCAATAGAAGAAGAAGAATCTGTGGACGAAAACGAATTAGGAGACCCCATACTCAGGTCAGAATTCGAGACAGCTTTGAAGGAACTAAAAAATAATAGAGCACCCGGAATAGACAATATACAAGCTGAAATCCTAAAGAACTCTGGAGAAAAGGCACGTGACAAACTTTTTGAACTAATTAGCAAAATCTATAAATTGGGAATCATCCCAAAAGATTTCGAAAAAAACAAAATAGTCACACTTCCCAAAAAGACAGGCGCGGATAAATGTGAAAATTTCAGGACCATTAGCCTAACCTCACATGCCTCCAAAATCCTAACCAAAATAATCCAAAGAAGAATAGAACAAAGAGTTGAAGAAAATCTGGGGGAAGACCAGTTCGGCTTTAGAAGAAACAGAGGCACCCGAGAAGCAATTCTCTCTCTTAGACTAATAATAGAAAGGGCTTTTATCAGGGAAGAATCTGTCTACATCGGATTCATAGACCTAGAAAAAGCATTCGATAACGTCAATTGGGAAATTATGTTTAAAATATTAAAACAGGCGGGAATAAAATTCAGAGAGAAGACTAATCTACAATCTATATCAAAACCAGACGGCAATTATAAATATTGGTGATGAACAAAGAGAAGCCAAAATAAAAAAAGGTGTAAGACAAGGATGTGTGCTGTCACCCATGATTTTCAACTTATACATAGAAGAAGCGATTAAAGAATTCAAAGACAAAATTGATACAGGTATAGAAATCCAAGGTCAAAAGATCGCTATGTTAAGATTTGCCGATGACATTGCCCTTCTAGGAAGCAATAAAAAAGAATTAGAGGACGCCTTGAATGGAATTAACCAAATCCTAATAGAAGAAATCAAAATGAAAATAAACAAGAATAAAACCAAGGTCCTAGTATGTACAAAAAAAGAACAAACGAGACAGGAATGCATCAAAATTAACCAAGAAAACCTAGAAGGAGTTAAGGAATTCCGCTACCTAGGAAGTAAAATAACATGGGATGGGAGGAGCAAAAACGAAATTAAATCAAGAATTGCCCAAGCAAAAATGGGGTTTAATTCAAAACAAAAACTACTATGCTCCTCCTCAATCAGCTTAGCAAACAGGAAGTTGCTATTGAAGACATATGTATGGAGCATAGCCATGTACGGGTGTGAAACCTGGACAATTGGAAAAGCGGAGAGAAAGAGATTGGAGGCTTTCGAAATGTGGTGCTACAGAAGAATGATGAATATCAAATGGATGGATAAAATCACAAATGAAGAAGTTCTTGGAAAAATCGGAGAAAGAAGAACCTTGTGGAAGAGTCTGAAGAAGAGAAGAGGTCAGATGATGGGGCACACACTGAGACATGGGGGACTGCTTAGGGATATCTTGGAGGGGGAGGTGGGAAAGAAAAGGGGAAGGGGAAGACCCAGATTAGAATATTTCAACCAAATAATTGGGGATATGGGATGCCAGACATTTAGAGAGGTTAAACAGCTGGCGGAGGACAGAGTCGAGTGGAGACGGATTGTTGCATCAAACCAGTCTTAGGACTGTATACTCAATGATGATGATAATTATATGCATATAATTAATATAAGGGATGAAGGGTTGTTTATTATTGAGGGATGGACTCACCTGAGAGGGTGGATGATGTTATTGTAAAATTCCCAGTCGATGATTCAACCACCACTATCTGACACAAGTGCCCAATCTCCCTAACACTCTCCCCTTTATATAGCCCTCTTCACTATCCCTATCACCTCTCCTTACCCCCACTACTGCCCCTATCTCCCCCTACCCCTGTCCCTATCTCTCCCCCCTTATATAGCCCTCAAGGGCAATTAGTCCAAGCTATTCTTAGGTTATCCTCAGAGATAATCTTAATTGGCTTAGAATATACTACGTCATACTATTTTCACTTATCACTTTTAATTATTTAACCATGTTTAAAGCACATCACTCGACTTCACTTATCATAACAAATTCCACTACTCAACAAAAATTTCCCCCCCGTAAACCTATCAATGGATTCCAGTCGAGTTTTATACGCTCATTATTATGCAATTTCCCGATTTTTTACAACAGGTCAGAGTTTTGAGATATTATCGGTCAAAACGACGAAAAAGTCCATTTTGACCTATTTTTGAGTCCCATTAGATATTATACACCAATATTTGAAATCAAATTTTTTTTTGACTTTATAGAAAACAGCTTTCTCTTCCTCTTTGATTTCCAAATTACCACTTGAATTTAGCTCAATTAGCACTCGAGTTACTATATAACTAAAAAACTAAGACTATATGTATTTATCTATGTCTATTATCAGTTATAATCAAGCAGTTTGACTTCTAATTGAGCAAAAAACAAGTGGTAATTTGAAAATCAAAGAAGAAGCTGTTTTCTATTAGGTCAACAAAATATTTTGATTTTAAATATTGCTGTTTAATATCAAATGGGACTCGAAAATAGGTCAAAATGGCCTAATATCTCAAAACTCTGACCTGTTGTAATAAATAGGGAAATTGCATGATAATCAGCGTATAAAACTATACTAAAATACATTGTTAGGTTTACGGTTACAAATTTTTGTTTAATTTTTGTCGAGCAGTGTGTGATAATCAAAAGAGATAGATCATCTACTAAATCCGAGGTGGTTATGGATTTTTTTTATTATGCCAAAAGGGTTGTTTCACCGCTTGGGGAATTCAACCCTAATGCCAAAAATGCAATCCGGTCACTTAGCTAAGGCTGAGTAAAAGCCGAGTGTCCGGATTGCATTTTTCACCACAATTCTCCCATTTAGTAAATGACCACCTGTCTTGTTTTTCTTTTGAAATTTTAAGACTACTACTAGCTTGTCTATTATAAATCAAAATTTTAATTACCAATTTTTTATTTAAGCGAAAATATTTACATTTAGGTATAATGTTGACGTTTCCAGTCAATTTTACTTTTTACTTTACCATACAGGGCATGGTCAAGTATTGTAATCGTGCATGAAAAAAGTGGTTTTTTTTTCATTCTTTTTTTCGAAATATCTCAAAAACGGCTGAAACTATTTTGATTAAAAAAATTACGCGAAACCATGGCATTTCGGTCTACAAAAAAGTCCAAATAAGTGAATATCGAAAAAATTATATTTTTCGAGATAATAACTGTTTTGTCAAAATGTCTGTTAGTTAGTCTGGTTGTCTGTCTGGTTGTTCGTTAATATGTGCGTTACCAAATTTTTGAGGACGAGCTAGCTCAAAAACTAGTTTTAATATGGAAACCAAATTTCACACGTAGTTTTGGTCCATTGAGATTTAGACCTGATTAGATTTTGGTGCATATCGACCCAAAATTAAGGGGGATGGAGAGGGGATTAAAAACTAAAAATCTAGGCCATTTGAGCAAAATCAACCAAATTTTGTATACATAATCAGTGGATCCCCAGAAGTCTAAAAATGCAAAAACTAACCGCCCAAAGTGGGGGGAGTTTAGGGTCAAAAAATGAAAATCTTGGCCATTTCCCAAACTCAAGCAAATTTTGTATACCCAGAAGTATAAAAATGCAAAAACTAACCCCCCTTACATGATTATAAATTAATTAATAAAGTAAAGGGTGTGTAGTTTCACAGTGAATGAAATAAAACTCAAAGATGTTTATACAAACTCAATATATTTCGGATTATTAGTCCATCATCAGGAGTTTACAGGTTAAAATTAAATTATTTACACTACATTATTTTTAACCTGTAAACTCCTGATGATGGACTAATAATCCGAAATATATTGAGTTTGTATAAACCTCTTTGAGTTTTATTTCTTTCACTGTGAAACTACACACCCTTTACTTTATTAATTAATATCATGTTTCACCTAAAACCTACACCACTTTCTCTAAGTAAAAATGATTATAAATAATTTTGGGGTTATGTTGTGTGGTAAAGTCAAGTGGATGGCCACATCAGAACACGTCAGCTTATTTAAAATGGAGCCCTAATAATTTTTTTTTTAATTTAATACTAAGGGGAAGACAAAATGGTGGGGTTGTATATTTAAGACCATGACTCAATATGCACAAATGAGAATAAAAATTAAGACTATGTATTTTTAATTTTCATTTCCTAAACACAAAAACAAAAATATCAATCTGGCAATGAAAAACGTTTTACCTTATTATTATTATTATTATTTTTTTTTTTTTGTTAAATTGCATTCACTCTCGATTGTATTCAAATAACATTGTTTTTAATTGGTAATATTAGAATTCAAATAATATACTCAAATAAAAACATTTATCCAGGCATTTATATATAAAGAGTGGTTTCAACTTTCCGCACACCCTCTAAATATACACTTGCACCAATCACTTTGTTTTTTTTTTAGTTAATCAATAATTCACAATCAATATGTTCAATAGACAGGCAGGAATGAATTCGTCCAATGGATAATAATAATTCATAATAAATATTTTTATTAAACGAGCGAAAAAATATATATTTGAAAACGGGACTAACGATTTCGATGAAAATCACGGATTAGCGAATTTTTGGGTCAATAAATCGATCTTCCAGGGGCTTATTCTCAGGTAACTTTAATTTAAGTACCTGGAACAGCGATGCTCGGTAATGTTTTGTTTCAGTTAAATGCGATATATTAATATTATTTTTAATTTTAAATTCAGGTAAAAAGGTCGATTATTAATTGCAGGCAAAATAAAATAAAAATTTAATTAAAACTTAATTTATATTTTTACCAACGTTGGATGGATTAATTTCCGCAATATGGTATTGGAATAATTATCGGAAAAGAGGTTTTTTTTTCTATAATTAGTTTTTTCCTCTTCCTAAAAACAAGGACTAAAGATGATCAAGGACACTCGATGGTGGAGAGGTAATCTCCGGAATCGAAGCTGAAATACAATGTATACATTAATTCATGTAAAATAATTGGTTTAATAAATTTTACCAACGTTTACACCCGTTATGGCCATCATCAAGAGGTATAACTGGGCACAAAGTTTTGAATATAATTGCAATTAAAAATAATATTAATATACACAGAGGTTTTTTCGTTGACCCTTTTAAATCCTGAAGAAGGAGATACGATCCATCGAATTGTCGGATTTTTTAAGAGAATGAAATTGATATTCTAATAAATTATTTTATAGAAAAAGACCTTTAAATAATTAAATTAGCAAATTCTAATATATTATAATATTTGTAATGATTGCTTTGTGGAATTTAAAATTAAAAAAACCAGTTAATTATTAAAAGGAAATTGAATAAAAATGTAATTATACATTTTTATCAAGATAACCACCTGTGAAAATTATTTCAAATAACAAAAAACCCATCAAAAACAACTTAGCTGAAGATGAGACCATGACAGATCGAATTGTCAACCCAAAAACCCCATAACCCGTGAATTTCATTCAAATCGTTAGAGCTGTTTTCGAGAAACCGATTATATATATATACAAGAATTGTTAGTTTAATATAATAAGATATATTTTTTATTAATTAAACTAATTATTCACAGGTGTCAATAAAAATTTATAGTTTTTTCTTTTCAAATTGGGTTTTTAATTTTAAAACTCACATTTTAATAATTACTTATATATTTAATAATTACAAAAAATGTCTAATAATAATAATAAATTTTATTGAACCAATTATTTTATATGCATTAGCGTATACATTTTATTTGAGCTTCGACTTCGGAGATTACATCCCCACCATCGACTGTTCTTGATCTTCTCGTGCTTGCGATAATGTTTTTAGTCCGTGTTTGTAGTAAGAGGAAAAATTTACGAAATAAAAAACCTCTTTGCCGTTATTTATAAAAGAAAGGAAAGAATCAGAGGAAAATGATGATGCTATGATGAAAGATGAGCGTTAGGTCCTGTAGAGTTCCAGTATTAGGGGGTTTAGACTAGTTTGGGTCTTTTGTTTGAACCGATTGGTAATGTCGCTTAGGTTATCCAACAATCTCTGCATTCCTAGACGGACTAGGATAATTTCGTTCGATGTTCCGGGAAGGGGTAGTGTAATGATGCGGAGTGTCCTGGATTGCACTCTCTCCAATGCCTCTAGATTTGATCTTGAGGCGTAAGATAACCAGGCAGGTACTGCATATGCAAAAATAGGTTTCACTAACATTTTATATAATGTCAATTTACCTTCAAGTGAAAGTGAACGTCCAGGACGAATTAAAGACCAAATAACTTTGATAGCCCTTCGTGCTTTTTCTCTTGTCAAAGTCGTGTGAGCAGCCCAATTAGCTCTTCGATCCAATAGGACACCAAGGTATTTGGCTTTAGACTGCCATTTTAAGTGAGAATAATTAATTTTTAGAGTAGTTACGAGATATTTTCGCTACAAAAAATTTCTATTAAACCAATTATTTTACATGAATTAATGTATACATTGTATTTTAGCTTCGACTCCGGAGATTGCTTCTCCACCATCGAGTGTCCTTGATCATCTTTAGTCCTTGTTTTAATAAGAGGAAAAAACTAATTATATAAAAAAACCTCTTTTCCGATAATTATTCCAATACCATATTGCGGAAATTAATCCATCCAATTAATCCTCCTTCTAATTTTAATACCTAATGTATAATAATATTTGTAATTAATCATTAGTGAGATTTTCTAATTTCCATATTGCACCTTTATAATGATAATAAATATTGCCTTTGCATTAATTCAAAAGCACTGAGTGTTGTTTTTAGTAGACAATATCCCTAATAAATTACATTTTCTAATTTTAATACCTATATACTAATATTTGTAATTAACCATTAGTGAGATTTAAATTAATTAGATTTCCTAATTTTAATATTCTACCTTTATAATGATATTTACTAATTAATTTAAATCTCACTAATGGTTAATTACAAAGATTAGTATATAGGTATTAAAATTAGAAAATTTAATTTATTAGGGATATTTTCTATTGAAAACAACACCCAGTGGTTTTGAATTAATGAAAAGGCAGCCCAATTATTATGAAAACCACAAAGTATGAATAAAATAATTTATTAGAACGTTTTTTGCATCTTTTTGTAAAACGTGACGTTTTGGACGATCGTACGTCTTTCTTCAGGGTTTAAAAGGCTCAACGAAGAAAACTCCGTATAATATACGGGCTTAAAGGCGGGGTTCATAGCTGGTATTATCATTTTATTGACCAGAGGGCTAGCCTCCTGGACTCTGCAATATGTTTCGAAATAATAATTTTAATTTCCTTATTTTAATTGTCTTAACTATTAGTGGATTTTAAAATTAAAAAAATCACGTCGGTGTCGTCGCCCAAGCCGATTATTATAAGTATAAATTATTTTTAATTGAAATAATATATGTTTATATTTTTAATATATGTACTTAATAATTCGATGAAAATGACGAATTAGAGATTTTTGGGTCGAGAAATCAATCTGGGAGGGTCTCAGCTTCGGATAACTTTAATTTGGTAGGTTTTTACGTAATAAAAATATTTTTTTTTGGCTTTTCGGCTTTTCTAGCCATAAACCAATTTACGATACTAATTACTTTTTTTTATTAAATTTTAATTACTTTTTGATTAAATTTCTCTCTACCCCCCCCCCCCCACGGGGGGTCAGGTTTTTGCCGGATTCGAACCTGGGTCTCCACTTGGTTAGCAGGCTAACATGCTAATAAAAATAATTATTCACAAATAGGTATGTCAATAAAAATTTATAATTACATTTTTTTCAATTTACTCTTATAAATTAATTGTTGTTGTTTTTTTTTTTTTTAATTTTAAAACTCACTAATAGTTTCTTATAAATTTTAATATATACAAATATGATGGGTGACGATTATAACAAAATTTTTGAAACATTAAATACAGAATTAGAGTATTCATGTACATGACTGGTTAAATTACAATAAATTAAGCCTAAATGCTGAAAAATCAAAATATATGTTGATCACAAAGAACAAACTTAGACATTGCAAAAATAATGCTTTAAAAATTGGAAATAGGAATTTAGAGCAAGTTGGCAGAATAAAATATCTCGGCATTATAATTGACGACGGATTAATGTTCAGGGATCATGCAAATTATATCTATATAATAAAAATGAATTTCTGTTTCTTCGTAAGCGCAGATCTCTCAAATGCCTGGAACGATTTGGCTATTTTTTTTTTAAATGTTCGTAATAGTCCAATTCAGATTAATACGTAAAAAAAAATTGGAAAAGTTGCCCGGAAAATTGGAAAATTCAGGAAAAACGAAAAAATTTCAGGTAGCCAACATAGCTTGCCAAACAATAAAAGAACTAAACTAGCAAAAAAACAAGTGTTGGCGGCCCTGTTTGTATGGTTTTTGAGTGTCATTGATTATCAATAGTTCTAACTACATTATCGTTGAAGAATAATTTAATATTGCAACAAAGATGCCTCTAAGCAGGTCGAGAAATAAATTTAAAGATTTAAAAAAACTATCTATTTTTTAAAGTAAATTAAAAAAAAAACGTCATGATAACTAAATTTTTGAAAAAGTTATGGTTATTTAAAAAAAGCTATTTTTTCAAAAATTCCGAACTTCTTTTGGCTTGGGTGAAAATTTAAAAAAAATTCTTTAAACCGTTTTTAATAGGGTAGAAAAAAATAAAAAAATGTTTCAGCCAAGCTTTAGATTATATATATAGATGAAAAATATTTAATTTAAAATAAAATATGTTATTTAAAAATCATTTTTCTTAAAAATACCCTTGGGAATCTCACCTCATCCTTTTTCTATTGTATTTAAGACCCTCAGCCATTTCAAAAGAACTAAGCCTTTTGGCTTTTGTATTCGAGCTCATTCATTCATTTCAATATTATTTATTTATTTCAAAGTTAATTATAAAGGATTATTGAAACTATACTAACTAAACTAACTGAAAGGAATTAATTAGCTTTTGGAATTTCGTTAAAAATATATTTTAAAGATTAAAACTAAATATATATTATATAGTATATTTATTCTCTTTAACTAATAAAACATCAATAAAGCATCCACGTGGGGGTCAAAGGCGGGCCTTGAAGCTAGTAATAAATAAAATAACAAAAAAAGTAGGTGTACTCGACAAAATAGCTAAATGTCTTTCCTCTTATACGTCATCACTAGTAAATAAAACTACTATCATGCCCCACTTCATGTACTGCCCTACAATATTATATTAGTTCTGTAAAGCTGATATCGAGCGACTACAGTGACTACAGAACAAAGCCATGAGGAATATATTAAATTGCAATAAATTTACTAAAGTCAAATCAATGCTTGATAGATTGGAGTGGCTTGATGTTAAGAATGGTATACAAATGCGGTTATGGTATTTATTTATAAAATTAAGAATCAATTAGCACCAGAATATCTGATAGACATATCAAATGAAACAAATCCCACACATTCATACGGGACAAGACAGAGAAGTGATTTCTACTTGAGTAAAGTTAATAAAGCAAGTACAATGAATAATGTATTTTATAAGGGCTTAAGAGCATACAATAACATACCTGAATATATAAAAAAACTTAAGACTCTAGTTGCATTCAAAAGAGAGATGAGACTATTACTTTTGTCACAACAAGAGTAAAAATTATCTCGTCAATTAGTATTTATGAACTGTATATTCTTTGTTGTAAGGGTGGATATGTAGGTATATGTTGTGTATTATATATGCATTATTGTAAATATATAATATATATGGGTGTGTCCCATTATTTGTTCAATTGCAGTAATCCACACCTTGGTCTTATCTCGTATGTGTAATGTATGTATGTGTATGTATATATATATATATATATATATATATGTGTGTATAGTTACTTATTGTCATGTATTGTGTATTATATATTTGGATGTTTATTATTATATGTTATATTTTAGAATTATCTCATCCTTTGTATTTCAAAATTGAATGTATTATTTAAAAACAAATATATATATATTAGTTAATTGTATGATATATAGCAGAAAATAGCTAATAAAGATTATTATTATTATAGAAAAATTAATTGAAAAAAGAAAAAAAGGAATTGGAATAATTATCGGAAAAGAGGTTTTTTATTTAATTAGTTTTTTCCTCTTATTAAAAACAAGGACTAAAAAGATGATAAAGGACACTCTATGGTGGAGAAGTAATCTCCGAAGTCGAAGCTCAAATACAATGTATACATTATGTAAAATAATTGGTTCAATAAAATTAAAAAAAAAATTAATTAATTAGATGTATTCTCATTTGATGGAGAATTTTTTGCTGAATTGATGCAGAAGCAATCCAAGTATAATGAAAACCACAAATTTTGAATAAAAAAATTTATTAGAACGTCATTTTCATTATATTAAACAACCCGACGATCCGGAAGATATTCCTTCCTTCTTCAATGTTAAATGGTCGACGAAGGAAATATTAAAGAAATTTTCTTCCTCTGTCCTTCAACAGTGCTCGAATACCGAAACCTGACGAATCGGAAGATCGTTTCTCCTTATTCAGGGATTAATAGACTCAGCGAAGAAACATCCGTGTATATTAATATTATTTTTAATTGCAATAAAGTTCTCAACTTTGTGTACAGCGATGACTTAATGATGACTGAATGGCCTCAAAACGTTGAAAAAAAATAAATTCAATTTAATTTCAATATTATTTAATTCTGAATTTAAATAAAAATCGATCTTTTTACCTGAATTTAAAATTAAAATTAATATTAATGAGTAAATCCAACTTATTTTGCATTCTTTTACCTAAAAATTTGAAAATATAACTTTATCCCACCCCAACAATATTATTAAAGTTTTGTGGTTCAACTATCTATAGACAAATTTCTAATAATGGTCATGAATTAAAAAATATTTTTCAATTTTTTATGATTTTTCCCATTCAGGTGAGACAATCAATGGGACGGAATTGACATTAGAGAATTATGATTTGGTAGATAATATAGGCAAAGACTGGCTTAAAAATATAGAAGGTTACAATTTTCGTTACAATTCACTAAAAGTAAAATAACACTATAAAGTTTTTTTAAATAAATATTTTTATATGACTTGTTATCACAGGGACGGAAATGACACTAATGTCATAATTAATCATTTACCTTTATGAAGTCATTTTTCTGTGTTACCATATGAATAAAATTTACACCAGTGGTTGCCAATAACAAATCAACTCACCAACTGACACTAGTTTCTCTCTTGACCACTGCAGTGATGGCGTGAGTCAAGTTAAATACTAAAACTATGTTGGGGACGGAATTGACACACTGTCCTTTGGACAATTTTAATAATTTTTTCCAACAAAATTTTAATAACTAAAAAAACTTTATTAAAATATATAGTCTTCATTCATCTTTTTTTTTTTTATTTAGGTGATATTTTATTCAGACATATATGAACATTTTTCAAGTAAATACACAGGTTTGAAAATTTAAACAGCCAAATTGGACAGGGGACGGAATTGACTTTTTGTAGATTATTTGAAATGAAAAATATGAAATTTAGTCAAATTGGCGTTAAAAAATGTATGAGTGCAACAATAAATGTATACAATTAAAAATTATATTATTAAAATTGGAAAATTTATCTTAAATTGGAAAAAGAAAAAACCTAGTGGATTTTACAATGCAAAATATGTTGGATTTGATCTAATATATCGTTTTTAGCCAAATCAAAAAAATGACCGTCAGGTATAAATAAATATATTTAAGGCTTTTTCTCCCTGGTCTGATTTCAAATTCCTATAGCTTTAGCTGCTCTTGCACGCTGTTCATTGAGAAGAGCGAGAGCGTATGTCTGCCCGTCCTCTATTCTTTCTCTACACTTATCTCAATTGAACTCAATCGAGCAGTTGATTTTATATAATATCGCGGTGAAATAATCCCTCACCAAGGACAACATGGCCGAGGAGGGGCCTAAAAGCTTGTAACTCGCTTTTCAAATGAAATGCAAGCCAGTAAGTACTGAATCTGAGTGGCTGCTACTGCTACGCCCGCCCACGCATTCACTCTCCCTTTTAACATAACATACATATCTTCCATTCATACAAATATAATACAATCCGTGTCCATTTGAAAAGAGCATTTTCTATAGATATTACCTTCTTAATGGAAATATAGAAATACATAATTCATGAATTATTTCAGATGAACTTGGGTTTCTACTTTCCTCTCTCTTTCTCTTCAATTAATAAGAATGTGGTCCCCAAACAAGGATTTCCATGATTCGATAATATATTAATATTATTATAAATGGAATATATGGAATTGGATAAATTCAAAACACAGAGTTTTTATTAATCACACCAGACGTTTCACCAATTTATTTTGACTTCCTCAGTATCTCATTTTATCACTCTTTGTCAATTCATTTTATAAATTTACTATGAATACGATAAATGATGTAACATTAATTTAGTTTAAATTCAGATAAAAAGGTACAATTTGTATTTGTAGCTACAAGTAAATAAAAGTAAAAGAAAATTTAATTTATTTTTTGAGCAACGTTTTTGACAGCCTCCGGCCATCATCAAGGCATCGATCGCTGTGCACAAAGTTTTGAACTTAATTGGAATTAAAAATAATATTCAATGTTCCCTTTGTTGAGATTATTAAGCCCTGAATAAGGAGAAATGATCCTCCGAATCATCAGGTTTCGATATTCTAGCACTGTTGAAGCACAGAATAAGAAGAAAGTTTCTTGTATGTTAGTTTTTAAGGAATTTGGTGTTGGTACTTGGTGAAACAATTTTTTAAAACTATTGATAAAAATACTTGGTAGGTTTCACATTAAGATATAAAATAAAACGAATTTATTTTTGGAGAATCTTTAATCTCCATATATTTATTTCGTGTGACTAACCCATCTTCAGGAGCAACAGAAAGTAACTCTGTTACTCCTGAAGATGGGTTAGTCACCCGAAATATATATATCGAGATTAAAGATTCTCCAAAAATAAATTCATTTTATTTTTTATATCTTAATGTGAAACCTACCAAGTATTTTTTATCCAATAATTATTGTTTGTTTCCTTCGTCGACTATTTAACACCCTGAAGAAGGAAGGACTATCTTCTGAATCGTCAGGTTGTTTAATATGATGAAAATGACGTTCTAATAAATTATTTTATTCAAAATTTTGTTTTCATTATACTTGGACTGCTTGTGCATCAATTCAGCATTGAAGTCAACCACTCCATTTCAAATGAGAATTCATCTAATTAATTAACCTCTTTTCCGATAATTATTCCAATTCCATCATTTAATTCCATTGCGCCAATCATTCAATTAATTAATTTTTATTAAACTAATTATTTTACATGAATTTATGTATACATTGTTTTTGAGCTTTGATTCCGGAGATTACTTCTCCAACATTGAGTGTCCTTGATCATCTTTTAGTCCTTGTTTTTAATAAGAGGAAAAAACTAATTAAATAAAAAACCTCTTTTCCGATAATTATTCCAATTCCATATTTTATCCCTCTTTTTCAATTAATTAATTTTTTTATTTATATTAGGTAGATATCAATATTTGTAATAAACTATTAGTGGGTTTTAAAATTAAAAAAACAAATAATTAATTAATAAGAGTAAATTGAAAAAAATGTAATTATAAATTTTTATTGACACACCTATCTTGTGAATAATTATTTTTACTACAAAAAAACCTATTAAATTAAAGTTAGCAGAAGATAAGACCCTCACAGATTCATTTCTCGACCCTAAAATCCTCTAAATCGTCATTTTCATAGAATTATTAAGTTTATTCTAGAATATTAAAAATATAAACATATTCGGAGTTAATTTGGAGTCGAAAGTATTTGTAGAGCCGTGATTTATTAAAGAATAATTAAAAAAGTTTTCGAAAATTGACAATCTTCATAATATAGTAATTCATTTTATAAAACAAAACCTTACTTCTTTAATAAATTGGTTTTTTCACATACCGGAAATACCCAACACTCATCATTCGCTCCACTAGATGATCAATGTCATTATATATACCTCGTTATTTTACAATATAATTATATTTTCAGTTATATAAAATATTATGAATAATTTCTAAGGCTATACCATTATAATGCTAATCCATGTATGACAAATGGGTAGTATTACCTACCTACTATATTATAAAACAAAATATGAAAAATATCTAATATTCTCGTAACGTAAATGTAAGGAAATATTTAGATCAATGAACAGCAAATTAAAACATTCAAGTTAATTCAATGGAATTTATATAAGGAAAATTAAAACCAGCTAAAGGTTATTTTGGTTATTTTAATTAGGCGAATTTCAGGGAAATTAAACCAATTTAAACTCAGATAGCCCTTTGTAACTTTAGCCCTCCAATTCCAATAATGTATGTTTCACCCATCTTTTATTGTTAATTACTTAGAAATTTTTCATAGCCTACTCTCATTAAATATAAATAAATTCTAAAACTAGAATTTTAAACCTCCCTGTTAAGCCTACTATTATTAAACAAATAGAATCTATCAATCTATTTATTCTACTATACTTATTAGTTTATGACCTATTATAATCGGCTTGCGCGACGACGCCAACGTTGTTTTTTAAAGTTAAACCCAATAATAGTTCATGAAAAATAAAATTTATTAAAATTCGGAAATTTAAATTATTATTTCAAAATACACTGCTCAGTCCTAGGGTTGTAGCATATAATAATATGTTTATTCTTATGAGAAACTTCTCATTGAGGAATAGTGGGTATTTTTTTATTCTTTAGAATCTTAATTGATTATTTTGTTTTATCCAAGTGTCTTAATATTCCTCTTCTTGTTTACTGAAAACATAATATTCTAGGGAATTTTTTTTTACGGAGTGAGCTTGTTTGTCCCACCTCCAACCCCTTTTAGTCGCCTTTTACGACAAGCAGGGGATACTATGGACCTATTCTACCTACGGTCCACAGGGGCTAAGAATATTTTCTCTATTTATGAAAAATAGGCCTTTTATATTTATAAACTATTTACTTTGGGTTTAAAACAATTAAAAATTATTAATTTATAATATTCAAGTTTTTAATTTATTACAATCATTTAATTAGACCATATTTAAGACATCTAATCATCTTATTATCATAGAATTATAATAAAATCAAAGTAAACACATATATTAGATAGAAAAAATTATTCTTAAAAATTTATTTTCTCTAAATGTCAGGTGAATAAAGAAAACATAATCTATGAATTAATTTAACATTCTAGCCGCCCAGGGAGCAAAGCTCGCAGACATTTTCGAGTAGTTTTATATGTACGGTGACATGAATAAATGTGCGAGGGGCCTCAGTAGGTACATATAAACACGAGCTTGGCTTTTATGGTATACTCTATATTTCGTTATTTTATTAATTTGAATATAAATATATTATGGTTTATTTTATTATTATTAATATGTTCAAAAATAAACTGATGTGGCCATCCACATGACTTTACCATACACCTGACCCCTCTCTTATATTTAATACCAACTGACAATCATGATCCCAGCCATTTCGGTTGCTTAGTTTTTACATTTTTAGTCTTCTGAGGGGCCCAGTGATTATCTATACAAAAGTTGGTTGAGTTTGGTCCAAGAGCCTAGATTTTCATTTTTTGACCCTAACCCCCATAATGGGAGGTTAGTTTTTGCATTGTTACTCTTCTGGGGGCCTACTGATTATACTAGTATATAGAAAAATTGGTTGATTTTGGTCCAGAGTGGTGAGATTATTTTATTGAAAATATCACCTTTTTCATGCACGATTAGAATACTTGACCATACTCTCTGAATGGTAAAGTAATAAAAATTATTATTTTTTTTTTATAAATTTTATTAAACCAATTATTTTACATGAATTAATATATACATTGTATTTTAGCTTCGACTCCGGAGATTACTCTCCACCATCGAGTGTCCTTAATCATCATTTTAGTCCTTGTTTTTAATAAGAGGAAAAACTAATTAGATAAAAAAACTTCTTTTTCGATAATTATTCCAATTCCAATTCCCTTCTAAAAATTAAATTTCCTAATTTTAATATAAAATAATAATGGTAGTGAATTATTAGTGGGTTTTAAAATTAAAAAACCAATTAATTAATAAAAGAAATTAAAAAAAATACAAAACAAACCAAAAAATGCTCAAAACTGCTACAAAGGAGGGTCTAATTTTGGAATTTTTTTCAAAAAATTTAATTAGAAAAATATTCCCCTCAAGCATTGTTTGGTGAATTTTAATTTAACCCTATGTATGTATATAAGATATACAAATGCAATTTGTTAGATTGTATGACTTGTCGTTAGCGTGGCTAGAAAAGGTCAACTAACCATTAAGAAATTAATCCATCCCCCTTCGTCTAGACTCGAGACTAAAGGACATCCCTGTTCATAGAAAATCCATTTAATGTCAACTATTTAAATATCGATCCTTAATTAGGCTTTGCATGTCCCCGATGGACGATTTGCTTAGCGACTGATAGTTTTGTTTTTTATTTACTTCCACCCCCCACCCCCGCCCTTAAACCACCCCCTAAACCCTAAACGACATCTATCCCCTCTACTCCGACCTCACACAAAATACATTCATGTTTATGTACACGTGTAAACAAAATATTTCCAATGAATGATAAAAAAACAAATCCTACCTATATAATATGTCAAACACAGGGCCTTTCAGAAAAAATGCAACAAATATTTTTGAGGGCCTTAAAAATTCAAAATTAAACTCTGGGCAAGAAAATAAAGAAAATTTTATTTAATATTATTAAAACAAAAAAAAAAACAAAAAACATTTGATTATTTTACAGACATTTAACGCGCTTCAACATTAACAAATTTAAAAATATAAATTCTAGGTAGGTATTTTTTTGGGAGGGGGGGTGAGAAAACCTACTATACATATTTTTACCTTTATATTTTTAATTTTTTTTTAATTTTTTAAATTATCTCTAATTTATTTAAATTTGAACCTACACCATTCTCCCTTAACAAAATTAACAAATTCAGTTATTATGAGGCCCAAAAAATTGTGATGCCCGGAGCAGCTGTCCGCCTGGTAGGTCCTGGTCAGACACACGACTTTCGCTTAGTACAGCCATTATTTTTTAAATTCATATTGATTATTACTTTATTCTGATTCAGGTCCTCCATACTTTTATTAGATGAGTAATCTTTTTTTTTATGATAATGATGAGAGAAGGAGTTACACCAAAAAAGGTGCAACCCCTAAAGGGTTGGCCCCTCCATCATGAAAAGAAGAAGAAAGAATTTTATGGGTTGGGCGGGGGTCGAAGGTATCTGTGGATACGGGTCTTAAATAGCTGAAGGTTATGAGTCGCGGGAATCTATCTATCTATCTTTATAGTTATTATAATCGGTTTGCATTTTTTTAATTTTAAAACCCACGAATAGTTCATGACAAATAAAATTGATTAAAATTTAAATTATTATTTTAAATCCCACTACTGAGTCCAGTGGGCTTTGCAGCTGGTGAGTGTATAAATAACCAAACATTATTACCATATATTATATATTCTAATCACAACGTTTCGTCCACAATTTAGATTTCATCAGGGTCTAAGATTTTTTCCAGCAAAAATTCATCCCACTATTAACATTAAAATGCATTTCATTAATTTATTAGACACAGACCTTGTAAACACACCAATACTTCAAATATGTAATATGCATTTTACAATGACTAGTAGGTACTTCAAATTGGAATTAAAAATAATATTAATATATCGCTTTTATCTAAAGCAAAAAATTATCGAGGTTCCTTCGTTGACCCTTTTAAGTCCTGAAGAAGAATAGGTGAATTCCTACGAATCGTCAAGTTTTTTTAAGAGGATGAATATGACGTCCTAATAAATTATTTTATTCGGAATTTGTGGTTTTATTTATCCTTGGGCTGTCTTTGCATCAATTCAGCATTTAGTTCTACCATTTCGTCTTGAATAGGAAATACCTTTAATTAATTAATTTTTTTTTTTTTATAAATTTTATTAAACCAATTATTTTACATGAATTTATCCATACATTATTTTTGAGCTTCGATTCCGGAGATTACTTCTCCACCGACTGTCCTTGATCATATTTTTAGTCCTTATTTTTAATAAGAGGAAAAAACTAATTAAATAAAAAACCTCTTTTCCGATAATTATTTCAATTCCATAATCCAATCAATTTCATTTCCCAATTAAATTTTTTTTTTTTTATAAATTTTATTAAACCAATTATTTTACATTAATTATACATTGTATTTTTTGCCTTGATTCCGGAGATTACTTCTCCACCATCGAGTGTCCTTATTCATCTTTAGTCCTTGTTTTTTAATAAGAGGAAAAATCTAATTAGATAAAAAAACCTCTTTTCCGATAATTATTTCAATTCCATTATTCCCCAATCAAGTCGATTGGTTCAATCATCCCAATCATCATCTCCTACATCCTTCATCCAATTAAATTTTTTATTTATAATACATATATAATAATATTTATAATAAACTATTAATGGGTTTAAAAAAATAAGTATTAATTAATAGAAATAAATTAAAAATAAAATGTTTATATAAATTTTTATTGACACACCCACCTGTGAATAAATACTTTAATTAAGAAAAGATCTATTAGATTAAAGTTACCCGAAGATGAGACTCTGACATATCGGTTTTTCGACCCGGAAAACCCGATAATCCGTGATTTTTATCAAAATCATTAGAGCTCTTTTTCGAGAAACCGATTCTATATAAAAAATATCCAATTTTTGCTATTTTAATAAGATTAGAAGATATACGTAAACAAAACATTGCTTCTGAATGATGGAAATAAAAAAATAATAATTGATTAAAAAAAAAGCCCCGATTCTCGGGTTGTTTTGTCATCTCTTCAATCATCGGCTGACGTTATTGCCACTAATCAGGGAATATTGTTTTGAGATTGAATTTAAACGACAAAACAACCACCCGTTGGTTGGTTGGGGGTGGTTGGCAACCCTGAAAACCCACCATTACCAACCACCACAAACAACCCAACCAGCCATCTGATTCGATACCTAATTCATTCATCTAAATTTTAAGCTTTAACACGCAAATTTCAAATTAAAATGCCTAGTTTAGTGCAGTGTGTACGAATTTCACACATACACACACACAGACACGCACAGTATTAAACGAGAGAACAATCAGTTAATCATTGATTTTGTTAAAATTCTACTTACCTATACATCCTGCCTGGGAAATTTTTCGGGCGAACTTTAATAATTATTTTGTAGGTTTTAGGCTTCAATGGGTTGTACTAGCATTTGTAAAAGAGTATAATTAAGTGTGGAAAATGTACACATGAGAATATCTAATCAAAAATGTCTAATCTAGATGTTTCGAATGAGAAATTTAACGTCTAAAATCAACACCCTTCTAATAATTCCATTCAAGCTATAATTTAAGCTCATTAAAGGGGGTTCGGAACTGTTGATATTTTTATAAGAAAATTCTAAAAATTTTACCATCGAATCATTGATGTATTAAATATTTATTTCCGAAATTTGAAGTTGATCGTCTGTCCTATTACCGAGAACATGGAAGTAAATGGACAGAGCTTTTAAAAGGGCTATAACTTCAATAAATTTGACAGTCTAGATAATTAGTTATTCATAAATGTAAAAAAATAAAAAGTTATTTGCAGCCAACAGAATATAACAAAAGCCGTAGAATTCCAACTCTATTTCTTGAAATCGTTTTTGTGTTAAATACACGTTTTTATAATGAGAAAAAATTTATCTCAATATTTTTTATTAATATTATCAAAACACAGATTTTTATTCGAAATTAAACTCATTATTAACAATTTTTTTTTTATTAAAAAAATTAATAGGCAGAAGTTGTCACTCTGTAGAAATACAAAAGATTTTTTCGAAGATCAACCAGATAGATAAGCTGTCGCTAACCCCCTTAAGAATATACTTATCATTGGCGGTTGGTGAATTTTCAACCAGCGGATGCTGTTCAAAAAAATAGCTAAATACCCTTCATTTTTTGAAATTTAATTTTAATCTTCATTTTTTTTTGCAAATTTCATCGAATACGGCATCATTTTCGTTATTTTTCAAATTAGGATTTGATTTTTTTTTAATATATTTTGGGACCTTCGCCCCCAAACGGATACTAATTTGTGGCGGTGATAGAAATAACGGATAATAATTTGAAAATTTAGAAATCCTCCTGAATTTATTAAAATATACTCTAAATGTTTGAAATTTTAGGGATGCACAGCATCCATGGACCGCACGCCACAGATACCTATCTACTATTTGATACCAACATCGAAATTTCTTTTTTACAATACGTCTAATCATCTTCCGTTTTATTTTTATTTCAATCAGTATTTGAGAAAAAAGTGACTTTTTCAAGGCACTGTACGGTTTCTTGAAACTGTGTGGGCTGTAGCAACCAGTTAGGGTTTAGAGCAGTAATAAATATCAATATTTATACATATATTCAAATCTCTAAATCTTCAAGTTTATAAATTCAAAATTATTCAAAAAATAATATTTTTGAGATTTTAATCCGCTTCTATACTAAAAAAATAATAATCAATCGAATACGTGTGTTTTGCATTATTTAACAAAACTTCAAACAACGTAACTTAATTGAGTCTTAACAAAGTTTCAATTTTTCTTCCAATTTTTATTTAATTTATTTTACCAGCTGCGAAAAATTTAACTTCACTCTAGCTAGCTAGCTTATTAGCTACTTATAGCTAGCTATTTTTCTTTCTGGAGCTTCTTTTTATTTATTAAATAAAAACAAGCAAAAAGTGCGAGTTGGGCTTGTGCTAGTATACCTAGTCCTAGTATCCTTGTCTAATATATAGTACCTGGAACACGGAGATTCATTCAGATTTTAATTATTATTTATTTAATCAACTACTTCTTTTGTTTTGATTCAACTACATGATTAATTTATTTAAATTACCGTTTAATAATTAGTTTAATTATAAAACCTAAATCAAAATATTTTTTCACAAAATTGCGGCCTAATTTCAAAACCTCTTTTTTGAACCAGACCCTTTTCAATTTAACCGAAATATTTATATGTTTTACTATCCCTTTTAAAAACGTTTCTGTGGATTTTTTCAAATTTTTTTAACCAACCAGAAAAAAGTTATGAATTGTTTTTCAAATGCTCATAACTTTTTCAAAAATTGACTAAATCAGACGTTTTTTTGTTTTTAAACATAGTTTTCAGAAAAATATACCAAAGAAATATTCAAACTCATATTCTATTAAATTTTTTAGTTTTCAGAAAAAAAATATTAATTTTTCAAAGTTTGCCATTTTTTTTTTATTTAAAAACTAATCTTATATAAAATGATTAGGTATTTGACTATTAAAAAGAAATCTTAATTCCGAAAAATAAAAAAAGATGGTTGTTTTAGCAATTTTGAAAAAAAAACGTCTCATTTAGTGAATTTTTTAAAAAGTTATGAGTATTTGAAACTTTTTTTGCGTTTAGGTAAAAAAATTTGGAAAAATTCTCTTTTATCTGGTACTCTCAACAAAACCTTTTCAATTAAATCCACTATTTGTTACGTTGTTTTAATCTAGATGTTATAATTTTCCTAAAAAGAACAAAGGGCCCAATTTCGGACCGAGACTCAAAGGTTAAAAACTGCTGCTCTGAAATACAAGAATTAGATTATAAACATGCGAAACCCCTCTATATGGATCCCTCTCTTTCATTTCATGAAATGTCTTTTTTCCTTGTGAGCTGTTTTCTCTATCTCTTAAATATATCTAGATACAGAAAATAATAATAAAAAGTATTTCTATCTTTATATAAAGATCTTTCCATTCAGCCGAAAAAAACCCACCCTCATCTCATTCCCCACCCCGCCCCCACCACATCCCACCCACCCAAACAACATCTAAATAGCATATGAATTGCAATAGAGAGAGTGAATTCTTAATGTCACTTTTAAACACAATTTTTATGTTTATCTAGTCATGCAATATCTCCTTTGAATGTATGTGTGAGTGTGTGTGTAAAGAGTGCAAAAAGGAAGATAAAAAGCAAAAAATGTAAAAAGATTTTCTTGAATTCGGTATAAGATATGGGGGGGGCATGTAAATGTCACAATTCCATAGGGGGTGGGTCTTCTATTATTGTTGAAATCTGTTCTATGTTCTATGATAACAGTTTGGAAACGATTCCGCGTTGGATATGATGGTATCATCATCATCATATCTTGACGAACAATCTAGCTAGTTCAATTTCGTCCCCCTAATCGGCGACGACGCCGTTATCCAAGCCCAAGAATAAAACGAATATATAGATATATATGTATGTATTAAAACATTTCAACCCGCTTCTATTCTATATTCGTCTATTTTCAGAATTGCTGCTTTTATATGCGCGTTTTTTCTTCTCGCCATTTTTGGTTTAATATATGTATTTTGGGAAAAGAAGAAATGGAATTATTATATTAAAGAATAGAGAAAGAAAGTAAATTCAAAAATTAAAGAAAATAAAATATTTTATTTTTGATGTTTATTTAATAGTAATAAAAATGACATTTATTTGTTTTATTTATTTATTTATTTAAGAATAAATCTGAAAATGTTTTCCATTTAGTTTCGCTTTAATTTATCCGGTCTTAATATCTTGATATTAGTTGAAATATTTTTATATTGCATTATCAGAGAGTTATAATGCAATATAAAAAGATTTCAACTAATATCAAAGACATTAAGACCATAAACATTTAGAGAAAGCGTTGTTGGTTTATAGAGAAACATATTAAACACAGTAGTTTTTTAACGGGTTATAGTGGTGTTTCACAAGTAAAAATTAAAATTAAAAATATTTTTGAGTTTTATTTTTGTTTTAGCCCATCATCAGGAGTCATAACTCAAAATATGTATAGATGTATTTAAAATAAAACTCCAAAAAATAATTAAAAGAATTTTTAATTTTTTTAATTTAAATTTTTACTTGTGAAATACCACGATAACCCGTTAAAAAACTCCTGTGAAATTAAGACCAGATAAATTGAATTCTTTTCATATATAATTCGGTTGGCTCCGCGAGTTGTATTTTTAAAAAAATCCATCTTTTTTTCAAAAAGAGATACTCATTCTCTGCTTTAATTTAATTTAATTATTATTTTAAAACACACTACTGAATCCAACCGAAGTCAGGCTTTGCAGCTGGTAAATAAATAAAATAAAAATGGGAGGAAAAATTGAAACTTTTTTAAGACTCGGTACGCGCTGTTTATAATTTTGGTAAATAATGCAAAACACACCTGTTCGATTCGTTTTTATTTTTGATTAGGTACAGAAGCGGATTAAAATCTCAAAATTTGGATAAAAAAATAATATTTTTTGAATAATTTTGAGATTTTAATCCGCTTCTGTACCTAATCAAAAATAAAAACCTGAAGATTTAGAGCTAGAAAGCCCAAAATCTAATCACTACCCTGAATAGGAAATATAAACATTTTAACCCAAGAACGAACTTTATACGACTTTTTTATCTTAACCTCTAGTAGGTATTTGAATTCAGTGACATAAACAGAAAAAAATAATAGTTGAAGACATTTTTCAACACAATAAGCAAAAATAATTTGAAAATTTTTTCCTGTCTCCAGGGCGTACCACGACTAGTTTATTGAAGAAAAAAGTAAAAAGTATACTTTCAAAAAATTAAATACCTAATAATAGTAGAATAAATAAAAATGAAATAGTTCCTAGAACTTATGCAACTAACTGTAAACCTCTTGATGCCTTTCACCTATCTAACAGGCTGAATCAGAAATTTAAAACCTATGGATATTTGAATTGTTTTGTTAATATTCGTTACTCATTTAAACTATCAAATCATCCACGAAAATTTTAAATTTAAATCAAATATTTTTTTTTTGTTTTTTTACAAATTAATACTTAATAGAAAAAATTCAAAAATAAAAATGAAAATTGCCGTCTCTTAAAGACTTTTTACTTTACCATACAGGGTACATGGTCAAGAATTGTAATCGTGCATGAAAAAAGTGTTTTTTTCCTTCTTTTTTTCAAAATATCTAAAAAACGGCTGAAACTATTTTGATTAAAAAAATTGAGCGAAACCATGGCATTTCGGTCTACAAAAAAGCCCTAATAAGTGAACATTTGTAGGGTCAAAAAATGAAAATCTTGGCTATTTACCAAACTCAACCAAATTTTGTATACATAATCAGTGGACCCTCAGAAGTCTAAAAATGCAAAAACTAACCGCCCAAAATGGGTGTATGGTCAAAAAATGAAAATCTAGGCTCTTGTACCAAACTCAACCAAATTTTGTATACATAATCAGTGGGCCCCCAGGAGTCTAAAAATGCAAAAACTAACGCCCCTACATGAATACAAATAATTTTATTAGATATTAAATATAAGTGAGGGGCCAGGTTGTATGCTAAAGTCAAGTGGATGGCCACATCAGAACACGTCAGCTTATTTTTATTTAATCTCAATTTTCGCAGAGAATTTTGTGAACCCTGGAAAAATTTATTTAGCAAGAAAAAAATAAAAATAAATAAAGATTAAATAGGTGGATAGAATGACAAACGATTAGGTTCTTGAAACAATTAGGAAAAAGAAGAAAGAACCCTGTGGAAAAAATAAGAAGGGAAATTTTACAGGTTAAAAAATGGGAAATTTGTAGGGAATATTTTAGAGGACGAAATGGGATAGAAAAAATATGGATAATTCCATAGATTGGAGTATATTCTCCAGATAATGAAAGATATAGAATGTAGGGCTTTCAGAAAAGTGTAATTTTTGCTATTTTTAAAGTGCTCTATTTCTTAGGGTTTCTAAGTTTAAGCATTCAATTTTGGTACCTAAGTTTATTATTGAGATATCTCGAAAGTTTTTTTTTTTCAAAATTTGACCTTTGAACAAAAAAATTGGAGGACTTTTGATTTGGAGGTCTTAAACTATATTACATTTTAACGGACTTTATTTTGACACTCATTTAAAATTAGTGGTGCCTGTCAAGTATCTAACAGAATTTTTGTAAAATGACATCATTTAATAGAATAAAAAAACCACACGACTTTCATATTCTCACTTATTTGAATTCATCATGACACTCCGAATTCACATTCTCCTCCTTTATTTTATACGGATTAAAATTTATACACGACTAATAACTCATGACACTTGAAAAATACCTTCACCAATTTAAAATTGAGAAAATTAAAAAAAAAAAAATCTTTCATGTAGATGTCAAATTTCGGTGTTCCAATTCCAACCAAAAGCCTTTCTAGCCTACTATATATTGAGAGCAAGTTTCAAATTTCTTAGCTCTGAGACTTTTGGTTGCAAAACGCGGGGGGTACATACATACGTAATTATGTACACCCTGAGCAATGAATTTTTGGCCCCTTTTTGGCTCCTGGGGACCACAATATCCGATTTAATGTACTAAATCCGGTTTCCAACTATTAAGGGAATCGATTCCTTCTACCTAGATGCCACAAAATTAAATTAACATTTTTCATCTCTGAGATACAAGCTATCAGATTGTAAGGACCCCGGCAGTCGATTGCAATACTTCACATTATATTCTATAGAAGTAATAATTAAGAATTTTAAATCAGCTCTCAATGTTGTGAAAAAAATATTTTGATTTAGGTTTTATAAATAAACTAATTATTAAAAGGTAATTAAAATAAATTAATCATGTGGTTGAATCAAAACAAAAGAAGTGGTTGATTAAATAAATAATAATTAAAACCTGAGAGAAGCTCTGTGTTTCAGCTACTATATATATTCGACAAGGAACCATAGGTATACTCATACAAGCTCAACTCGTACTTTTTTGTTGTTTTTATTTAATAAATAAAAAGAAGCTCGAGAGAGAAAAGAAATAGATAGCTAGGATAGCTAGAGTGAAGTGTAAATTTTTTGTTGCCCCCCACGGGAGGATTGGATGCTAAAACGTGACCTCGCTGTCATTGGCAGCACAGCGTTAGCGTTAGCGTTCTTGGGGATGGGGGTTGGGGGTTGGGGGGTGCAATCCCTGTTGGCTTTTTCCTGAGAAGCCGAGGAGGTAGAAGTAGAAGACACTAGCGAGTTGAGTTTATATCGTTTGACAGGGCACTGTCACTTTGCATCAAACCCTCTCTGGATATAATGTCCCCTTGGCAAAAAGTTACTACCTACTACCACCCACCTGCCTCTTTATTATATTAAATTGAAAACATACCCCACCCACGCTACCTACCTTCCTTTCTTAAACATTTACTCAAAAATGATTAAGAAAATATACTAGATCAGAAAGGAAATTGTGATGGAAAATCGATTGAGAAATTTTAATATATATATAAGTTTTTTAACCGACTTCAAAAAAGGAGGAGGTTCTCTATTCGACTGATTTTTTTGTGTCTATGTTACCTCATATCTTCGCCAATTGTGAACCGATTTTGATGATTTTTTTTTGCATTGGGTTCAGTCTAGTTTCCGATTGGTTCCATTTTTTTCCATTGGTATTTGACCTTTTTTCCTATGTTTGTTTAGGCATAACTTCTTTGTTTATCAACCGATTTTAATGATTCTTTTTTTAATGGAAAGGGGTGGTATCATATTAATTTGGTCAAGTTTTGAAGATATGATCAATGACGAAATAACGTAAATCTCCAATTCTTATGACCAAATAATCGAAATTATAATAAATAAAATCTTTTATAAAAAAATCTTAAAACATTCATTTAAAACCCACAAACGTTTCGAGAGAATTTCTATATTTATGAATTGAATTTTATTATCATTTTCTGATTCATTCGCCCGACACTTTCTCTTACGAGATGCATGCAAGGTATTATACATATTAAGTCACTATTAATAACATCACTAAAAATAATAATTTTTATAAAAAAAATGAAACCGACTTCAAAAAAATTGAATGCAACAAATAAAATAATAATAAGTTAAAAATTAAATCTTTTATGAAAAAAATCTTAAAACATTCATTAAAAACCCTAAAACGTTTCGAGAGAATTTCTATATTTATGAATTGAATTTTATTATCATTTTCTGATTCATTCGCCCGACGCTTTCTCTTACGAGATGCATACAAGGTATTATATTAAGTCACTATTAATAACATTACTAAAAAGAGAAAAATAAAAATAATTTTTATAAAAAAATAAAACCGACTTCAGAAAAATTAAATGAAACAAATAAAATAATAGTAAACTCAAAAATAAAATAAAATACACTAAAAGGTATAAAATAATAATCTAATTTAGTTACAATTAAACGATGAAATATTAACATGAAATAACTTTTTGAAGTCGGTGCCAAACATATACTTTTTATGAATCGCACTCGACGAATCTTACTTAGTACGTTTGGCGGGTACGCTCGTTTATAGGTATAGTTTGTTTAGCACCGGCTTCAAAAAGTAATTTCATGTTAATATTTCATCGTTTATTGTAACTAAACTAGATTATTATTTTATACCTTTTAGTGTATTTTATTTTATTTTTGAGTTTACTATTATTTTATTTGTTGAATTTAATTTTTTTGAAGTCGGTTTTATTTATTTTTTTTTTTTATAATTATATTTATATTATTTCATTTAAATTGAGTAGGTAAACAATTATTTTTATAGAGAAATGATTGCGGAATTTAACAGAACAAAAGTCAGATTAATAGGTAGATACATACTCAGATAGATACATACAAGTGAAGCTAATTTAAAGCATGTAATAATATAATAATAATATAATATATAAAGAGGTGACTGTGAGTCAGTGGCTAGAGTGTCGGTCGCTGGTTCGAGATCGAGTCTCGTCAGATAGATATTTGCAGTCGCCTCCTCTTGGAAAGTAATAATTTTTAACCCCCCTCCACCCCCTTAATTTTGTGTCGATATGCATCAAAATCTAATAAACTCTTAATCTCAATGGACCAAAACTACGTGGGAAATTTGGTTTTGATATTCACAATAGTTTTTGAGTTAGCTCGTCCACAAAAATTTGATAACGCACAACTAACGGACAACCAGACAGACTAACTAACAGACATTTTGACAAAACAATTATTATCCCAAAAAATATAATTTTTTTGATGTTCACTTATTAGGGCTTTTTTGTAGACCGAAATGCCATGGTTTCGCTCAATTTTTTAATCTAAATAGTTTCAGCCATTTTTGAGATATTTCGAAAAAAGAAGAAAAAAAACACTTTTTTCATGCACGATTACAATACTTGACCATACCCTGTATGGTAAAGTAAAAAGCTCATTGACTTTATATATATATATTTCGGGGTATGAGCCCATCTTCAGGAGTTCAGAAATAGCGTACTAAAAAACATGTTGACAAAATAATTAATACCTATCTCGTAAAATACTACTTTTTCGATATTGACCTTTATGGCTTTCTTGTAGACCAAAACGCCTTGGTTATTAATCAATTAATTATTTTTTTTTATAAAATTAATTTAAGTCGTTTTTTAGATATTTCAAAAAACGAAACAAAAACTACTTTTTTCATGCATGATTACAATATTTGACCATATCCTGTATGGGAAATTAAAAATATATTCTTTGAAAAGGCCTATATATTAAAAAAAGTTGAAAAGCCTACCTTTTTGGTCCAGCGATGGAGGATGCGTAGATGGAGAAAGCGAGCTTTGACCAGTTGGTTTGTCCAAGCATTAGAGAATACTCGAAAAGAACACGAACAATTCTGCAATGATAAAATTTAATATACATAAATAATTATAATAATATTAATAAATAATAGAGAAATAACTTACTTATTGAGTGCTGTGATGTTTGCCATGAGGCAGAAGACGGCTGACTGAATTCTTGCTGATAGCGTCAAATGACCCGTTAGACTCGATAAATTGCAGAGGCCGAATTATCTATTTCTTGGGATTCTTTTCTCGAAAATATAAAAAATATCAACATTATTTTTAATTATTATTTATCGACACATGAAATAAACTAATAATTAAATACTCATTTTTTTATAAGTACCTGGAGCCACCGAGCGATGCACGGTAACCCCTGACCCCCCTCCAAACTGAAACCCCCACCTCACCCCCACCACTGCATCCCCACCCCACCCAACACCACCTCACCCCCGGATCCCCCACAACTGCATCCCACCTACTGCACCTCCCACATCCACCCCACCCCTCACCCAGTTTTTACATTTCTAGCTTTTTCTAATGGTCTACATATTACATGTGTATATTTGTTTACTAGTACACCAAATTGCCGACATTAAATTCATTTTGATAAACATTATAAAAACAAATAGGAAAATCATAATAAAAAAAATAATCGTATAGGATCTGAAATAAAAACATAAAATTAAATAAGATTTGTTTCCAAGTTATATAAAAAAGAGCGACTTCAACCACTTTATTTGTAAACACACCTGTTTTGTTATAATTTAGACACTTGTTAATTTTTTTTGTTGGCACACCTGTTAATTAAAAACAAACATAAAAATTCCTAATTTTAATACAGGGTGACCACGAGAAACATTTACGTTTTAGAAATAAAAAAACAATATTAATTTTTCAAGATACTATTTATTTAACTTAAGTTACATAGTTGTGGTTATACGCCATTTACTTTACGTAGAGAAAATGAAATTGTTCTTCATCTCTCTCAGCTCTCCGACGAACTTAAAAGGTATTTTCCGGATATTGATAATGCTAAAGATGGCTGAATTCGTAACCAATTTGCTGTCACGAACGAGAGAATGAATTCTAGTTTGAGTATTAAGGTTAAAATTGTCCAAAATTACTCCTGAAATTGTCTCCATTTGAAACAAGAAACAAGCACATTAATATTAAAAAGATATTTCTTTTGGCACTTTATTTGTTACCTTTTATTGAAATAAAAACCTTATTTTCTTCAATAGACAATTTTATTATTTTATTTGGAGGAGAGGGGGGATTTAATTAGTTAGTTGAGGGATTCGCTGTCACCTGGAAACTTTAACAGGGGTTAGTGGAGCCGAAAGTTTGAGAAACCCTGATATATAGCAATAATTCATAAAAAAACATTTATCATTGACTAGAATCTATTTTGTACTGATGATCAATTGAAATATTATTTTTATTTTTTCTTAATTATCATATTACGCAATCAATCTTCAATTAAATAAAATTATCATTACAATCAATGATAAATGTTTTTTATGAATTGTTGCTATATATAAATGATATAAATGTGTGAAATATCTATGTTAATAGTCGTAAGTAAAGGATGATTTATGTATGGAAAGTGACAATTTCCGGATCTTGAACGAAATTGTATGTATGAATTCAAACTTTTGAAATTATTGTATCATATAATTGTTTTAAAAAATTTGACGAAATTTGTCAAATTTTAGTATTACTGAAGATGGTCAACCAGTGGTGACCGAAACTGTTTAGTGAATTGATAAAATAAATAATAATAATTGAATAAAATTATTGTCTTTTATTAGTTTGTGACTATAAAAACGTTTAAATTTAAAAAATAATTTAAATAAATTCAATATGAAATAATTTACTCATCCAGTACATCCTCAATTACAAACACACCCACACATATATATAAGCAGAATATTTCTATTCAATGAATATAATAAGTGAACATATTCCAAGATAATATTTAATTAAATATAGATTATGTACAAATATTTCCAGTCAAGTGGACATCCCTCTCCACTTATCTATTAATTATAAACGATTTCAAAAAGTTCAAGTGACTTGTGCAGTCAAAATGTTGCTGATATTTAATGAAGAATTCACATTTGAAAAAAAAATAATAATTATATCATATTCAAAGGCCCTCGATTAATCGAATTCTCAAATTTCAAAAGTTACTTTTGCTTTACCCTGGGGCGCAATCAAGACGCAACGAGACCCCGTCCAAATACAATTATAAATTAAATTCACTAAGAAACAAATTTTATTAATTTAAAATCACAGATGACGTAAACGTTGAAATCAATTACAAGTATTATTGTTTCATATATTTTCTATTTAAACCGTTTATCTAAATTGAATCAATTATTTTACATGAATTAACATAGTATTTGAGCTTCCGACTTCGGAGATTACTTCTCCACCATCGACTGTCCTTGATCATCTATTTATTTATTTATTTATTTATTTATTTGATCATCTTTTTAGTCCTTGTTTTTAATAAGAGGAAAAACTAATTAAATAAAAAAACCTCTTTTTCCGATCATTTTTCCTTCAATTCATTTTCAATATCCAATTTAATCCCCAACTCGTTTATCTAAATTATTAAACCAATTATTTTACATGAATTTATACATACATTGTTTTTGAGCATCGACTCCGGAGATTGCTTCTCCACCATCGAATGTCCTTGATCATCTTTTAGTCCTTGTTTTTAATAAGAGGAAAAAACTAATTAAAGAAAAAACCTCTTTTCCGATAATTATTTCAATTCCATTATTCCAACCTCCTCCCCCTTTTTCGTTTATCTAAATTTTTTTTTTTTTTTTTTTTTTTATAAATTTTATTAAACCAATTATTTTACATTAATTAATGTATACATTGTATTTTGCTTCGATTCCGGAGATAACTTCTCCACCATCGAGTGTCCTTATTTATCTTTAGTCCTTGTTTTTAATAAGAGGAAAAATCTAATTAGATAAAAAAACCTCTTTTCCGATAATGATTTTAATTCCATTATTCCCCAATCAAGTCGATTGGTGTAAACCTCTCCAATCACCAAACCCCACCGTTTATCTAAATTTATTTTTTTTTTTTTTTTTTATAAATTTTATTAAACCAATTATTTTACATTAATTAATGTATACCTTGTATTTTAGCTTCGATTCCGGAGATAACTTCTCCACCATCGAGTGTCCTTATTCATCTTTAGTCCTTGTTTTTAATAAGAGGAAAAATCTAATTAGATAAAAAAACCTCTTTTCCGATAATTATTTTAATTCCATTATTCCCCAATCAAGTCGATTGGTTTCTCCATCCCTCATCACCTCAATCCTCTCCACGTTTATCTAAATTGATTTTGTTAATTTTAATATATGATTATTAGTAATTAACTACTAGTAGGTTTTAAAATAAACAGTGATTAATTAAATAAATTCAATATTAAAAACATCTTTTTTTATGCCTTTATCATATTAACGCCTTAAAACCTCAATGAAACCATCATAATAGGTACACTAATTGCGTTTTTGTACCGGAAATTCTGAAGAATCCCAAATCTAATAATTCTCCATATTGGAAACTCAATCATTTCCTAACAAAAATGAATTTTATACGACTTTCTGCTTTTGACACAACTTATTTATCGTAATTCAGACAAATAAACCATAACTTATATTATAAGCTTCACACATTTATCACTCAGTCTAGCTTCCGATTGGTCCCGTTTTTTTTCATTGGTATTAGACCTTTTTTGTTTTGTTTGTTCAGGCCTAACTTCTTTGTTTATGAACCGATTTCGGTGATTCTTTTTTTATTTGAAAGGGGGTATCTTAGGGATGGTGCCATATTAATTTGGTCAAATTTTGATGATATGATCACTATTAATAACATCACTAAAAAGAGAAAAATAAAAATAAATTTTAAGAAAAAATAAAACCGACTTCGAAAAATTAAATACAACAAATAAAACACACTAAAAGGTATAAAATAATTATTATCTTATTTAGTTACAAATAAACGACGAAATATTAACATGAAATTACTTTTGAAGTCGGTGCCAAACAAAGTATACCTATAAGCGAGTCGTACCCGCCAAACGTACTAAGTAAGATCCGTCGAGTTCAATTCATAAAATGTATATGTTTGGCACCGACTTCAAAAAGTAATTTCATGTTAATATTTCGTCGTTTAGTTGTAACTAAATAAGATAATAATTATTTTATACCTTTTAGTGAGTTTTATTTGTTGCATTTAATTTTTTGAAGTTGGTTTTATTTTTTTCTTAAAAATTATTTCATATTGAATTTATTTAAATTATTTTTAAATTGAAAGGTTTTTATAGTCACAAACTAATAAAAGACAATAATTTTATTCAATTATTATTATTTATTTTATTAATTCACTAAACAGTTTCGGTCACCACTGGTTGACCATCTTCAGTAATACTAAAATTTGACAAATTTCGTCAAATTTTTTTTAAAACAATTATATGATACAATAATTTCAAAAGTTTGATTTCATACATACAATTTCGTTCAAGATCCGGAAATTGTCACTTTCCATACATAAATCATCCTTTACTTACGACTATTAACATAGATATTTCACACATTTATATCATTTATATATAGCAATAATTCATAAAAAACATTTATCATTGATTGTAATGATAATTTTATTTAATTGAGGATTGATTGCGTAATATGATAATTAAGAAAAAATAAAAATAAAAATAATATTTCAATTGATCATCAGTACAAAATAGATTCTAGTCAATGATAAATGTTTTTTTATGAATTATTGCTATATATCAGGGTTTCTCAAACTTTCGGCTCCACGAACCCCTGTTAAAGTTTCCAGGTGACAGCGAATCCCTCAACTAACTAATTAAATCCCCTCTCCTCCAAATAAAATAATAAAATTGACTATTGAAGAAAATAAGGTTTTTATTTCAATAAAAGGTAACAAATAAAGTGCCAAAAGAAATATCTTTTTTAATATTAATGTGCTTGTTTCTTGTTTCAAATGGAGACAATTTTAGGAGTAATTTTGGACAATTTTAACCTTAATACTCAAACTAGAATTCATGCTCTCGTTTGTGACAGCAAATTGGTTACGAATTCAGCCATCTTTAGCATTATCAATATCCGGAAAATACCTTTTAAGTTCGTCGGAGAGCTGAGAGAGATGAAGAACAATTTCAGCCCTTATTTCGGAACCCACGGATAAGGCGTTCGTCGTGATGAATTCATACAAAAGAGGAAAACATTCAAAGATATTTGATCTGAAGCAAGTTTTCGAAAATTCTATTTTTTTCATTAGTGCGTTTATTTTGTCCTGCTCAGTGAATACACTGCACGTGGAACCTTGCATCGAAGCATTCGTTTCATTGAGACAAGAAAAAATGTCAGCTAAATAGGTTACTCTTTTAAGCCAGGTTTCATCTTCAAATCGGAATTTAAGATTGAAGTCACTCTCTTTCAAAAATATATAGATTTCGTGACGAAGTTCAACGAACCCAGCTAATATCCTGCCTTTTGACAACCAGCGTACTTCACTAACCATGTCTCGGCATAATAATGCGAAAAGTCTTGAATTTAGCGGACGGGCTTTTATGTAATTTTATATTTTTACGACCTCTGAAAGTGCTGTTTTTAAATCATTAGGTATTTTCTTGCTCGCCAATGCTTCTCTGTGCAATGCACAATGCATACTTTTGACCTTGAGGAGCGAGATTTTTAATCCTGGATATTAATCCAGATTTCCTTCCTATCATGGCCTGTGTGAAATGTCTTTGTTAATACTCGTAAATAAAGGATGATTTATGTATGGAAAGTAACAATTTCCGGATCTTGAACGAAATTGTATGTATGAAATCAACTTCTGTAATTGTTGTATTATATAATTGTTTTAAAAAATTTGACGAAATTTGTCAAATTTTAGTATTATTGAAGATAGTCAGCCACTGGTGACCGACTCTGTTTAGTGAATTATTAAAATAAATAATAATAATTAAATAAAATGCAATTGGATGTTGATGAAAGCAGTCCACGGTGGTTGTAAAAAATAAGACTATAGAGGTTTTATTATTTTACATTTATTTGTTAAACCGACGTTTCGGAGATTTATTCTCTCCTTCTTCAGGGTAACAAAAAGTCAATGAAAGTAGTTCAAAAAATAGTTACTTTCTGTCTCCTTTGACAGAATAAATCTCCGAAACGTCGGTTTAACAAATAAATGTAAAATAATAAAACCTCTATAGTCTTATTTTTTACAACCACCGTGGACTGCTTTCATCAACATCCAATTGCATATTTATACCAGTCCGTCTCCTAAAGAAAATCTCTATCAATTAAATAAAATTATTGTCTTTTATTAGTTTGTGACTATAAAAAACCTTTCAATTTAAAAAATAATTCAAAAATCAAGTCACTTAAGTTCTGGAAGAATTTTATAACATAATTTATTTATTAAGTTTTGAGCACTTAGATTGCGATCATCTTAATAATATGCCAGTGTGTCCAGAAATTTATACTTGATGGAATTTTTTTTTAGGTCTTTTGGACATGGTTGTTTACCTGGTGGATGGTAATATAGAATTTTAGCATGAAATTTTTTTCAAATTTTAATGTATAATGATGTATTTGTTGTATAACCGTACATTTGTTTCTGGCTCATATGATAGGCCTTCCTCAGCAACCTGCGTACAAGAACTGAGTTAATTTTACACCTTGAGACAATTTATAGTGATTTTGTGATTTTGTTGGTATAATAAAATTTTAACATTTTTGTGTTACATTTTTCAAAGCAAATATCTTCCCTCATACAAACAATTATTTCACATTTCTTGGTTACCAAAAGAAAGAATATATAGAGGAGAAGGCTCCCATCTTACCTTATCAAATTAAGCTCTCTTATACATTATAGGCATTGTATTGTAATGCCCTGATTTATAGCAGATGTATTTTTTTTATTATTTAAAGAATTAAATAAACTAATCCTTGTGAAGGGCTCAAAGTGAATTTTCATGTATATATATATAGCGTTTTTAATTTAGACAGATTTTGTTGTCCTGCGTAAAGAGAATTGTTATTTCAAAGATATTAGTGAGATATGGGTAACCCTCTTTAAATGAATTAAAATTAGAAAACATTGACAATACCTCTTCTCCCTGGATGATAATATTAAATTATTTTCATTCGCATTGAAGTCAAAATCCGAAAAATGTCTATCAATTATTACTCAAAAGCTTTTGATAGCCTGAGTACACTTGTTTGAATAAATAAATAAAATTAAAACCTTTTTAGTTTCTTGTTTTAAAATTAAATTAAATTAACCATCCACCAGGTAAACAACCATGTCCAAAAGACCTAAAAAATTCCATCATTAAAGTATAATTTATTTAATTAATAATTGTATTTATTTTAAAACCCACTAATAATTAAGCACTAAAAATTATACTTTCTCCTTATGAAACAACAACTCTTAATACAAGGACTAAAAAGATGATCAAGGACAGTCGATGGTGGAGAGGTAATCTCCGGAGTCGAAGCTCAAATACAATGTATACATTAATTCATGTAAAATAAATGGTTCAATAAAATTATAAAAAAAAAACTCTTAATCTCTCGGGAAAACCAAAATCTTTTCAATTACATTTTTCTTTCACCTAGCACAACTTGTGATTTATTGTAATTTTTCTTGATAAATTAATTGCTAAAATATTTAAAGAAAAAAACAAAGAGTATTTTTTTTGTATGTTTCTAGTTGAAAGAAGCAAGCAAAAGAAAAGGGTTGATAAATGACTTGGGTTAAAAAGGTGATAAGAGATTTTGTCGTTTATTCCCCCGTCTTCATCGAATTCAAGCTTCGTTAGCGGATAGATTGTCTCTTGGCGTTTCCTTCCAGCCCCCCCTGACCCCTCCCTTGGGACTTTTTCACCCCCGATGTGTCTGTCTGTCCGTCTGTGTGTGGGTGTATAACATGGATGAGCAAAAAATTAATTGGATTCCTATTTTTATAATGTTAATTGGAAAGTAATTATGTTTTTTTTTGTGTGTGTATGTTGTTCTTCTGAAAGAGATTATTATAGACTAAGAAAGAAATGATAAGGGTGAAACCTTTAACAGTGGCGCACCCTCAGTGGGAATTTCACAAGAATTAAAGGTGAACGAATTATCTTTGAGCTTAATCTCTTTAAAGAATATTTTTGGTTTTGGGATTTTGAGGCTTTGGAAAACAGATTTATGGATTGTAAGTAATGTTAACGTTGATAGGCGTAGAAATTTTTAATCTTTTTTATGAAAATGATGAGAGAAGGAGTTACACCAAAAATGTGCAACTCCTAAAGGTCTGGGTTGGCCCCTCCATCGTGAAAAGAAGACAGAATTTTATGGGCTGGGCAGGGGTCGAAGGTATCTGTGGATACGGGTCTTAAATAGCTGAAGGTTATAAGTCGCGGGAAAGATGGTGGCAGGGAGCGAGTTCCAGTCTCTGGAGGTTATAGGGATAAAAGAGTTGGCGAAAGCGCTTGTTCGACTTTTATCCAATTTGACAGCGAAGGGATGCTGAGCGTTCGAAAACTGCGTGTTTCTCGTAAAGAGGGCTTTAGGGGGGATAATTGATTTCAGCTCTACTGAACAGGCACCGTGATAATATCTGTAGTACAGGGAAAGGGCAGAAACGGTTCTTCGGTGAGCCAGGAAGTCGAGCGAGTTGGTTAGAGCCGGGTCTCCTATTAGTTTAATTGCTCTCTTCTGAATCGCATCCAGTGTAGCAAGAGAATGCTTGGAGGCACCCTTCCACAAATGAGAGCCATATTCGAGACAAGGACGAATTTGAGCCTTATACAGTATAAGAAGTTGACTGGGAGTATAACAGCGTCTAGACCTAAATAGAAGACCAAGCTTGCGCGCTGTAGCTTTAGCAGTGGTTGAAATATATACTAAATACTATATACTACTATATACTAAATTCAATGTGCTGATGATATAGAATGGTGTAGGTTCTTGGTGAAACATTTTAAATAAAGTTAAGAAAATTTTTTTAGAAAACTTTTTAAAATTTTAAATATAAAATACTAGGTAGGTTTCAAATAAATAGAAATTAGATGATGTATTTGGCACGACTCAATATATTTCGGGGTATAAGCCCATTTTCAGGAGTTCACAAAGGACACTGGTGTCTCCTGAAGATGAGCTTATACCCCTAAATATATATAGAGTCGTGCCAAACAAGCATCTCATCTTCTATTTATGTGAAACCTACCTAGTATTTTATATTTTAATTTTTAAAAAGTTTTCTAAAAAAAATTTCAAAAATTTTCTTTACTTTATGTATCTATATTCTGGCGAAACAAATTATCTATCTACGTATACTTATTATATTCGGCTTGCGCCACGACGCCGGCGTGATTTTTTTAATTTTAAAACCCATTAATAGCTCATGACAAATAAAATTTATTAAAATTAGAAAATTTTAATTATTAATTTAAAATCAACTACCCAAAGGCGTGCTTCGTAGGTGGTTCACCTATAATAAAAGAGATTGATAATACTTATCCTATTTTAATGTTTTAGTACATTACTTACAACCATAATAAAACTGTTTCGCAAGCCTGAAAATCTTAAAACTAAAACACACTGCTCGACAAAAATTAAACAAAAATTTATATCCGTAAACCTATAACAATGGATTCCAATAGTGTTTTATTTTATACGCTGATTATTCATTAGAAAATACTTCTAATTAAAAAAATATATATATTATATATAAAAAAACTTTCGAAACGTTCCAAAGCGTGGTAACCGATTAGAAGTTGGTCTCTGAACTGATTAAGATTGCTTAACTTTTTTGATTGATCTAGGAGTGGCCTAATGCAATTCACCAAGAAAGGGACGCCGGTGGCGCCCGAGAAATAGCACTTATTAATGTCCATTCCCAGGCAATTGCCGTGCTATGATAGATAGGTCAGGCGGCTAACAAGTCTGGACAGGCACTCCGTTTGTTAAGCATAGGGAATGTTTTGCAAGGTAAAAGTTGATGAATTTAATATTTCCATATAAAAAATAAAAGAAATATTAATAAAATCCTATTCTAAGAGACATTAGGAGCATCTGAAATAAAATAATTAACATTTTGATGTAAAACTAATAATTAATCAATTGACATTTTGAAACAAATCTTTTTAGAAATTTTTTTCTCCGTTATTCGGGCATCAAATCGAATTTGGTTTTATTCAAAATGTGCAGAAAATTCTATTGTATGATTTAGTTAATGGAATTTCAATGTAATTCTTGAATAAATGTTTATGAAGGGTTCGAAAATCGATTCCCTAGTGGCGATATTGAAATTTGAATGAATGGTATATATATAGAAGTTCCAAATTTATAATATTAAGACGAAAGTCTAGAGAGGAACTGAGAGGCTCTCTTATCAAGGAAACAAGCCGTTTTGCTAGACGAGGATTGAACGGACGTTAATATATGTTTCTAGGCTGCGAAGCAGCTAGAAACATATAATATACTCAAGACTCTTAAAGAGAAGATATCTCAAAGAATCGAATCAATATTTTTTTTTCTTTAATTAATCACAAGATTCTTAAATATTTTTTTACATAGTCTAAGTATTTTTTGTTTAAATGTTTTTTTAGTAAATAATTGTAGTTTAACTTACTTCTAATAGATGGCGATATAGTTTCTTATTTACTGATATTATATATTTTAATTACGAGTATATATAATAGATGGAGATATTGTTGTTTTTTTTTTGTTACTTTACCTAATGACAGTGAACTCTAATAGATGGCATGGGTTTTCAGGGTTCCATTCAGGCGCGGATCCAGACCTCTGATTTGGGGGGGGGGGCGGTCGGCAGCCACTGAGTTTTACCCCCCCACCCACCTTAATGAAAAATGGATCCTATCTCAAACTAAATAAAAAGAGCATTATATTTTTAAATTCATTTCCTTTTTCAACATTTTTAATAGAGATGGGAAAAATCGTTCTTTTTAGGGAATAGTTCTTTTATAGTTCGTTCATTATATGGAACTAGTTCAATTGAACTATATAGTTCAGGGGTGGCCGATGTATATAAGATCTACTTTTTATCTCGAAAGTGTGTCGCGATCGAATTGTCCAAGCATGAGGTGGGGGAGGGGGGGGGGGGGTCAGAGACGCCTCCCCGATAGAACTTTATTTTCGATTTTAAAATTTAATGTTAAAAAAAAATATGTTTTTTAAATAAACATATAAAAATTGTTGATCTCCAAAGCTTTGGAGGGGCGGTCGCCCCCATCGCCCCCCCCCTGGATTCGCGCATGGTTCCATTCAGAAGTAAAACGGACCGTATTAGTGTCGATACAATTTGTCTCTCTGTATTTTATTTTCTATTTAATTAACTAAAAAGAACTGGCCTGTCTAACCGATGGTATTCCACACTCACTTGATCTAACGCCCAATGAAATTCGATCAATCATCAAGAAGAGCATTTACAGGGATTGGCAGAATCTGTGGTCGACATCAAGTATGGTAAAAAGTCGTCATTTCTTTAATGTATGTCCGAGAATCTGAACCTGCATACCTACATAAAATCGGCCAGAGAGATAATCCATACTGCTCTTGTGATTCCATTTCTATTGGCGATATTAATCACGTACTTCTGGGCTGTGGGACACACAGTCAAAAAATTGATCGTTTATACCTGAATATTAAATGAACGAATGATTTACCCACATGCGCAGAGATTCTATTGGCAACTTCTAGGGCCAACTGCAGACTCCTTTATTAAACATATAGTTTCCATTCGCTTCCAACTATAATCCAATGATTTTATTTATTTATTTTGTTAGATTATTTTGTTTTGTTTTATTTTATTTAATTTGGTTATACACCTATTCTTCGTGTATATGTGACGACTGGCTAAATGGGTATCAAGTTCCCGAGGCCAATGGGAAGAAAAAAAAAACTAAGAAGGAGAGACTATCTTTCGATCCTGGGTTTTTTTTTTAAGAATGAAAATGACTCTCTAATAAGTTATTTATTTTATTCGGGATTAGTGGTTTTCATTACATTTAAAAATTCACAAAAAAATTCTACCCCTCGGTCTTCAAATGGAAATACCTTTAATTATTTAATTTTTCTAATTTTAATATATTTATAATAATAATTGTATTTAACTATTAGTGGTTTTTCTCATTAAAATATCAAAGAATAATTGATATATCAATGAGAATTGTTTTTGACCACGCTTATTTGAAAAAGATATTTATCGCGAGACTACTGCGTATTACGCTATTGGAGTCTGCGGAGTCTTAAGTCTGGACCAAGAGAGAAAAAGATGTGATCCATTTAGCTACAATCCAACGTCATTTCGCGTATAGCCCGCTAGACATTCGGATGGATCACTAAGTGAATTTGAAATCTCAGATGTTATATATTTAATCTCCCAGTCCAGAGCGCTTGATCTATTAGCATGTATGTTAGATGATTGCCATTAATTAATCGAATGTTTTCTATATTTGATTCAATCGCGAATCAAATATAGGGATTACGCTATTGGAGTCTGCGAATTCTTAAGTCTGGACCGCAGTAGTCTCGCGATAAGTATCTTTTTCAAATAAGCGTGGTCAAAAACAATTCTCATTGATATATCAATTATTCTTTGATATATTAATGAGAAAAATTATAAAAATTTATTTATCATCATTATTTCAAGTCAGAAATATATAATAAATAGCCCTCTCTAATAATTCAAATATTTTAAATAATCAATTGGAAGTGTATAAAAATACAATTATTGATTATATGTTATAATAAATTAAATAAACATTCCTTTCATTGTTTGCACATTATACTAGGGTAATTGCACTCTCTTATATACCTTTTAAGTTGTACCTTCTCAGGTACCTGTCCATTCGCTATTATAATAGCAGGTATAGATCCCTTTCACCCAGCTCAAATCTCAATAGAAAATATTAATCCTTAGAACAACTACCCCCCTCTTCCCCTACATTCCCCCCACCACATACATTTAAAAATTTTTTTTTTTTTTTTTTAATTCTTACTTGTAAAACTATTTTTCCAATATGTAATCAGTTTTCTTAGACTCCTGATGATGGGCTAACCCCCGAAATATATCGAACTCAAAACTCAATTTTGTTTTATTTCTTTTTTGTGAAACCTACCTCGTATCTTAGTTTTATTATTATATTAAAATGTTTCACCTAGAACCAACACCGAACTCCTTAAAAGTTAGAAAATATATAAGTTCAGATATTATTTTCACTCAATATTTGACAAAAATTCACTACATTTGATTCGCGATTGAATCAAATGTAGAAAACATTCAATTAACTATTAGTGGGTTTTAAAATTAAAAAACAAAGAAAACAATTAATTAATAAAATAATACTTATTTAAGAAAAAAATAATTATAAATAGTTATTGACACACCCATCTATCTAAAAGCAAGTCGATATAATATCTTTAATAGTTTTATTTTTTATCCTAGAAAATAGATGGAGCCACTCTTTTCGAAACCTTTACTTCTTTTAGCTTCTCCCATGAAGTCTAATTAATATTTTACAATTGAATTTTCCCTAACATTTTTTTTTTCATTATTCTTTTATCTGGTAAGTTTTTGAGCCAACAATTTGGCACGGACGGAATAGAGAGAGACCGAGAAAGGGGGATCAGATCTAACTAAAAACAAACTCAACCCCTCTCTCTTTTTTCCACCTACACAAAAAATCTACTCGTTCTATTCACTTTTTTTTTCTCTTTTTCTACACTTTAGAGAAAATATGAAAAAATATGTTTTTCTTAGAGCGAGAGAGAATTTTTTTTTTAACTTTTTTTTGTTTGTTTTATTAAAAATCTAATTTGAATATAGAGAGTGTGTAATATTAAATAAACACTCTCCTACCCCTCGAACTCTATACTTGCATGGGGAGTGTTGTTGAGTGTCTCTCAAAAATCACATAATGAATTAAATGAATACAAAGAGCAAATCCAGTAAAACCACCGAAGCCCCTATTTATAGGCAACCGAAAGCGCAGGGTTTATTAAAGTGCTTAGGACGCTAGGTGCACTGTAGCGGTAATTTTAGCTAATTTTCTCTACGCATATTTTATAACCTGCAATAGAGATAATTCAGTAGATGATATGGGTCAAAATAAATAAATAAATTGAAATAAATATATAACCGGAAATATTTCTTTTACCACATATCCACCAATTTGTTACTTTACCATACAGGGTATGGTCAAGTATTGTAATCGTGCATGAAAAAAGTGTCTTTTTTGCTTCCTTTTTTCGAAATATTTCAAAAACGGCTCAAACTAGTTTGATTAAAAAAATTGAGCGAAACCATGGCATTTCGGTCTGCAAAAAAGCCCTAATAAGTGAACATCAAAAAAATTATATTTTTTGAGATAATAATTGTTTTGTCAAAATGTCTGTTAGTCTGCGCGTTACCAAATTTTTGTGGACAAGCTAGCTCAAAATCTAGTGTGAATATCAAAATGAATTTTCACACGTAGTTTTGATGGATGAAAAATAAGAGCTGATTAGATTTTGGTGCATATCAACCTAAAATTAAAGGGGGTAGAGGGGGATTAAAAATTATAAATCTAGGCCATTTGAGCAAACTCAACCAAATTTTGTATACCTAATAAGTGGGCCCCCAGAAGACTAAAAATACAAAAACTAGCCACCAATAATGGGGGGAGGGGGGTCAAAATATTAAAAACTAGACCCTTGTACCAAACTCAACCGAATTTTGTATACATAATCCGTGAGCCCACATAAATCCAAAAATGCAAAAATTAACCACCCCCCCTACATGATTATAAATAATTTTATTAAATATAAGAGACGGGGCCAGGTTGTATGGTAAAGTCAAGTGGATGGCCACATCAGAGCGTGTCAGTTTATTTTTTTTTGTTTTTATTAAATAATTTATATCTCTAAAACGGCCCTCTGACCTATTGATTTGAAATTTCGGATAGAATTCAGCAATTTAAAAACCTAGTTTGGTAATAAATATGAATTTGATAAAATTATTTGTTTTAAATTAGTGGTTATTTAAAATTTTTCAATGAAAATAACCAAAAAACGGTAAATTTGATAAAAAATGGCAAAAGTAATTTTTAGTAGCTCGTTTTATTTTCTATCGAATTGTATAAGTGTCAAGATTATCGTACAAAGGATAACAGTAAAACAGCGTTAATTATTGTACATTGATACGAGAGGTAGGCTATAGTCAATGACCATTATCATTAAACTCAAGAAAAATTGAATAATTTACTGTTATCCTTTGTCAGATTGTTTTGAAAGCTATTTCAATTGAAAGGAAATTAAACAGGCTACCAAAAATTACTCCTGAGGTTTTTTATAAAAACTTGTCGTTTTTGGGTTATTTTCATTTTAAAACTTTAAATGGCCGCCATTTTAATACGAATAATTAAACCAAATTCATATTTATTTCTAAACTAAGTCTTTGCATTGGTAAATTCTGTGCAAAATTTCAACTCGATCGGTCAAGTCATTCTAGGGATATAAATTATTTACTAAAATATAAAACAAAATGGTGGATTGTGCTCATAAAAGACACGTTTCCGGATATACTAGTATGTTTGTATGAACATTTTTCTTTATTTTGATCCATATAACCACCCCTTGAATTATATCTGCGAATTACAGGTATACCCTGTATTTTCCAAGTATACCTATTTCAAATATCAAAATCGTTTTAATCATATTTAATTCATAAGGAGAGAATTATTAAAATAAGTTTCTAAAATATCAGAATAAATCGAGCTGTTTCTAAGTACAAATTATAAAAATTTTAATTATTAAATGATAGTTGAATAAAAATAAATCGTATGGTTGAATCAAAACAAAACAAGTGGTTGATTTAATAAAAAATAATTAAATCAACAAAATAAAAAAAAATCACTGACTGAAGCTCTGTTTTCCAGATACTTATATTAATATTTCAAATAACTATATGGACAGAGACAAAGTTCCCATTTTATTTCACTCACGATTATAATAATACTTTCGCATATTATATTTTACCTAAAAAAAAAAACCCAGAAACAACTAAAGTACAAACATTAAACTTTTGTTTAAGAATAAATATAATTTAATATGTACATTTTTTTTTCTTTAATTCCAAGATTTAAAGGAGAAAAAGAAAAGGGAGTGAAATTAAAAAAAAAAAAAAATTTATAATAAAAAGTTGTCGAGACAGAAAAGCAGCACACATTTCAACATTTGTTAACTAAATAAAAAGGCTCTATATATATATATATATATATGTATATATCCATCCACGAAGATATTTATTCTTTACTTTTTCTGTTCTTTTTGTTCTTTTCTCCGTGTATCCGTGTATCCCTTGTAAAATATCTAAGCCCCACTTCTTTAGGCCTGTCGAGATGGATATTATATGAATCTAGGTCGGCATTGCGGATGCTGCGGATGTGGAGAATCCTCCCCGGGGAGTTAGGCAGATAAATACATTGATGGAGATCCAAAAGTCAGCCTGTCTTATACCTGGAATATATTGCCTGCTTAAGAAGAAAGGAGAGGAGGTTTTAACGTTTTAAAGACAGCACAATCGTTGTCAATACGTATTAAACCGAGGGGTGAATCGCGATTGGAATTAGGTATATACTGTCTTTGGAATTATTTGGAATTCATTAGATAATCTATTGCAGAGAGCGGGGAACTTTTTTAGCTATTACCCCAAAATATTTTTCCATAGGTCGCTATTACCCCTACATGAAAAGCAAAAAAAAGCAAGATAAATGTATCTTATCTTTTTATATTAAACGAGCAATTCTTGTATATATATTTAGAATCGGTTTGTCGAAAAAGAGCTCTAACGATTTGGATTAAATTCACGGGTTAGGCGGGTTTTTGTGTTGACAATTCGATCTATCAAGGTCTCATCTTCGGCTAAGTTGTTTTTGATGGGTTTTTTATTAATTGAAATAATTATTCACAGGTGGTTGTTGGAATAAAAATGTATAATTACATTTCTTTCAATTTATTTTTAATAAAATTAATTGGTTTTTTATTTTAAATTGCACTAATAGATCATTACAAATGTTAATATATATTAGAATTTGCCAATTTGATTAAATAAAGGTATTTTTCTATAAAATAATTTAATAGAATATCAATTTTATTCTTTTAACAAATCCGACGATTCGATTTAAAAGGGTCAAAATAAGGGAAGGGGTGTAAATTAGTCATGTAAAAAAATTAATATTTTAATCGTTCATATCTCGTCTTCGGAAAGCCGCAGAGCCTTGAAATTTGAAACTTAAGCTATTTAGAAGCAAAAAGTTACCGAGCATCGCTCGGTGCTCCAGGCACTTATTTATTATTTATTGAATTAATTGGAATTTACATGAAAACACTCTGTAAGTAAATAAAAATTGTAAACATTAACATAATTCAAACGCTTTTACGTTTTAGAAAAATGATGTTTAATTTTCGCTAAAATAACTTCAAAATTAGGACTTTTTGACATGAACGCAATTTGAATACAATCCTCGGCATTCAGCCGATTTCTTGCCGGGTTTAACTGACTGCTTTTTAAAAAGAAAACAATACACAAACACTCATCATGACAAAAAATGCATAGCTTTTAATAATTTTAAGATTTTGAATTGCTGGAAAAGCTATCAAACTAACAATACTATAATAGTTTATAAAATAAAAAATTTTTAAAAATGTCCTTTTTACCCCTAATAGTTTCATTTTTTCCCCATTTGGGGTAATTTACCCCGGTTCCTGACCCCTGATCTATTGTCATCTATTGCCTTCTACTTTGAAATGAAAGTGGAAATGAAATTAGGTGTACACGATTTTAGGTCGCGGTTCACCCCTCGAAACTAACCAACGGCTGACTTAACATCTTATTGAGATGCATTTGAGGAGTTCCACGCCAAATCAGACGGTTTGAAAAATTTTATATTTTTGATTTCCTTCATTTTTTGACATTTTTTTAGTACCCATCAAAAAACTCTTTCTGGTAAATTTTGAAATTTTTTTATTCACCGGTTTAAAAGATATCGAATTTCGATTTTTCGTTCATAACTTCTTCAAAAATGGTCCAAATTCAAAAAAAAAAAAAAAATTTACATACTTTTTAGAAAAAAATACAAAAGAATTATTTAAAGTGTTTTTATATGCGATTTTTGAGTTTGAAAATTTTAATCTTGTTTTTGAAACTGTATGTACTCTTGGATTTTTTTGTGAATTTTTTGTTTTAAACTACTATTAATTCTACAAATTTTAAGATCGGGTTGATAGTGGGCCTATGATAATTACTATTTTTTTCGAATTTGAAAATTTCGAAAAATTTTATTTGCTATTAACAATTATTAAAACCACTTTTTGGTATTAACTTCATTTTTTTTAGTTATTTTGAATTGATTTTTATCGTTAACAGGTGTTTAAAATAAATAATTAGTATTTTAGTTTATTGAAAGAAAATCAAAATCAATAATCTAAAATCAAAAAACAAATAGTAATTATCATAGGACCACAATCAACCCGGTCTTGAATGTTTAGAAAGTAAAAAATTATCAAAAAAATCGAAGAGTATTGTTCATACACAGTTTCAAAAACAAGATTAAAATTTTTAATCTCAAGGATCGCATATAAAAACACTTTAAATTATTTTTTGTATTTTAAAGTATGTAAAAAAACAAAATTAAAAAAAAAAAAAAAATTGAATTTGGACGATTTTTGAAGAAGTTGGGAGCGAAAAACTGAAATTCGATATCTTTTAAGGTGGTGATCAAAAAAAATTCCAAAATTTATCAGGAAGAGTTTTTTTGGGTACTAAAAATGTCATAAAATGAAGGAAATCAAAAATTAAAATTTTTCAAACCGTTTATTGTGTTTTGAATTTTGTCCAGTTCCCTACTATTCCTGTTACAAATTCTCTATAAATTTCGTAAATAATTAACAATTCCTTTGATCGATATATGTTCGCCCATTTTCTTTTAAAAAATAAAATTTTGACTCACCTAGTTACTTCCTTCTTCGGCTGGGTCCACTCTCTCGAAGTTATTTTCTGAAAATAGACAAAATATATATATTGTAATCGAATGTATTAATTTATATATTATTAATAATTAAAATAAGTAAGGGGTCGGTTAAATCACCAACTTTTCTAATCCGATTAGGAGAACATCAACCTAGACTTCATCAGTTCGATCCCGACATGAAGCAAAGTGAATTTATTTGAAAATAATAAAAAAACCGGCCCCTCGGCTCTGGAAACTGACAATCTCTGGTTCTACAAAACCTTGCGCATGCGCAGGACAAAATTTCGTAACAAGCAACCATGAATCGTGAGAGGCAAAAACAAGATTAACCCAGGTGGTAACCAATCCACCCACCCTCGAGTGGCAACCGGGCATTCAGATTCTGGGGGACCCGGACCATCACGAAGTCAAGGAAGAAACAATGGAAGAATAACGCCAAAAATCCATACATACCTGGGCACCTTTAACATCAACACACTCATCCGGCCAGGAAAAACTACATAACCTGACCATGGAACTCGATAACACGTTCCGGAAAAAAATAGAGGCGTGGAAGGTCCAACCAGAAAGAAACATCAAGCTTTGCGTGATCCCAAGGGTCCAAACGCAACAAATAATAAAATAATAATAATTAAAATAAGTATTATCTATCAATCAAGAGGCTGAAGAAGCTGTATTAAACAGCGAAACGTTGCTATTGATCGTTTAATATATATATATAACATTTAAAATTGAAAAATAGTTCAAACCTTAATTTTTCCTTTATTATTTGTACTTTAATTTAAAGTCAAGTCCGACTCCCTACAATTCCTTTAATTATTAGTATTATTATTTTTTTTGCTCATTTTTAAATTACTTTTAAATTCGTTAACAATAATCAATTTATATAATATTGAATTCAAATGAGTGTCAGCTTAGTAGTAGTAGAATGTGGTAGTATATTTTGTCCAATTTAAACAAAACTGGATTGTCCCGTATTTGCGTAATTTATCAAAGAGTGTCCGAGTTCTCCACCCTGATAATAAAATCAATTTATAAACGGATAAAGAGAACAGATTAAACCCTCAACCTCGAAAAATAAAATAAAATAAAATAAAAGAGAATCTCATTGAAAAGATTTGTCGGATATACTCTCTCTCTGTTGCGAATTAATTCTTTTGTTTTGTGGGCCCTGAAAATAATTATATAGGATTGGAATGGCGACATTTCCTTTACCCTTAATCCCACCCCCGCTGTCTATCCAGAATCCCAACAACAGAAAAGCAAATCCAAATCCGTAGTTGAAGAAGATTCCCGCCGGATATACCCGGAATTGGTGTTAGGCAGTTTAACAGCTCGACCGGACGGCTCCTTGATTGCTTATGGGGGCAAAAGGGCTCAAAGGGTGCCGGAAGCGGAACCCAGCAGATTAGCAGGGGCCTGGGCTAATCAATCCCCTCCCCTTTACCCCCCCCCCCCCCATTGTGATGGGTCTCTTCTTCTTCCTTCACATTAGTGAGCAAAAACACTTTGTTTGAGTTTTTATTAGCACAACATGACCCCCCCCCCCCACACCCCCTCTTAGTTTCTTTAGTTTTCTCCTGCAGATAAGAAAACATTGAGGAAATCAATAAAGTTCTTCTTGTTCTAAAAGTTTCCAACAAAATGTTTTCTAAATCAAATATTGATTTTTTTAGGCTTTTCTTTAACGCCCTCCCCCCCCCTCCAAGCAACCCTTTAAACCCCCTTCCCACAATAACAATCTCTCTTTAAACTTTTTAATTCTTTACTTTATCCAATGCGAAGCATGGGAGAAAGTATTGGAATCGCTCTCGGGGCAAGCGTGGCTTCAAAGGGTCCTCAGGTAAAGACTACGGAACCCATAGACTCAATTAAGGTCACAAATTGAAGTATTCAATGAGATTGAATTTTAGCACGTGACGATTTTGCCAAAAATTACCTGGAATCTCGTCGAGAGGCCAAAAAGTGCCATTTTTTTTGGAAGTTTTTTTTTTTTTTTTTTTATAAAGTGTTTATTAGCCAAAAAGATTTATATACATTTTTTACAATAATATCCCTAACACTCCGGGATATGGAATATTATTTTTTTTTTAAGTTTAATCTACATTACATACAATGTATTCGTAGTTATGAATTAATATATTATTTACTTATTTACAAACATTTTCGGGTTTTTCCCTTCTTAAATTAAGGGGTAGGGATATAACTTTATTTTTGTTTTACAAGGAAATGGCTTTAAAAAAAAAACCTTGTTTTTATTTTTTTGGAAGTGCGTGGGGATGGATGGATGTATGTATGTGTGTGTGTTATCGTTTTTTTCGTCCACGATTTTTTCCACACCTTTGCGCTGATTGAAATGAAATTGAAAACCTACCATTAGTTTAACAAAATGAAGCGCTGGTTAGTTTTTGGTACATATCGGTCCACAAACATTAGTACTTTATTTCAGTACTTTTTTAGTTTTTTCTAAATATCTTGAAAATGACTTAACCAATTTTGAGGAAATTTAATATCCTAATTAAGTACCTTGGGGACCACAAAAAAGGTTAAATAAAGTTTTCAGTAAAATTATATTTTAAAGTACTTTACTCAAGAACATATTAATATTTCAAATGAATTTGGATAAAGTTTAGCAACGATCCGTTGCAGTTTATTTACTTTACCATACATCGTGAATAAAAAAGTGTTTTTTTTTTGTTCATTTTTCCAAAATATTTAAAAAACGACTGAAAGAATTTTGAAAAAAAAATTGAATAAAACCAGGGTGTTTTGCTCTACAAATAAGCTCAAATGAGTGAACGTCGAAAAAATGATATTTTACAAGATATTAATAATTTATCAACATGTCTGTTTACGTTAGGAAATTTTGTGTACGCTCTGAATATCAAAACGAATTTTCATATGTAGCTTTGGTGCATTGAGATTTAGAGCCTATTAGATTTTGGTTGAAATCAAACTAAAAATAAGGGCGGGTTAAGAATTAAAATAATAAAATTTTCAAATTAAAAAAACAGTATTCAAAACTAGCAAGTTTGGGGGACTTAGCCTTGATTAAAACATAAATATAAAATAATAAATAAAATTTTAATAAATACATATAGGTAAACAGTTCTTTTTAACCGACTTCAAAAAAATGAGGAGGTTCTCTATTGGACATAATTTTTTTTTTTTTGTTCCTATGTTACCTCATATCTCCGCCAATTGTGGACCGATTTTGAAATTTTTTTTGCATTGGGTCCAGTCTACCTTCCGATTGGTCCAATTTTTTTATTTCATAGGTATTAGACCTTTTTTGTTAGGTTTGTTCAGGACTAACTTCTTTGTTTATGAACCGATTTCGATTATTCTTTTTTTATTGAAAAGGGGATATCTTAGGGATGGTGCCCTATTAATTTCGTCAAGTTCTGATGATAGGATCACTATTAATAACATCACTAAAAAGAGAAAAATAAAAATTTTTAAGAAAAAAATAAAACGGACTTCAAAAAAATTCAATGCAACAAATAAAATACACTAAAAGGTATAAAATAATTATTATCTTATTTAGTTACAACTAAACGACGAAATATTAACATGAAATTACTTTTTAAGTCGGTGCCAAACAGATACCTTTTATGAATCGCACTCGACGGATCTTACTTAGTACGTTTCGTGGGTACTCTCGCTTATAGGTATAGTTTGTTTGGCACCGACTTAAACAAGTAATTTTATGTTAATATTTCGTCGTTTAGTTGTAACTAAATAAGATAATAATTATTTTATACCCTTAGTGTATTTTATTTGTTGCATTTAATTTTTTTGAAGTCGGATTTATTTTTTTCTTAAAATTTTTTTATAAAAAAACAATGTATTAAAATTTCAAACGTTTCAGGAGAAATTTTCTCTTTATCAATGGAAAAATTGAAATTCTTGAAAAAAATAGTTACTTTAAAAAGCAATGATAAATCAACTACCACTAAACAAATAATTATTTTGAAAATATGGTTATAAATGATATAAATAGTCATATAATAAATTTTGATGTGGAAATAAAAGGATATAAATTGTCCTGGAAATTAACTTGTAAAATTTTTTCTCTTTAAAAATTTGTTGATAAATTTTAGAAAAACAGTCCATTTGACCTTTTGTTAATTAAATTTTTGTTGATTAAAATTTCGATCATTTCTAAATTCCGTTCATTATCTAAAATTTCGGGATTGGAAAAGTCAACATTTTTTTCAGGTTAATTGAATGGCTACATTCCAGATTTTTTGTTCTAATTATGAATATTTATTCTCGTAAATTCTAGATTTTAATTAATATTTTGTCTGTTCTATATATCGTCGGTTTGGAACAAGACTATGATATCTGATGGTGGAAGGGGTATATCAACTTAAACGAAAAAAAGCTATTAGCAACATTTTATTGAATGTGTCTGAAATGTGTACAAATACTACAATATTTAAACTAGATAAATTTGCAAAACTTCAATTGACCCCCCTGTAAAATAAATAGTTATTTTTTGAGTTACCATACAGTCTTGTTCCAAACTGACGATGTCTCGTCAGAATCAATTTTTTATGAAATAAATAATTTTCATTTATATAAGTATACTAGATGACGTCCGCGCCTTCGGCCCTAGCTTCACCGAGCCCCTGGCGGGGAGCGTCTCGATTTATGGTTAAAATTATATAGATAAAAGCTGACCCGATTTTTTAAATATATTTAAAAAATAATGATAGTTTTGAAAATAAATTGAAAATGCAAATAATTATAGAATAGGTATTAAAACAGTAAATGAATTATATATTACTTGTCAAAATTGTTCCCTAAACCAAAAATAATATTGACAGTTGAATGATTTCCAAAAAGCTATTATCGGCAATCTTGTTTGTTTGCTTTTACCCTCCAGAGAGGCGCTGGCGTTGTTTCCGAGAAAAATATTTTTTGCATGCCACAAGTGTGATATCTATAAAAACATTATATATAAAAACACTCGAGCATTTGAATGGAATGTTGTGTGAAAATTTCAAAGAAATCGGTGAAGAACTTTCGGAGATCCTTCAACGTATCACTTAAGCGTAACAGTACATTTTTATTTATAAAGATTTTCATTGATATAAAGAGAATTAATTTCTCCTGAAACATTTGAAATTTTAATAGACGTTTCTAGATTGTTCTATAAAAGACTTGTATATATTTATGTTTATTTACATCAAGCAGAGGATAACCTCATTGATTTCCCTTTATAATTAATATAATAATTTAAACATTACTTAAGCTGCTCGCTTTCATTTCCTATTAAACTAATCGCTTCCAGGGTTAGGTATTATTAATAAATCACTTTATGATTTTATTAGTACTTGGTATAGACAAGATAGGGAAGGGAGGGGAGGTAGGAAGAGGAGGCTACCTACACGCCTCTCCACCTACCTTTTATCTTGAACATGAAATTGAGTGGCTATAAAGGTATAATAGACGGAACTATCTTTTTATGAGCGGCCGTCGTGTTGCATGGCAGCTAGACCATTTAATAACCCATTAATATGCACAAATCATGTAATCAGGGGTAGAAAAAAACCTAACAACATATGCTGATTGGACAAGGTTAATCAATAGTTCTTGTAAAATAAAATAATTATTATATTATATGAGGGAAAAAATATTAAATGTTTTATGGTATTAGAAGGCATTACACGTGTGTACAGGTAGGTGTGTATAGTCAGGTTAAAAAATTATACCCTTATTAAAGTTTGAATTTTTATTTAAATCACACATGATTAATCTACTCTTATTAAACGAGAAAAAATTGTTTATATATTTATTTATATATTTGTATCTTAGTTCTATTTTGAAAACGGCTGTACCGATTTTGATGAAACCAACTCTAATAACAAGTTTTGAGGACGAGAAAACGATCTGGCTAGGTCTGACCTCAACAAATTTCATCTTAATTGATCTTTTATTAATTAAAGTAATTATTGATAGATGAAAATCTCAATAAAAACGTTCGTTTATATTTTTTTCAATTATCTTTTATTTTTAATTGGTTTTTTAATTTGAAAACCCACTAATACATTATACCAAATATTGTTATATATTAGAATTTGCCAATTTAATTGATTATAATTCCACGGACATAAAAATATTATAGCAAGCTAGAAGATCAAGTACAGTCGATAGTGGGGAAGTAATCTCCGAAATAGAAGTCTATTTCATGTAAAAAATTGCTTCAATAAAATTATTATTTATTTAATTGATTAAAAAATTCGATAAATTGTTATTTAATTAAAAAAAATTATACGGAATTTATTTATATATCTATATACACATAATCTGTGGACCACTAGAAAGCTAGAAAGGCAAAACTGGGTGCGGGTGGGGATGGATGTGGGGGGTGCAGTTGTGGGGCGAGGTGCGGGGTTTTGGGTGGAATGGGGCGGAGGGGGTGCAATGGAGGGGGCGAGATGCGTGGTTTCGGGGGGGGGTTGACCCAGGGGGCGTTTACTATATTTTTTTAATTTGGTTACCGTGCATCGCTTGGTGGCTCCAGGTACTTATAATTATTGAAAACAAATAAAACAATATAATTACAATTTAACATGTCTGATTTAAATAAAAATTCAAACATTAATCAAATTAATCACAAAAAAATCTTTAACAGCTTCATTACTAATAAATATACCTTTATTATTTACATATAACAGGGTGTTCGAATATGAACAGAAAGAATTTTTTTAATAATTAGTCTAAATGGAAAAATATTAAAATATTAATTGAAAAGTGATGGAAAGGCAGCCCAAGGATAGTGATAAAATAAATTTAATGGCCAGTCAATTTTTTCTCACTCGAAAACAAACATTTCGGGTGAATTTCCCTCTTTCTTCAGGGTTTAAAAGGGGTTATTGGGGGGAGAAATACAAGATACTTCTCACTTCTCTCCTTCAGCAGTGCTTGAAATTTGTCCTTTTTCACCAGAGTCATCAATAGAATTTTTTAAAAAATGATTTTTTTTTCCCTTAAATATTTTTAGCATATTTTGATAATTTGTCAATTTTCACGTAGAAAAGCAACGCTAAATTATAATAATGAGTTTGAAGTTGAAGTTTATCGAGTTTGTCGAGTTTGAATTCCTGAAGTTATCGGGCTATCTTCAGTTTATTGGGAATTATACACATATTACCCATAAGTACATATGATTGTTCCTGGTTTTGTCAATACATTAAGAAACATAACGTTTAGGAAAAGCGGTGTTGTTTTATAGTGAAACATATCAACCAGAGGAATTATTTGACGGATTATAGTGGTGTTTCACAAAGAGGAAAGAAAATTTAAAATTTTTTTTTTTAAATTATATTTTGGAGATTTTTATTTATCTCTATACATATTTCGGGCTATGAACCTCTTCATCAGGAGGTTTAACAAAAGACCGAATTCAGTCTTTGGTTAAACCTCCTGATGAAGGGTTCATAGCCCGAAATATGTATAGAGATAAATAAAAAATCTCCAAAATATAATTAAAAAAAAAAAATTAATTTTTTAAATTTTATTTCTTCTTTTGTGAAACACCACTATAATCCGTCAAATAATTCCTCTGGTTAAGAAATTTAACTTCGTATATTTAGTGTTGTACTAGAGCCCAAGATTCAGAGATGAGTGTATGAATTGTATGAATGGTGTAGGTTCTTGGTGAAAATAAAGTAAGAAAATGTAAAAAATTTTAAAAATTTTAAAAATATAAAAATAAAAGACAAGATACTTATTAGCTTGACTCTATATATATTTCGGTGGGTAGGAACCAATCTTCAGGAGGGTTCTCTTTGAACCCCTGAAGATGGGCTCGTACTTACCCCGAAATATATATGAATTGGTCATTTTGAAAAGGGGTCATCTCCATTTTTTCACAAAATCATTTTTTTTTTATTTTTCGACTCTTAATATGTTCATTCATGTATTACATTTGAAAACGAGCCATTTCTAGCCAGCTTCCTTAGTTTGATAGATTAAAGCAGCTAAGGGACGGTTGTATGTCGCAAAGTAAATGCTTTTTACAACTAACAAAGGGTAGATGGTAAATGGAGGGACTGGGATGGCCAATCAGATGACAGGCACTTCTCCGTGCACTCTTTAATCTATGATATATATTGATACTATAATACAATATTTTCCCCAATTCTCCCAAATTATTTGAATAAATAAATACAAGAGGGCACTTTCAGTGCCTGTCATCTTATTGGCCATCCCAGTCCCTCCATTTACCATCTACCCTTTGTTAGTTGTAAAAAGCATTTACTTTGCAACATACAACCGGCCTTAAGCAAGGTAAGTGTTTTGACTCCGAGAGATAGCCCGTTTAAAAAAATCGGTTGTCTGTAAAGTCAAACCGACGGTTTACTGACGATAGTTGAACGTGACAACGTCATAAGAAAATACTGATGGAATTGTATTTTCTTATGACGTTGTCACGTTCAACTATGGTCAGTAAACCGACTTTACAGACAACCGATTTTTTTCATAAAATTTTTCGTTCAGAAAATCATTTTAAATTTACAAAATACTTGAATAAAATTTATTGTTTAAATTTCTACTCGACTGTTAAAATTTAATTTTTGATTTTATTATTTTATAATAATAAATTTTGTATTGACATTATTTCTTTCAGCAAGTAAACTGAATAAATGTTGTTGCTCAATTAGTTACTTAATTATTTTTGCAAATTTAATTGTAATTTGTTGTAAAAAAGTAATAATTTTGAATAATTTATTATAAGAATAAACTGTGATTAAATTATTGTTCATAAATCTTAAATTTAAAATTTAAAATTTGGAAACATCATTAAAATTTGTGTAACTGTAGCTTTTAAAAAGCCCGCCTCAATCTTTGTCGCTCGTTCCGCGCTCCCGCTTGCACTTCAAGCCTTAAATGGAACGCCTCAGAGCGAGGTAACGCCGCATGAGTCATGTTTTTTCGTGCGTGCAGCCAGCCGGCTCCATCGAATTATAAGACGTTGTCACGTCAAAAAAAAATGATTTTGTGAAAAAATAGAGATGACCACTTTTCAAAATGGCCGATTCATATAGAGTCAAGCTAATAAACATATTATCTTTTATTTTTGTGAAACATACCTAGAATTTTATATTCTTAAAATTTTTTAAATTTTCTTTACTTTATTAAATAATTTCTTAATAAGGAATCGACAAAAAAATAGAAGTAATTTGAATAAATAAACAAATTTGTTTGTTGAAATAATATTGGAATTAGAAGAGAATAAAAAACAGTTAAGATGTAATTTCACTACTTGACTAATTCTATGTATAAGTGAAAGTAAAAAAGCGCTGCCCTCTAAAGTCATTAAAGCTGTCCAAACTGAACCCCAAGGGGTGGCTATTAAGTGGACAGCTATGTTTTATTCCGGCATAAATAAGAGTGGCCTGCCGGCCGTCCGGTTTGTCTCAATTTGACCCAGTTGGGTATCTGCATGCGGTCGGCGGTCGCTTTTCTACAAATTGCTGTCTGCCAGGCCAAGATGAATTGGATTCGCCGACGGCGCCATCTTCTGCGTCACCATGGCAAATATAATTCCTTAGTTTGATAACACTTGTTGAAATTAACTATCGTCCAAGTTAAGTAACAAGTTAGAATAAGTTAAATTATAATGGCAGAGCTGCGGCTGGTGGCGGGTATTTGGGGGGTGTACAAATTGGCGTCTGGGTTGCGTCACGCTAACTTTGCCAAAAGGGATGAAATAGTAAATAGGGGAGTTAGCCAAGGAGGACTCACTCTGAAGACGGCCACAGCTTCTCACTAATGAAATTACATTGAGCAATAGTGATTTAGAAACCGCAGAGGAATACCCCCCATGCAGCCCGTATACCCCTCGCTCGTTCAATACCCGGACTAATTAGGGATTCGTCAAGAAGACAATCCGGAAGACAAGACGTGTCCGAAAGATGACATGGACAACCGTCAAGAGGGTTGAAATGTACATTTGCATTCAGCATTGTACAATACTACCCTAATTTGCACTTGATATAACAATCGAGATAAATACCATATAAATAAACTTATATTATTTGAATGATTACTCGGTTGGAAGAACGTTGAAATTGTAAGAAAAATAAATATTTGTCAATAGGAACCGTGCGTTAAACATAGAGGCAGCACTACTGCCGAAGATAGCGCTCTCTTGTGTTTATTTATTCAAATAATTTGGGAGAATTGGGCCAAATATTGTATAATATTATAGTATATATCATAGATAAAAGAGCGCAAGGAGCCCAGAGTCTCTTTGTCTTGGACGTTTAAAAATTCATCCCCTAAAGCTTACATTTTCGTCGACAGTTGGCGCTAAAGTCTCTATAGAAAAGATTTTGTTTTCCCGAGAGTGATTGAATTGTCCATTCCTATATGGGGAATTCCACGCCAATTCGACCACTTTTGACCCCGACCCCTTTTGATTTTGCTGAAACTTTTTCATCTTTTTTACCTCACTAAAAACGTTTTTACCCAATCCCAAACAAAAATATGATTTTTTAAAAAAAAATCGGGAACTTCAATTCCACAAACATAGGGCAAAGTATGTCGCAAAGTAAATGCTTTTTACAACTAACAAAGGGTAGATGGTAAATGGAGGGACTGGGATGGCCAATCAGATGACATGCACTGAAATTTTTTACCCAACCCAAAAAAGTTATGAATTTTTCAAAAAATGCCTCTTTTTTTGAAATAACAGTAACATTTTCAAAAATTGAGTTATCGGGACGTTTTTATTGCACTGAAAGTGCCTGATCGGGCATTCCAGTCCCTCCATTTACCATCTACCCTTTGTTAGTTGTAAAAAGCATTTACTTTGCGACATACAACAGGCCCATAGTCTCCTACAAAGTATTTTATGAACTATCTTTATGTCAATTTTTCTGATAAAACTAGATATTTTTTTGAAGATTTTATATTATTTAACTCAAAAAGGAGAATTTTTGAGATGTGTCGCTTTTCTTGTGCACCGATGATATATCTATATTGCCTTTAAAATACTAAAACTACTTTTTATTGGGATTTATATTTAATTCTGATAAATGACTACCAGACTTTGAAAAATTTAAGGTTTTTTTTCCGAAAAAATGAAAATTTTCATAGAATATGACTATTGACTATGTATATATTTTTTTCTAAAAAGTAGATTTAAAAACAAAAATTTGAAAAAAAAAACGTTCCGATAACTCAATTTTTTAAAAAGTTACTACTATTTGAAATAAACTGCAACGGATCGTTGCTAAACTTTATCCAATGTACTATCTTATTCTAGGGTAAAGTACTTTAAAATATAATTTTACGATAAAAATCTATATGACCTTTTTAGGGGTCCTCAATGTACTTAATTACAATATTAAATTTCATCAAAATTGGTTTAGTCATTTTCAAAATATTTAGAAAAATCTAAAAAAGTACTAAAATAAAGTACTAATGTTGGCCATATACAATACCAAAAACTAATCAGCGATTCATTTTGTTAAAGTAATGGTAGGTTTTCAATTTCATTTCAATCAGTTGTACGGTGTGGAAGATATCGTGTACTGAAAAAATGATAACATACATACATACATACATCCGCACCCACTTCCTGAAAAATCGCAATTTTTAGCCTCTCGACGAGACCCCATGTAATTTTTGGAAAAACCGTCACATGCTAAAATTCAACCTAAATTAATACTACAATTTCTGACTTTATTTGACACCATAGGTTCCGTAGTCGCGCTTGCCACGAGACCGATTACAATACTTTACCCATGCTTCGCATGGGATAAAGTAAAAAAAGAGGCATTTTTTGAAAAATGCATAACTTTTTTGGGTTTGGTAAAAAAAATTTGAAAAAATTCTGAGAAACGTTTTTAGTGGGGGTACAAAAAATAAAAAAGTCAGTAAAATCAAAATATGGGTTGGGGTCAAAAGTGGTCGATTTGGTGTGGAATTAATTCCCCATATAGATACATAAACGGTGCTTGTTTGGTGTTATAGTTTAGCAATTAAAATTAACAAAATGGAGTATGTATAATATTATAAATTGATACCTGGTCAGTATCTGACATCAACCTGAAAATGATTATTTAAAGGCCTTACTCGGATCGGAATAATAGATGAGTTCTAATTCGGATGGTGTTTGCCCAAGAACAAGATTGTTCTCCTAATCCATACTATTGTGCCTATTCGGGCAACAAGCCAGCCAGCCACTCAGCTCGCTGCTTGTATAATATATTTTAGCATCCATTTTCTCGCTGATCTATTTATAGAATGTATACAAATACAAGTCACGTAATTCTACACCAAAACCCTTTCAGTTTGTGGGGTGAGTTTCTTATTTGTACATCCGAGAGATAGAGAGAGACCGCAGAAATGTTATTTTCATTTTCTGATTTTTAGGGCTTCGAACAACGACCGTATAAAAAATACGCAATTGTTTCAAAAACTTTCCCGAATTATAATGCAAAAAACGTAACATATCTCACTGCTAGATCAAAACTGTTTTTTTGGTGTGCAAAAAATGAAATTTGGTACTTTTAGTACAAAAATGCAAATTATTATGACATATTATTCTGCCCAATTTGAGCTTATTTGCTATAGATCTATTCAAGAGCTCATCATACTCGTATAAAAGCACATTCGACTTTTCCGAGGGGTGATCCGCGATTGGAAGTAGGTGTACATCTCTTTGGAAATATTTTGGAATTACTTGGAAATATTTGGAAGTACTTGGAAATATTTGGAAGTACTTGGAAATATTTGAAAGAACTTGGAAATATTTGGAAGTACTTGGGAATATTTGGAAGTACTAGGGAATATTTGGAATTACTTGGAAACATTTGGAAATATTTGGAAGTACAAGTGGAAGTAGGTGTACAGCATATTAGGTCGCGGTTCACCCCTTGGACTTTTCTCTTTTAAAACCTTAAGTTGTGTAACTATAAAACCTAGGATTCGTAATAAATTCTTCGTTTTAGAAAGTAAAGAAACATTTCAGCAAGAGAACAAACTTTCTATGACCTTCTGTGTTTGTTTGCCTTTTTTTTAGTTATTAGTTTTGGAATCCAGGCACTCACACATAGAGAAAGATTATTCTTCAAATTTCAGTTACTGAATGACTCAAATTTACCAACGAGAGAACCCCTGAATTTAAATTATATTTTTCACTTTTCGTATTATTAAAAAAATTAGCAATTAGGTAGTAATAATTATAATAATACAAATATTTAATTAAAATCTAAAATATATGAAAATTTTAGCCAAAGCTTAAAATTCAAGCTTCAACCTTCAAGTGTTATTTATTTATTTATCAGCTTTAAAAAGTTAATAATAGTAAAAGTAAATTCCATCAGTAGGTAATATACAACACGTGACTTTTATTCATGGCAAATTAATTTTAAATTATTTATATATGATTTGAACTTCTTTAGAAAATCAAGCTTTTGTATCTTTTATATTAATTTATTTACATATGTTAAAATTGAATGTAAAATTATCGCTTTTCATCATTGGAATTATATAAACTCGGTGTAAATTAAATTGAATACGATTTCTATTAATTAATTAGCTATTATTATAAAATGTTTGCGACATATATAGAATCCAATTTTTATTTTTTTATTTTAATTAACATTTTAACAAAATATCCAGTAAAATAAGGCAGGAAAAACCTGGGCAAGTGTGAAACGGGCTCGCATGCCGTTGGGTTCCGTACTTTATATCTTTTAAAATACTTGAGATAACAAATGCATTATTTAGTTTGTGGTTGGCTTTTAAATTAAGGATTTTTGTTTCAAAGAAAAGAGTGAGGAGGACCAGAGGGTGAAGAAAGGGTTGGTGGGTTGGAGAGTGATATGAGGGGTAGGTAGTGATGAGCAAAGCAAGACCAAGACCAATTCTGCTCATCACTAATTAATATAGGCAGAGGGTGTGTTTGTAAAGTCTTCTATAGGGTGTTTAGAAAGTACTGATCACTTTTTAAGAAAAATATTATTATTATTTTGTTTTTGAGTGAAGAGCAAAGCAAAGTCTTGGTCTTGGTCTTGCTTTGCTCATCACTAGGGGTAGGTTTACTGGTGTAGAGGGTGTTCAGAGCCGCGGTTGGGGAGAGAGCACATTGGCTATTTTTATAAATATAAACTTAATATGTGATTTCTTTTTGCAGAGATGAAATAAAAAATAGTTTATTTTTTATAACGTTTCGACCAAATTCTGGTCATCATCAAGTCATTGTTGCCCATAAAACATACAACTGTTGCACAGTTAAAAACACAAACCCAAAATTGATGATACCCGAGACTCTCAGGTCGATTTTCAAGAATAATGATCGATTCTCTTTAGCTTTTAGAGACAATTCAAAGGAGACTACGCTGACGCCTACTTTTAACAAGATGGTGGGAAATTGGATATGTCTGTGTAGAAATTGCGAGGAAACACTTGTTCGCAAAAAATTGCTTTCTCAACAAGATCAAATAAAATATAAAAGAATACTTATATACAAAGCTCATCTGATTTCAATACTGCGAAATGGGAATGTTCTACGCAAAAGAAAGAAAAAACTAAATAATATAAGGCGTAGGTTTCGAAATAATTTGATATTTTTATGATTTATCATCCAGATGCTTAGCCACTAGATTATCATATTAATAATTTATTTCTTGTATCAATATAATTATAAAAAAAAATGGCGAACAGAATTTGTATGATCAGACAGAGGGACAGACATAAATTTTGATGAAACATATGTATAACCAAATTTGAATTTTTAGTGAAATCACACATGATTAATTTTAATTATTTATCTGTATATATATATTTATTTGTTTGAGACTATAGTTTCGAAGGCTTGGCCCTCATCATCAGTCTTTTTAATTATAAATATTATTTTTCATGGGATCAGTATCGCGATGAATTTTTTTTCTTCTTTCTCATGTGGTTAGCCAGGTAGAATTAATCATCAATAATGCAACAAGCAGAGGACAACCTCTTTGTTTCTCTTTATGAATCAACAACTCTGCTACTCTCGGCAAAATAAAAACTTTTCAATTAATAAATAATAATCTATCTATATCTATACTTGATAATAATTGGCTTGTGCGACGACGTCGACGTGATTTTTTTAATTTTAAAACGCATTAATAGTTCATGACTAATAAAATATATTAAAATTAGTAAATTTAAATTATTTATTTGAAACCCCTGGCCAGCAAGATGCCCGCTATAGGCGGGCTTCGCAGTTGGTTAAATAATAATAAAACAATTAATATTTTCGAAAGAACTTATTAATTTCATTATTATTAATATATAGTATTCCACAAATTAACTTTTTTTAACATTTTTGATTTGCGTTTATTTTATTTCGAGGGCATTTTCAGGGACATTTAGACAGAATGGGCCTTGTGCCGGTACTGTACCTAAATGGATGAAATTGTTATCATTTTACGCAGAATTTAAAGAGCTTTAATTTCTATCCAAAATATATTTTTGATTTGATGATCCGTTTAAGAGTTATTCACGAAAAACTGAAAACACTTTGTTCACTTTTAGGCCTGCAGCGCCGAGTTCACATCTCCGATTTGAGGGAAAACTTAGGGCCAGTTGTATGTCGATTGGTAAACTCTTTTTAAACGTTGACAAAGGTAAATCCTTGGAATTCACCTTGTGCCCGGCGAGATGGCCAATCAGATGAAAGTGCTTGTCATCTGAGTGGCCATCACGCCGGGCACAAGGTGAATTCCAAGAATTTACCCTTTGTCAACGTTTAAAAAGAGTTTACCAACCGACATACAACTGGCCTTTAGGATAGTAATATAGGGCACCAATTAAGGTAGATATTCTAGTAATAAAACCTTTACCGGTAGGTAATTCTTTTTAAATAGTAATTTTCCTGGACAATTATATTATCCAATAAGAATATGGCCACTATCAAATGACCCTGTTCATTTATTATCAGAGCCATCTAGCGGTTCGGGAACACCGCGAATACTTCTAAAAGTTTATTTCCAGAGAGATGCCATTTCAATACTTATTCTATCCAAGTGAAAGTAAAAAAAAAATGATGCTCTCGTCATTCAAGTCACGTGTTATTTAAACTTGGGCTCACGTCTGATATAGAAAAAGCGATACTGAAAGAAAGAGAGAAAGTGAGAAAGTAAGGTAGAGAGAGGGGTGAATATCCATCCATCCATCCACGCCCCCCATAAGCCTCAACTGTATATTGTGTCATTTTGATGAGTGAACTGGGAGTGAAACTTGCCAGCTTGCTTAAGATGATTGCAATTGTTGGGATTCCCACTCTCATTTGAAATAATATCAAACACGAACAAGGAAAAAAAAAGAAAAGAATAGGTTATGTTGAGAGAAATAACAAGTGCTTTGATCTTACCAAAGAGAAAAGAAAAAGAGAAAGTTATAAACTTTTTTTAAGGTTAGAAAATATATTTATATATAATACAATGTTGTTTTTATATACATGTATATAACATGAGTACATCACGTAATTGCCACTCTGATTCTTTGTTTTGTCGATAGGGGGATACTTGATCTTTGAGACTATAATAATCATTTACTATAATTTTTATACAAAAATATAAAACCGACTTCAAAAAAATTAAATACAACAAATAAAATAATAAGAACTCAAAAATAAAATAAAATTCACTAAAAGGTATAAAATAATTAACTAATTTAGTTACAACTAAACGATGAAATATTTACATGAAATCACTTTTTGAAGTCGGTGCCAAACATATACATTTCATGAATCAAACTGGACGGATTTTACTTAGTACGATTGGCGGGTACGCTCGCTTATATAGTTTGCTTAGCACAGACTTCAAAAAGTGATTTCATGTAAATATTTCATCGTTTAGTTGTAACTAAATTAGATAATTATTTTATACCTTTTAGTGCATTTTATTTTATTTTTGAGTTCTAATTATTTTATTTGTTGCATTTAATTTTTTCGAAGTCGGTTTTTTTTTATAAAAATTATTTTTATTTTTTTATTTTTATTGATGTTATTAATATTGACTTAATATAATACCTTGCATGCATCTCGTAAGAGAAAGCTTCGGGAAAATGAATCAGAAAATGATAATAAAATTAAATTCATAAATATAGAAATTATCTACAAACGTTTGCAGATTTTAAATGAATGTTTTAAGATTTTATTTATTATAATTTCGATTATTTTCTCATAAGAATTGGAGATTTACGTTATTTCGTCATTGATCATATCATCAGAACTAGTCCAAATTAATATGAGACCACCCCTAAGGTACCCCCTCTGCAATAAAAAAAGAATCATCAAAATCGGTCCAGGTGGCAAAAAGTTATCGCTGAACATAGTTAAAATAAATAAATAAATAGGTATCTTGACTATCTTGTACCTATACTGGTCCAAAGGCAGAAAGAATCATTTAAATCGGTTCATAAACAAAGAAGTTATGTCTGAACAAACATAACAAAAAAAAGGTCCAATACCAATGAAAAAGAAACTGGACCAATCGGAAGCAATATTGTACCCAATGCGAAAAAATCATCAAAATCGGTTCACAATTGGCGAAGATATCAGGTAACATAGACAAAAAAAAATCAGTGGAATCGAGAACCTCTTCCTTTTTTGAAGTCGGTTAAAAATGGAAAAATTTTCATTTTTCACCATAGATATGGAAACAGTAATAGCACTGGGCCAGGCAGGAAACTGCCATTCAAGCGAATATATATTTCTAAAGAGAAATCAATGAGGTTGTCCTCTGCATGATCCAAATAAACATCTTCTATATATATAAAAATCTATCTATGTACTGAAAGTAATGGAAGGCAGCCCGGGGTAGTGAAGAACAAATTATCACATATCCAAATAAGGTATAATTAATTGAATTTTTATTCCCTTCTTTCCTTTCAAACCGACATTTCGGAGGATTCTTCCATCGTTCTTCAGGGTTTCAAAGATTTTAATGCTTCTGCTAAGGAAGAAGTAAGTTTTAAACACTTCTGTGGAGAGAGGAAGGAAACATTTTGTTTCCTTCCTTCATTGGCCCTTTGAAACCCTGAAGAAGGAGTGAAGAATCCTCCGAAACGTCGATTTGAAAGGAAAGGAAGAAAGAAAGGAATGACATTCCAATAAATACACCTTATTTGAAAATGGGATAATTTTTTCTTTCTTCACTACCCCTTTGAGCTGTCTTCCATTACTTTCAGCTGAAAATTCTACCAGTCCGTCTCTCTCCAAAGAGAAAATCTCGTTCAAATAAAATATAAATAAGTAAATAAATGGCTATTCTTACCTTAATGGATGCTGTGGATCCCATCTGTAGCAACCCATGGGCGTATGGTCTCTAGTAGGCAGACAGCAAGGAGACAACCTCTCTAGCCAGTATTCGCGAGTCAACTGAAAAGAAAGAAATAAAATTATTATTATCTATATGAATAAATTCCCGTTAGCTTTTCACTCTTTTATCATTATCGGATGACTTTTTTTATTAAAAAAAATTATATTAAAAGTACAATATTATCATTTTCAATGAATTCTCTTATTTCCTATAGACTTATAGGTGACTTGTCAATATCTATCAAATACAGGTTGTATTATAAGACATGTAATTTATAAAGAGAAACAAAGAGGTTGTCCTCTGCTTGATGCAAATAAACATATACACATATATATCAAGATGATATATCTGTATATATATATTATTTATTTATTTGAGACTATAGTTTCGAAGACTTGGTCTTCATCATCAGTCTTTCTTCAATTATAAATGTTTTTCATGGAGTCAATATCATATGGATACTGAAAACTTGGTGTTCCTTCGTCACTGGAAGGCTGTAATTTATAATATTACCAATACGAAGCATTCTTTAGGTGGGCATCTTGCTGGTCCCTGGACTCCCTAGTGCAGAGGTCGGGGAACTTTTTTTAGCTATTACCCCAAAATATTTTTCCATAGGTCGCTATTACCCCTACATGAAAAGCAAAAAGAGCAAGGTAAATGTATCTTATTTTATTATATTAAACGAGCAATTCTTGTATATATATTTAGAATCGGTTTGTCGAAAAAGGGCTCTAACGATTTGTATGAAATTCACGGGTTGTGAGGGTTTTTGTGTTGACAATTCGATCTATCAAGGTCTCATCTTCGGCTAAGTTGTTTTTGATGGGTTTTTTGTTAATTGAAATAATTATTCACATGTGTTTGTTGGAATAAAAATTTATAATTACATTTCTTTCAATTTATTTTTAATAAAATTAATTGGTTTTTTTATTTTAAATTGCACTAATAGATCATTACAAATGTTATTATATATTAGAATTTGCCAATTTGATTAAATAAAGGTATTTTTTTATAAAATAATTTAATAGAATTTCAATTTTATTCTCTTAAAAAATCCGACAATTCGAAGGATCATACCTCCTTCTTCATGATTTAAAAGGGTCAAAATAAGGGAAGGGTTGTAAATTAGTCATGTCGGAAAATAAATATTTTAATCGTTCATATCTCGTCTTCGGAAAGTCGCTGAGCCTTGAAATTTGAAACTTAAGCTATTTAGAAGCAAAAAGTTACCGAGCATCGCTCGGTGCTCCAGGCACTTATTTATTATTTATTGAATTAATTGGAATTTACATGAAAACTCTCTGTAAGTAAATAAAAATTGTAAACATTAACATAATTCAAACGCTTTTACGTTATAGAAAAATGATGTTGTTTCATTTTCGCTAAAATAACTTCAAAATTAGGACTTTTTGACATTGCCGGGTTTAACTGACTGCTTTTTAAAAATAAAAAAATACACCAACACTCATCATGACAAAAAATGCATAACTTTTATTAATGTTTTTATATTTTTTTTAACTTTTATTAATTTTAAAATTTTGAATTCCTGGAAAAGCTATCAAACTAACAATACTATAATAGTTTATAAAATAAAAAAATTTACAAAATGTCCTTTTTACCCCCGATAGTTTCATTTTTACCCCATTTGGGGTAATTTACCCCGGTTCCCCGACCCCTGCCCTAGTGGGTTTTGAATTCCTAATTTTAATAAAATGTATTTGTCATTCGTCATTTGTTCCACATGTTCCCCCCATCCTCTCTTTCTCACATCGATCCATTCCACTATATCCTGGATTTCGCTTAGTTCTCTTAGATCTTTGCTGCGGATTCTATCCCTTAATGTTTTGCCATGTATAGCCCTTATTATTCTCATCTCTGTTGTTCGGAGTAGTTGTTGGGTGTATGACCGCCTTGCAAAAATCGTGAAGGAAAATCGCCCACGTGGCACACGGAGCATAGAGGGGCCGAAAAAAGATGGAAAGATGTCGCAGCAAGAAACTAACGTCTTTATTCTTTTTTCTTATAGGAAGAACAGGCGAAAGCCTATAGTGAAGATGAAGAAGAAGAAGTATTTGTCATGAACTATTAATGGGTTTTAAAATTAAAAAAAATGTTCGCATAACCGCAATAAATATTATTGTGTAAGATTTAGCCAAATTTCAGTGGAGAAACATGTTTTACTTAATTTAACCCAGTTTTCTCGCAATTTTATACTGTTTCTTACGATAAAAAAATACGTGGTATTTGAGGAGATCCCCTCTCTCCTCCACGTGAGGTTTGGCTCGACCCCTCAACGCCTCATGTAATTTCGGGACGCCCCCTTAAAGGGATAGCAACCATATTCAATTTATAAACAATTTTGAGGCCAGTATACCATCGCCGAAATTTTGATCCATGTGTGTTTTTTACATGGTGGGGGAGTTTGGGTCTTTAATAATTCGAATGGTGAGAGTATCATTTTTATATTTTTTAAAACAACAAGTATTTTTTTTTTAGTATTTCCATTTTGGCTGTTTAATGGTGTCTAGAGGGTGCATTAGCAAAGCGGTTGTGTATCCCTTTGTGTTCCGGGTATCAACTTTCCTACCCGCAAACTCCCGGGGTGGTCGGTTAATTGGACACTATACAAATCCCTCATCCTCTCCAGCTCCAGGTTGCTGCCTTTTTTTCCCTCCTACCCTCTAAAACCGAAACTCTCACTCTCTCTCTTGCATTATCCGTTTTCAAGGGATGCCGGCAACATTGTCTTGGAAATCAATAATTCTCAAATATCTATTTAATTGGTGTCGAATTCGAGATACATAGGAGAATGAGCGAGAACAATCAACTACGAGATTGTGTAATCCGAGACTCAGGAAACAGCCACGCACAAACTCCTCTCGAAAATACCATTAAAGAGGATTATTAGACGTGCCTTTTAACATTGAAAAACATTTCGAATAATGATATATTTAAGCCATACTAGACTCAAAATAAGGGGGAAATAGATATATACGCCAAGTGTTTATATTACACTCTGCGACCCAAAAAATGCTTTTAAATATAAAGGCAACTCTAGTAAAAATACAAACAAAAGCAACTATCGACTGGCTCACCCAAATATAGAGTGGCGTAGGATATAGTGGTATCCAAACCGATCACAGCCACAAGTATCCAGTGGCGTGCCTAGAACTTTTGCCACCCGGACCGGTCTCCAATTTGCCGCCCTTTCTAAGTCAATCAAATGGTGGTTTTTATAAATTAATAAACATAAATAATTTTAATTGGGACAAACTATAAATGGGGAATTTTTTTACTATTGGATGCCATATTTAAATTTGGCAGTAATAAAGGAGGCCTCATAAGCTGATATACAATATACCTAAAAATGAAACTTTTATAAAATACAAGATACTTTTTTAAAGGCCACAAGAAACTTACGGAGGCCGCAGATTCCCCATCTATGAGATAAAACATATACCTAATAAACAAAACAAAAAAAAATTATCAACTTCAATTTGGAGAAGCTCCTTTCGCAACTAGCAACACTGCGATATCAATTATTAAAAAATTCTTAGCATAATTACAATATTGGATACATAATTTATTTCACAACTATACTGTTGAATAAATTTTAGTAGATCAAGAGGGCCTTCAAGCCCATTTTTTTTAGATTTTTAGAGATAATATTTTCTTGAAAACTTTTTATTTGATTTTAGGTTAAAAAATAAAATGAGAGAGTCTTCTGTTTTTTAAATAAAATAATTTTTAATTATTTAAAAAACAGAAGACTCTCTCATTTTATTTTTAACCTAAAATAAAAACAATTCTGTTACCATCGACAGTGAAATCTTTTATTCAACTTTTTATTTGAATTTAAAAGTTTTTATTTTGCCGAGAGTAGCAGAGTTGTTGATTCATAAAGAGAAACAAAGAGGTTGTCCTCTGCTTGATGCTATTTAATTTAAATAATTATATTTTCTACCCTACAATTACTTGACGACGAGGAAAAATATTCGAAATCATATAGTAATTCATAATTAGTAGAAATCGAATAGTAAACTTATGAAGTGAACAAGTTGTTTATTACAACTATAATTAAATATAAAAAATGCCCCCCCCCCCCACCCAAAATATATGCCGCCCGGTGCCCACCGCACCCCCTAGATACGCCACTGCATGTATCTAAACAAACTGACTCACCACCAAAATGTGTACGCTCTAGATAATAACAACATTATTAACAACAAGATTAAAAAGACAGACCAATCGACCTACCACAACGCTTCACGCGATCATGCCAAACCTTTTCTTTTATTTTACTTTTAATTCTATTTTTATTCTTAATTTTAATACAAAACCCACAAGACTCACCTTAATTTAACATTCAATGAAACTCTCATTATTCCTTTCAAACATTGTAAATCCTAATCATGTCACCTTTCATTCTATGTCAGTAAATAAGCTTATTGTTCGCTAGGGCAGATTGCCGATGTATACCTAATATGGTCTCTAATTAAAATAAATAAATAAATAAATCATTTTCAATAAGTTTAAAAATATATTTTAATATATTCAATACTATTAAAAGTAAAAATAATAAAAACACGAGTTTTTCATTAAATTTTCATTGGATCATATATTACATAATTGTCAAAAAAATTATTTATCATTTAAAAAAAGGCCATCATTGTACAATTGAAGAACATTATTTAAATATGATCTAAAAAAACGATGATTAAAAAAATTTGTGTTTTTTTCGATCGACATATTTCTCAAATTTGGGACCTGGCTTAAAAATGTTAAGAATAACTGCATTAGTCCGTGCATTACCAAAAATTAATAAGAAATTTCAATTGTAGTTTTGTTGTAGTCAAATTAAGAGCTGATTAAATTTTGGTTGAATTTGAGGGGTGGGGGGGGGGGGTACTTAAAAAATAAAATGATAAAATTTCCAAGCTAAAAAAAATCAAGAAAAATGGAATCTACTATAAAAGAGAGTTACTATTTCTTTCGGAGACCAAAATAAGGGGAGGGTGTTGAAAAAATAGAAATAAAACAAGTAATTTAGATAAATTTACATTAAAATTCAGTTGTTTTTATTAAAATTTTTAAAAAAATTTAAAAATTGGAAAATCTCAAAGGGCCGATTTTTATCTAAGATGTTATCGATATGATTTTTTATGTCAGACGGATCGTCCACTCAGGAGTTGAACCCAAGTGCCAATCTAGCTATTCATAAAGACGAGTTTTTAATATTAATTTTTAAGTAAATGAACCGCTTAAGTCAAATAACTATTCATTAATTTCTGACTGTTAATTCTACATATCTAGAAATTATTTATTATTATTATTTTTTAAGGCTAAAGGAAATTGAAACCTTCAGCTGTTTAAGACCCCGCGTCCAAAGACACTTTCAACTCCTACCCAGCCCATAAAATCCCCGCTTCATCTTCTTTTCACGAAAGAGGGGCCAACCCAGGCCTTTAGAGGATGCACCTTTTTGGTGTATCTCCTTCTCACATCAAGATCATTAAAAAAAGAGCACCAGATCGGATTCGAACCTGTGATTTTTCTTCTATAGGCGAAAAATATTTTTAACCATCTAACCAATTAAAAAAAAAAGAAAATAATAAATAATTTCTAGATCAATCATGAATTTTTAAATATTTTTCTAATTAATATATTAAATAATAATTAACGTATCAAAGCAAGTTATTTTTTTGACGGAGACATTTTTAAACAAGATATATATATATATATATATATCGCTAGACAACTGCTGGTTGAGGCTATTGAGGTCAGCTGAATCTTAAATCTAAACCAAGAGAAATGAAAAAGATATGATTCATTTAGGTGTGATCATTTCTTTTTCATTTCTCTTGGTCCAGATTTAAGATTCAGCTGACTCCAATAGCCTCAACCAGCAGTTGTCTAGCGATATATATATCTTGTTTAAAAATGTCTCGGTCAAAAAAATAACTCTCTTTGGTATGTTAATTATTATTTAATACTAGCTTCGGCGGGCCTTTTGCTAGCCAGGAGGCTTTGCCCCCTGGACCCCCACGTGGCTGCTTTATTGATGTTTTATTAGTTACAGAGAATAAATATAATTGTTTTATTATAAAGTCTTAAATAGATATAATTTAAGATTCTATTTAACTGCAATATACACTCATAACAAATAAAATTAAACAAATATTTAAAATGTATTAAAAATCCACTTGTTATCATTAAGGGGAAAATAAAAAAAGTTATATTATATGTAGGTATTATTATAGATAAGAAGACTTGAAAATTACAATTATTATTCATTTTGGTAGACACAAAAGTATATTGTATATTTGAATTAAAGTCAACATGAACTGCAAATTGCAAGTGATATCTGATTAATAATAAAGAAATAAACATATTAATTAATCATGGACACGAATAATGAAATAAAACATATTAATATTTCAAATGAATTTGGATAAAGTTTAGCAACGATCCGTTGCAGTTTATTTTTTTAATTTTTGTTTTTAAATGTACTTTAAAAAAATAGATAGTTTTTTAAATCTTTGTTGCATTATTAAATTCTTCTTCAACGATAATGTGGTTAGAACTATTGAGAATGAATGACACTCAAAAATCTTACAAACAGGGCCGCCAACACTTGTTTATTTTGCTCCTTTAGTTCTTTTATTGTCTGGCAAGCTATGTTGGCTAACCTGATTTTTTTTTTTAGTTTTTCCTGAATTTTCCAATTTTTTTTTTACGTATTAACCAGAATTGGACTATTACGAACAATAAAAAAAAATTAGCCAAATCGGTCCAGGCATTTGAGAGATCTGCGCTTACAAAGAAACAGAAATTCATTTTTATTATAAAGATAAGATTGGAGTAATTTTTGGAGACGGACTGATAAGTGAAATAAGTGGATATCAATGAGGCAGTCCAAAAAAGAAGAAGATAATTTACACTATCTTTTTATTCATAGAGCCGACGTTTCGGAGGCTATTCCCTCCTTCTTCAGGGTTTTGAAAAGTCAGTGAAGGAACCCTGAAGAAGGACGTTTCGGAGGCTATTCCCTCCTTCTTCAGGGTTCCTTCACTGATTTTTCAAAACCCTGAAGAAGGAGGGAATAGCCTCCGAAACGTCGGTTTTATGAATAAAAAGATAGTGTAAATTATCTTCTTCTTTTTTGGACTGCCTCATCGATATCCACTTAATTATTTAATATATTAATTAGAAAAATATTTAAAAATTTCTAGATCTGTAGATTTAACAGTCAGAAATTAATTATTAAATTATTTCACTTACGCGGTTCATTTACTTAAGAAGAAACTAATTTCTAATTTCAAAAAAATAGATAATATAAACTAATATTCACCCACCTTTATTTAGTTTGATAAGGATGGTTGGTACATTTTAATAAAAGAAGAGAAGAAAAAAAGTAACATCAAAAGAGGATAGTTATAATAAAATCGGATGAAGAATTTCATAAAAGGGCATACGAGAGGGGGTGGAAACGAAAGGGATGGAAAAGAGAGAGGAGGGTGCCAATTCAAGGGGGCGAGAAAGCAAAAGAGACCAGAGGGGGGCGGCGGGGGCGGCAGGCGGGGGCGGAAAAAGCTTCTCTTTCAAGAGAGAGAAACCCGGAAAGCGAAAAAGCTAATATGAAAATGCAATACTTTCTCTTTTCTAAACTTCATAAGGGTCGATGGAAATGAAAGCAAAACGTCGATTCTCGGGGAAAAATCTCATGGGGTCAACACTTTATTTTATTAGTTTATACACACGCATTTAAAGTAAAACTTTTCTTCGACAAAACGAATCTGTATAAATTTTATTACTTTTACTTGAACCTATTGAAAATGTTAAGTATTGGAATGGCCTCCCCGAGAAAGCACTTGGTCAAGTCTTTCAAATTGCACTTCTTATGTCTAACAGTAATTAGAAATCCACGAAGCTAAACAAGTTTTGATCCCGGGGATTCTTTAGGGTCAAGATTTAAAATTTAAAATAAATTAAATGCCAATCTATTATAGCTAATTTATCGAGACTTTATAAAAGTTATAATGTTATGTTTACTTATAATAATAATAGTCCAGTCAAATTGTTCTCAAATGAGCCCTATTGGGAAAGTTTTGGGGTAGTTCTAATTTTTTGCTTATATATGTTTTTTGGGGCGCTGAATCCAAATCTGAGATCTCCCACCAAAATTTTGTGACGCAACATTGTAGAAAATATTTTGACGATTTTTCGCTTATAACTCGAAATACTAGTAAATTAACTTTTCGTAAATAACTTCCTATTCAAAATGAAAGTTCATAAAATTTCCTACAAATTTCATTATTTAGGTTTTGCACCGACCAATCCTTCGGGGTCAAGAACAAAATTCAAGTTTTCGACCTCGGCAGCCCCCCCCGGATCACCTAAAAACTCTCACTTTTTCGATATTTTCCCATTTTGACCATCAAGGAGCACATTTTCGAGAAATACCACTCTATACATTTTTAAACTAGATTAAATTTTCTACAATCCAAACAAAGTTTCATCTTAATTGGAAAATGATAAACCGTGCGGCAATGAGGTTGAAGTTTTGAAAAACTGCAATTTTTTGCAAAAAAATCGGAGTTTTTCCTTCATAAAATGAAAACCACTCATCTTTTGACCCCCCCCTCCCAATTTTGGCAGCATAAAAAATATAATTTTGTTATTATAAGTTCATTTTATAGTATATTTAATTTATTTTTTTTTATTTTTTTTTTAGTTTGAAAATATTATAATTTTATTATTTAGGACAAGTACTTAATTGATTCCTATTTTATTTTATAAGATCAGGAACGATGATCAAAATAAATTAACAACCATGATGAAGATTTTTTTATTTTGAAAAATAACCATCATTCTCAAAGGATTCCATCTTCCACCGGATTCATTAAGCCTCGTTCCTGATCTTATAAAATTATAATTATAATTTTTAACCTCCCCTCCCTCTCCCCCTTAATTTTGCGGGAATACACACCAAAATCTAATCAGCTCTTAAACTCAATGCACCAAAACTACATGTGAAATTTGGTTTTGATATTTACACTAATTTTTGAGCTACAAAAATTTGGTAACGGACAGACTAACAGATATTTTGACAAAACAGTTATTATCTCAAAAAATATAATTTTTTCGATGTTCACTCATTAGAGCTTTTTTCTAGACCGAAATGCCATGGTTTTGCCCAATTTTTTAAATCAAAATAGTTTTAGCCGTTTTTGAGATATTTCGAAAAAAAGAAATAAAAAAAAACACTTTTTTCATGCATGATTACAATACTTGACCATATCCTGTATGGTAAAGAAAGAAATACTTCTAATATAAGAATTTTTTTAAAAAAGTGGTTTTTGTAGCGATTTTCTTATTCTATCAGAAAGTTGAGTTGTTCTGCTTGAGAATAACGAGAATTTTTCATTTAGTGAATTCATCTAAAACAAATAAACAAGAATAAACAACAATCTTATTACTAGAATTGAATGTATTTCTTTTTACATTTTATATATACTCGTTTACTCGTATATATACGCGAGTATACATCATGTATATGTTTTCGTTATTCCTTTTGTTATATTAAGAGTGACATATTCTAGTGGATTTCTATCCAACTGAATGAATCTCTATTGGTTTGTTTGGCTGCTTTGTTTTTTTTTTTATTGTTTTTTGTTTTTTCTGTTTTGTTTTAGCTTTTCTCTCCTCCAACAGAGAACAGGTGTCATTCGTAGAGAGAGCAGCAGATAAAATCACTTTTTTCTATAATATAATGGAAAAGAAACTAAATAAACTGATCTTGTCATCCACGTGACTTTACCATACACGTGACCCCTCGCTTATATTTAATATTTAATGAAATAATTCATAATTATTTACGAAAGAAACTCAACCCTCAGTCTGAATTTTGGACTCAAAACCTATCAAAATGATTTTTCCAAAAGTTAAGGGCTGGTTAGGTTGATTCCTTGTCCTCGAAAATATGTAGTAGTTAATAAAGTTAGTTTAACCTTCCAGCGGGCGCGCTGTGTAATTTTCCTTGAGCTGGCGTCATAAATCTTACGTCATCAAGTTTTCTCCATGTAAATGGTGTTTTCTTTATATTAATGTTAGAGTATTGGTAATCTTTAAAGAATTTGGTGTCGGTTCTAGGTGAAACATTTTAATAGATAATAAGTAAAAATATATTTTTCTAGGTGGGTTTCACAAATAAAACAAATATATGTTTTGAGTTTTTTATCTCGATATATATTTTCTTTTGTAACTCCTGATGATGGGCTCATAACCCGAAATATATATCGAGATAAAAAACTCAAAACATATATTTGTTTTATTTGTGAAACCCACCTAGAAAAATATATTTTTACTTATTATCTATTTAGAGTATTGGTTTAAGGTTATGGAAAATGATAAATGACAGTACTTTTAAAACAATGACCATAAGAAAGAATAAATAAATACATTATATATTTATGTGTATTTTGAATCGGTTTGGCTTTTTACTTTACCATACAGGGTATGGTCAAGTATTGTAATCGTGCATGAAAAAAGTGATTTTTTCCTTCTTTTTTTCGAAATATCTAAAAAACTGCTTAAACTATTTTGATTAAAAAAATTGAGCGAAACCATGGCATTTCGCTCTACAAAAAATCCCTTATAAGTGAACATCGAAAAAATTACATTTTTCGAGATAATAATTGTTTTGTCAAAATGTCTGTTAGTCTGTGCGTTACCAAATTTTTGTGGACGAGCTAGCTCAAAAACTAGTTTGAATATCGAAACCAAATTTCACACGTAGTTTTGGTCAATAGGGATTAAGAGCTGATTAGATTTTGGTGCATATCGACCCAAAATTAAGGGGGATAAAAGGGGGGGGGGGGGGTTAAAAATTAAAAATCTAGGCCATTTGAGCAAACTCAACCAAATTTTGTATACATAATCAGTGGGAGCCCAGAAGTCTAAAAATGCATAAACTAACCGCCCAAAATAAGGGAAATATTTGGAAGTGCTTGGAAATATTTGAAAGTACTTGGAAATATTTGGAAGTGCTTGGAAATATTTGGAAGTACAAGTGGAAGTAGGTGTACAGCATATTAGGTCCCGGTTCACCCCTCGATCTCAATATAAAAAATCTACATGTCAAATTTCGTTTTGATATTCAGCTAGAGCGTAGAGCGTAGACAAAATTTGGTAATGTGTACTAATGTATTAAGAGATGTTTTGACAAAATAATTAATATCTGGTAAAATATAATTTTTTTGATGTTCAATCATTAGGACTTTTTTGTAGAACAAAACGCCATACTTTCTCTAAATTTTTTTTATCAAAATAGTTTCAGCCGTTTTTGCGATATTTCGAAAAAACAAGGAAAAAAACACTTTTTTCATGCACGATTACAATACTTGACCATAAATGGTAAAGTAAAAACGTGGAATAATATTAATAATGATACGGATGAAAATAATAATCTCCATATTATAATCTCGACTTATCTCTAATTCATTTATTCTCTGTCTGTATTATTTTTTCAATAAAATTTTGACATCTTTGCTACTTTTCATTACGAAAAAAAAAATTATAATCTCTCATGGATTTAATTAAAAAAGTTGAGGAATATTTTCCACTCCCTTTTAGTAGAATAGATTTACAAAAAAAAAACTTTTTTTTTCTACATAATACATCATATAATATATATATATGCGTGGGTGTATGACATATATTTACTTTTTATATTAAATTTTTTTAACATATTATACATTATTTCAATCAATAATATTATTTTAGATATTTTAGAGAGAGAGAGAGAGAGATAAAATGCGGAATTTGCTTTTCTCTATAATAAAATTGGGGGTGGATTATTTAATTCTATCTCTAGTGTATATTATTTTAACAAAAAAAAAAATTAAACCCTTTATAATGATGAAATTTAATCGAAATATTAATAAAAAGTTTCATACACTTGACCAGTTTTTTCCTCCCCGTTAATATAAACGTTTCAAAATGAAGCATATACATTGAAAAAAATAGAAATTAATTTTAAATTGTGGAAAAAAGTGAACACTTTTTCAAGACTCCGGAATGTTAAATTTTGCAAATGGCCATAGGAGGAGTGAAATTTACCAAAGCTCTGATTTTATTTATTATCTTATTTTCTGAATTTCATCATTAAATAAGCTGACGTGTTCTGATGTGGCCATCCACTTGACTTTACCATACAACCTGGCCCCTCACTTATATTTAATAAAATTATTTATAATAATGTAGGGGAGGGGGTTAGATTTTATATTTTTAGACTCCTAAAACGTTCATTTAAAACCCACAAACGTTTCTAGAGAATTTCTATATTTATGAATTTAATTTTATTATCATTTTCTGGTTCATTCGCCCGACGCTTTCTTACGAGATGCATGCAAGGTATTATATTAAGTCACTATTAATAACATCACTAAAAAATGAAAAAGATAAATAATTTTTATAAAAAATAAATAAAACCGATTTCAATACAATTAAATGCAATAAATAAAATAATAAGAACTCAAAAATCAAATAAAATGCACTAAAAGGTATAAAATAATTACCTAATTTAGTTACAACTAAACGACGAAATATTAACATGAAATCACTTTTTGAAGCCGGTGCTAAACAAACTATAAACTATATAAGCCAGCAAACTCGCCAAACGTACTAAGTAAGTTCCATCGAGGGTGATTCATAAAATGTATATGTAAAAAACATGTTGGCACCGACTTCAAAAAGTGATTTCATGTTAATATTTCGTCGTTTAGTTGTAGCTAAATTAGATTATTATTTTATACCTTTTAGTGCATTTTATTTGATTTTTGAGTTCTTATTATTTTATTTGTTGCATTTAATATTTATTTGTATTTAGTTGCAACTTGTCAATTTTGACTTATTAAATAATAATAAAAAGAAAAAAACTTTCATTTCCTAATTATAACAAGAAACAGAAACATAAAAAGAAATCTAAAATAAAAACAATAAATAATAAAGTATTAGAGAAGATTTGACATTTAATTGGACTGAAAAAGATTATATAGAGTTTTCATTTAATAACAGAAACGTTATTTTCTTTCTTCTTTTGGGTGATATTATTATTATTATTATTATTATTATCATTTTTTTTATTAAGTAACATGATCGATTTGAAATTTAAACTTAGCGTAACGTAGTCATTAGTAAAATAAAACATATACATACATACATACATACAAAAACAAAAACAAAACAAGCGAGACCTCGGATTTAATGGTAATCACATTTTATGTCTTGTTTTTTGTCAGTCTATATGTCTACCTGTGTATGTGTGTGTGTGAGAGAGAGAGACGGGTTTGGATATATCCCTTGGATAATAAATAGACCCTGGCCTGCCCTAAAAAACCCTCTGAGCCACCCCTAACCCCGAAATGCCAGGCTGCTAACTAATCCACCTGACTCCGCCCGCCCGCATTTCCACCCCCGCATATCGCCTCCCCCAACTTTAAGGTCGTCACCGACGTCGTTTGCTGATCAATCACCTGCTTGATTTTTTCACCCTTCTTTTACTTTACTAGAATGCTTTCTCGAATGAATGAAGAAGCACAAAAATAATAATAATAATCAATCCCCTCCCAATCCCCCCTTTTTTCTATTGAATTTCACCAAATGGAGTCATTTGTCTTCATTGGTATGAAATTGTTATACAACTGTTGTTATTGTTATACCCCGCGCCCTGGTTTATGACGACATATTACAATTACGAGGTTTTTCACACATAGAGAGAGACATTTCACCCACGCAAAAAATCGCTTATGATAAATTACAGTGAAATAAAATAGATTAAACAATTATCTTAAATGGTTTCTATGATAAATGAATAAGTTTAAAAAAAACACCAGTAATATATGATAAATTCTCAATAAAGGTTGAACAACCCTGTAAAGTGGACTGGAAATAATTTTATATTAATTAAGCAATTATTGTAGATATATATTTTATATAATCTGTTTCTAGAACATAAATGTAATGATTTCGAAAAAAATGACAGGTTAGAGGGTTTTTGGGTCGACATTTCGATTAGTTAGGGTCTCATCTTCGGGTAACTTTCTTTTGATTAATTAATAGGATTTTTTAATTTTAAAAGACACTAATAGTTCAATTTACTATAAGTAGATATATTAAAATTAGAAAATTTAATGGCTAAACTTTAGAATTGTTCTTGATGACATAGCCCCCGCTAGGGGGTTCTAGTGCACCTGTGGGTCCCGGGCCCGCAGTTTTTTTAAGGGGGTATGTTAGAAAAAAATACGTGGATTGACCAACTTTTTCCACTTCATAAAAAAACACACATCTATACCATAATAAGGGGCTCGGTTCAGATTTTGGGTCCCGGGCCCGAAATTTCATGTGGGGGCTATGCTTGAAAAAGCGAAAAAATAATTATTATTTTTTTGGCTTTTCGGCCTTTCTGGTCATAAGCCAATTTACGATACTAATTATTTTTTATTAAATTTGCCTCTATCCCCCCCAGGGTCAGGTTTTAGCCGGTTGCCTCGAGTCGGATTCGAAAAAAAATTAATTAAATTTTATTTAATTTTGGCTGGAAATAAAAATTGAAATTTTTAGCACAATTTAAAATTGAAAATAATAATAATATATTACTTTTAACTAAAGCAAAAAAAAATGCTGTCTGAATAAGGTATAATAATATATATAAAGTGGCGCAAGTTGAAGGCCCACCCCCCACTCCCCAAGACAAGGGAAAAATAAAAAAAATAACAAATGAGAATATCGAAGTTGAATCATTTTAAGACAAGACTTTGAAATATATTATTAAATTAAATTATTTAACTTTAAAATTGTCAAAACATTATTTTTGGCATTTTACCAAAGTGTCTATAGATATTTGTGTGTGTATGTGTATTAGCCCCCCCCCCCCCCCCTCCACCTCCCCAGGACAAAATCCTGGTTGCGCCACTGTATATATTCTATTCTATAGTATATATCAGGGGTGGCCACTAACCTTAACTTTGGGAGCCACAAATTTATAAAACTGTTTCAAAACGAGCCACATTGTTTGGAAATTAATTAATGGTTTATTAAAAAAGAAAGATTTTTTTAATTTTATAAAATATATAAATGAAGTAACATTTATTTTTTATCTACTTACTTATAACATTAGTGTTCAATTACAAAAAAAAAAGAAATAACATTTTACTTTTAAGAAGTGCTTTTACGAGTATTCATGTTGACTCTTAGTTGTTTGAATTTTTGTATTATTATTTTTTTAGGAACATGAATTTAGGTCATTTATCAAAGATTTTAATAGATATGTTTATATTGCATGTAGGAGTCTCGGCCTTCGGAGTCGAACCCAAACACTAGTAAGCTAACTAGTGCTTGGGTTCGACTCCCGAGGGGACAAGACCCTCCTACATGCAATATAAACATAGGTATCTATTAAAATCGTTGATAAATAACCTAAATTCATATTCGTAAAATTAATTGATTAAATATCACAAGTTGATTTTGAGAAAAAAATTCAATCTTTCTTTTTCAAATAGATACTCTTTTCTTTATTATTATTTTTTTTTAATTTAATTATTATACTTTTTAAAATCAGTATTATTCAAGAGGGTTCAAGAGCCGCAAGAGATTGACTGAAGAGCCGCATGCGGCTCGCGAGCCACGATATGGCCACCCCTGGTATATATTAATATTGTAACGTGTTTATTATGAAAGAAAAGCGTGACTAATTCCTCAATACAATGTTCTAATGCTCTGTCAAATGGGATTAGAAAACCATTTATTTGTTAGGAACCCACCCCTTGCGCCCTTTCTATTTGATAGGGAAAAGGGTGGTTGGTTCGCTGTATATTTATGGGAGAAAGACGGACGGACAAACCGGTGAATTAAACTCGGAAAAAGTTCAAGGCCAAAAAATAAATAAAGTAGCTACTAGACTTTATTTAATATAAAAAAAATAAAACAAAAATCACTGGCTGCATTATATTATATAGTATATCAATACTAACTAATGCCATTTGTAAAACTACTCAATTTCTATGCTTACTTTTATACAATTTTCTCTCAAATTTGAGATTTCTTCAGCAGAGAGTGCGAAGTTTATATATGTATGCTTAATTATAAATACCTAGAACACGGAGAGATGCTCGGTAATTTTTTGATTCAGTTAAAATCGATATATTAATATTATTTTTAATTTTAAATTCGGATAAAAAGGTCGATTTTTATTCGCAGTGAAAATAAAATAAAATTGAAATAAAACTTAATTTATATTTTTACAAACGTTTTGATCCGCTATGGCCATCATCAAGACGTATATCACTGGCCACAAAGTTTTGAATGTAATTGCAATTAAAAATAATATATTAATATAAACCGAGGTTCTTTTGTTCACTCTTTTAAATCCTCAAAAAGTGGGTACGATCCTTCGAATTGCAGGATTTTTTAAGAGAATCAAATTGATATTCTAATCAATTATTTTATAGAAAAATATACTGCGGTGTAAAAAAATCGAGCCACCTATAAAAACTTCACTAAATAGTAGATCATTATTAATTTTTTTACAAGGAACCATAGATGATTGAAATTATTGCTTATTGAAAGAGTACTTGCCACTTGTCGTTGATTTAGCCCTTGATTAATTAGGCACACAATTTGAACTGCTTGAACTTCAGAAATACCCATTTTGTATATTTTATTTCTCTTTCAATGATCTTTAATTCAAAATGATTAATTTTATTGATATTTCAAATGGAATTTGATCTTTTATTAAAACTTTATTTAAATGGAAAGTGATATTGAGAAAGTAGGATAATTTGTAATTGTATCTTTTAATTTAATTTTACTTATTTTTTTTTTTTGTAAAATTCAAAAAGTAACAAAAAATTTATTGAAAATGTTAGTTTAAGAGTTAATAGAACAAATTATATGGTTATTTGTAAAAATTGTAAAAATAATTTGGTATTTATTGGTTGATCAATTTTTTTGCACCGCTGTGTACATTTAATTAATTAAATTGCCAAATTCTAATATATAATAATTTTTGTAATGATATATTAGTGGAATTTAAAATAAAAAAAACAATTAATTTTATTGAAAGGAAATTGAAAAAAAATGTAATTATAAATTTTTATTCAAACAACCACCCGTGAATAATTATTTCAATTAACAAAAAACCCATCAAAAAAAAAAACTTAGCCGAAGATGCGACCGTGACAGATCGAATTGTCAACACAAAAACCTCCTAATCCGTGAATTTCATCCAAATAGTTAGGGTCGTTTTCGGAAATCCGATTCTATATATATATATATATATAATATACAAGAATTGTTCGTTTAATATAATAAGATATAGGAATCACATGATACACGGAAGTATTGCCTGCCCGTCAGCTTTAGCCATAATCCACTTTTTTTTTTTTTTTTTTTTTTTTTTAATGCAATCGAATGCAAGAAGGGGTGCACCAGTAAAGGTGTAGCCCCTATGGATCTCGAAAGACCCTTGCATTACCGAAGAGAAGGGAAAGTTGATTAAGTGAGAGGGTGTAGACGTAGGTGTCTATGCACCCTGGTTTTGAAGGTTTGAAGATCATAGGTGCTGGGAAAGATAGAGGCTGGGAGAGAGTTCCAGTTCCTTGAAGTCATGGGGATATATGTATTCGCGAATGAAGTGGTCCGGCACTTTTCCAATTTGACCGCAAAAGAGTGTTGGGAGTCGGCAAAACGTGTGCTGCGTGCAAAGTATGCTTTGGGGGGAATTATTGACTTTATCTCATCAGAGCACCTGCCGTGATAGTATCTATAGAAAAGGGAAAGGGCAGAGACATCTCTTCGATGAGCCAACGAGTCGAGGGAGTCGGTGAGGGTAGAATCGTCAATTAGCCTGACGGCTCGTTTCTGAATTGCATCAAGGGTAGCAAGAGAATATTTTGAGGCTCCTCTCCACAGATGAGAGCAGTATTCGAGATAGGGGCGGATTTGGGCCTTGTAGATGGTGAGAAGTTGTGGGGGTTTGTAAAATCGCTTGGACCTGAATAAGAAGCCAATCTTCCTTGCTGCAGATTTCGCCACAGAGGAGATGTGTTCATTCCAAGACAGGTCAGATGCGACAGAGACGCCCAACATGGATAGGCTGTCACACATTTTCAGGGTATTCGAATCGAAGTGAATATCAGGGAAATCTCTATTTTCGCGCCTAGAAATTAGACAACACTGTGGCTTCTACGGAGATTTTTCAAGGTCAACGATTCAGGCGGAAATATGCAACCCTCTTGCAACTAGCTGTTAACACATTAATCAACAAGCTACTCAAATATTATGGAGACAGGTTATATTGTTATTTGACCAGTGGTTTTTAACCTTTTGAGGGTTAATGTAAAATTGGATTAGATGCTCATCGTAGATAATGAGATCGATTGCAGAATAAGCCGATAGTTATATTGTATTATTACCAGTTGTTTAATTTTGAAATTTCCTGATCCTATGAGAATGACCAAGGGATAAATTCCAAACTAATCTTCTTGCTGGGCTGGAAGGCTCTGGCTTGAAGATCCGGGTTTAATAAAGGTGTGGAATGTATATTTTAAATTAAGAATAAAAGGAAGGTGTATTTCTTCTTTTTCAATAAATAAAAGGCAAAGATTTGTGATATGAATATTTACAATGGTTTTAATGAGAGAAAATATCTCTCCCAGCCTCTATCTTTCCCAGCACCTATGATCTTCAAACCTTCAAAACCAGGGTGCATAGACACCTACGTCTACACCCTCTCACTTAATCAACTTTCCCTTCTCTTCGGTAATGCAAGGGTCTTTCGAGATCCATAGGGGCTACACCTTTACTGGTGCACCCCTTCTTGCATTCGATTGCATTAAAAAAAAAAAAAAAAATAATGCTGATTTTGTACATACAAAAATGAGATATTATACAAATGGCGATGGCGATGATAGAATGCAGACTTCTTGGGGCAATTCTGTTCACTTGGGTTTTTTCTCCGATGATATGATAATGAATTCAAGTTTGGTTTCTTCTCCAATTCAAAAAAAGATTAAAATTACTTTTAATCAATCCACAATTCTCAATTTAGTTGTTTAAATCAAATTAAACAATAAACAATTGAGACTTAAGTACCAAACAATTTAAATCAAAATAAAATAAATTCTCAATGGCTAACGAGCGTTTTTACTCAAAAATATAAATCAATTCTCTCAACTCTATCAAAAATCAAGATGAAAGCGAAGACGCCAACCAACTGGTTGGATGGCCTGCTGCTCTGCTCCCAGCCAGTTTACAAAATATTCCCTTAGAGGGCATCACTCGTCACTTATTAATTCAAATTTATACACCAGTATTATTATTATTATGATTTTATGTTCAACAAATTGTTATAATTAATAGCGTGTGATTTAAATAAAATTTTAACATTCAAAAAAGATAAATTGACTTACCAAATTTTGCCAGGCATCTCCGCTGAAGGAACAAGTAGTTTTCAAGCTGTATCTCCGGTATCTTACGATCCCTAAAAAAATCTATTAAAAATTGAATACTTTTTAGAGAATTCATACAAATGAAAAATTAACTTATCAATTTATAGAAAAATTTAAGGTGTTTAAAATAATTCAAATTATTTTATTTCTGTAAATATACACATTATTTTTATTTTATTATTATTAACAAGTAGGTACATAATTATTTGTGGCTTCCTTTTCCACTTGCTGGATCTTTCGCCCTTCACTTTTGTATACTTTTAAATTCTGTTTTGCTTTTTATTTTCTTATTGTTTTTTTGAATGATCCACATGGGCCTATAGAACAGCATTTGAAGGCTGACGAATATGGAGAAATATGAACGCATATGATTGACTGGCTAAATGGGCATCTTGTTCTCGAAGCCAATTATTAAAAAAAAATGTGAAAATGTGTAAGAGATTTTATTATAATTATTACTGCTACTGTAATTTTTACTGCTCATATGAGGAAAACTGCCTCAGCATCGTACAAATTTCAATAAACAAATAAATAAATGAATACAACTTTTTAAAAATATTTACATTAAAACAAAATATTACCCATAATTTTATCAGAATCACAATTTTTATAAATTTATTTCTCCATAATATCCATATAGGAGATTTGGATTAATTAAATATGAAAATAATCCACTCTGATCATTGGAAATGAATGTTCCTCAAAGCATTCACATCATGGGATATAAATAATTTATACTATTATATATTAAAAAATATGTTTTGAATACGATATAGTAGAAGTATTTTCTATAGACACGGACTGGTAGAATTCAATTGTTAATTGAGGAAAATACATAAAAAGGATAGTGAAAAACAAAAATTCCGAATAAAACAATTTATTAGGACATGATTTTCATCCTCTTTAAATACGAGACATTTTGGAAGATCATCTGTCCTTCTTTCAGGGCTTAAAATGATCAACGAAAGAACCTCCTCCGTTTGCTTGACTAATGTTAGAGTTTGCCATTAGTATCAATAAAAATGACGTCATAATAAATTCTTTTATTCGGAATTTTCCGATTACATTATCCTTGAGCTGCTTTTTCATCAATCCCTTGATTGAATGCATGTTTATTTAAACATTTTACATTTTCCTATTGGAGCTTTAAAAAAAGTTCAATTATCAGAAGAATATTCAATTTATTTGGTACACTAGCTGACGACCGGGCTTTTGGCCTGGCGTCACCAGCCCGGGAATTGTTTTAAATTACAGAGAAAATTTTGAATTGATTAGAAAATGATAACAATCGAAAAAAACCCAATATTCTTGGCAAAAGATTCAAGCGGTAGCGCTGCCATCTCTATCTAAGTAATCAAACTAACCTATCTATGCTGCAATCTATATCTAGCTAAGTAAAGTACTACCTACTTACCTATCAATCAAAGTCTCTATTTTATTAATATACCATAGATAAAAGAGAAATATACAATATTAACTCGTTTCGATTAAATGAAGAATCAATTGAAAATAAAATCACGGAAACAAAATTAATAAATTTCTATCAAGCCAATTTCTGTTTAAAAGCTTTTTTGGGAAGATTTTTCTCTTTCGTTTATTTATTTACTATATCTTGTTTTATTTAATTATTATTATTTTTACTTAGTTCTTTTTAAGAGCGCGCGGGGGGGAGAGAATATAAATTTGTTCCCATTATAAAAAGAAAAACAAATTGGTTGCATCGTTCCCGAAAAAGAGCAAATGAGAAAAAGTGTATGTGAGAGAGAGAGAGTTTTTTTGAGAGAGAGAAAGTAAAATGAAGAGTAGGAGTAGTAGTAGGAAGAGACATTTTATTGAATTTGTTCTTTCAAGTGCACAAGACACATTTGGACTTTTCTCTCCTCTTTTCTTTTTCATTCTTATTAAATTAAGTCATTTATTCGTCTTCCAGTTTTATAATTCAATTTTGAATATTAAAAGTATCGAAGGACCAACGAGGGGGGGGTAAAAGAACGAGAGAAAGAGGGGGAGGTGCAGAATACAAAGAGAAAAATAAATAAAAAAATACTAAAAGCATTTCCTTAAGGAAATTTGTTTAGTAGAAAAATATTTAATGTTAAAGCTAAAAAAAATAAAGAGAAAGAGAAATAACAAGAACAAAGCATAATGAAAACAATTTTGTGATTTTAATTTTGATTCTAGAAATGTCTAAGTGTGAATTAAAATAAAAAAAAAGTAAGGCTCCTCTTTGTGAATGTAAAAATATTCAAATGTTTTATTAAAGAATCATTTTAAAGACATTAATTTACTTCGATTTTCTTATACTAACAATATAAATGACAAATTTCTATTAGGTATTTTAAAACCGCATCAATACGATAGTGGTGAGAATCTTGAAAAGCTGTATGGTAGGGACCGCTTTGTGGTGTCGATAGGGTTTCTTTTTTTTCAGCAGACATACCGTGGACCTTGACAGGGCAGGCAGATTAGTGGCGTAGCCGGAAAATCTTCATGGGGGGGGGGGAGGGGGGTTAATCTACAAAGCAAAATATTTAGTGGAAATTTTTTTTATTAAAACAAATAGTCCAGTTAAATTGTGTTTTTAGCCGGAAAGTTTTGAGGTAGTTGTAATTTCTTCGACCCTTTATGTTTTTGGATGTGCTGAATCAGAATCTGTGTTTTGCTAACAAAATTTTGTGACGGAACATTATCAAAATTACAAAGAAAGGTAAAAAATCTCATTTTTTTGGTGGTTTCCATGACACTTTTTAGTATTTGGAACATATCCTGTCATGGAAAATGCTAGATATCTATAAATCTAAGAGTGGTTTTCATTTTATGAAGGAAAAACTGCGATTTTTCGCAAAAAAGTGGTCTCTTTGTCGAAAACGTGCTCCTTCAGGGCCAAAATAAGAAAAAATCGATAAAAGTGCGAGTTTTTAGGATCTGCGGAAATAGAAAAAATACTCCAATTTTCAACTAGCGCAAAATTTTGACCCGAAGCATATTTTTTGGATCGCGCAGTCATTAATGAAGTATTTTACTATATTTATTTTCAATTAGCTTAAAAATATATTTTAATTTGTTCAATACTATTAAAAGTAAAAATATTAAAAACAGTTGCTTTTTCATTAAATTTTCTGTGGATCGAAAAGTACCTATTGCTATCTTAATTGTTAAAAAAAATTATATGCGAGTTAAAAAAGATCATGATTGCGATACATAAAATACATATTTTTTACAAAATTTTACATAATAATTATAAAGTTAATTACATAGCAAAATTTAAAAATAAAATTATACATTATTTTAACTAATTTTTTAACATAATATTATTAAATTTCAAATTTTAATTATTACTAAATAATTACTTTGATCTTGAATTTTAATAAAAATTTGAAACATTTTCTCCATCCTTTTTTATTTTCTCTGAGCTCCCCATAAAAACTTGTACGCCTATAGATATTTTTTTAAACCACTATAAATATATATAATAAACATTTTATAGAGATAATATTTTTTCAGTGACAACAGTGACAACAATAATAATATAATTCATAATATTATTGTTGTTACTGAAAGGAGAGACAAATGGGAATCGAGGTATACTCGTCCATCTATAACAATTCAATGCCCTGAAGAAGGAGAGAAAAAGATCTCCAAAACGTCGGCATTGATTTAAAAAAATATTAATCAATTTAGTCTGCCATTTAATTTAAACCTATCTATTTCATTTATCAGTCCGCCTTTCAAAATAATTAATTATATTTAAATATATAAATATATAAATATTAGTATGTATATATATATAAATAATTTAATTTCTAAACCTATGTATTTCCATAATAAAATTTTAAATAAATCAGTTACATTTAATTTATCATCAAAATAGTAATAATAAATATTATATGTTGTACTACACCTCAATTTTTCAATCATTAATAAAAATATAATTTAATGAAAAACCCGAGTAATTTATTTTTTTATACCCATTTTATTATTAAAATATTTTATTCGCAGCTGAGGGAAAAAGGGCAATAAAGCACGTATTAGGTAAGAAACCGTACATCTATAGGTTGTTGTAGGGGTGAGGGGGAGGGGTATAATGGACAAACAGAACGTACACCAAACGTACATGCATGGCAAATTGGATATACTATGTACGTCCTTAGAACGTAAAACTGCACCAAACGGACCTAAAAGGATGCCAAAGGCGGACGTAAAATGGACAAACTGGACATATGAGGGACGTACGTTTTGGGGAATCTGGATGTCCTGTGTATGTCCATTATACGTACAGCGGCACAAAAATGGGCATAAAAAGGACGTACATACGTCCGCTCGTGGACGAGCTATGGACGTCCATGGTACCAATGTGTGCTATCTGGGTATGACGATAATATTAACAAATGAATTTATAGAATTACGGTGTAAGAGTATATATTATTCTTTTATTGTGTTTAATCGGAATATAGGGAAGTATAACTGTATTTTTTCAAGTGTGCGGTTGTCTATGTACAAGTCAAAAAAAGCCTCCCCTCTCGTTGGCTTCTCCCCGAGAGCAGTAAAGTTTCAAAGTGGTTGCACAGTTGAGGTGGAGACCCATCAAATGCACTCAGAGAGTGATGTTCAAGAGGGGGGGGGGACACAAAATTAACTTTTACAACGTTTATCAATGCTTGCATCACGCGTCTCTAAAGTACTCTCTAGGTTTTTATTTAATTTTTTGTTTTTATTATCTCGAAATAAAACAATTTTAGCGGTTATACCACAAAATAATGAACTTTAGCCATTAATTAAGTTTTTTTTTACAAAGACTCAATTATATATATATTTAAATGAAGTAGAGGCTTAAAAATGGTTACGACATTTTTGTTTCTATAAAATACATTTGCTGCGTTTCGCTTTCTTGTGTTTTTGTTTTTAATTCTGTTTTAATTTTATTTTTACAACCGAAGGAAATTGCGCTAATTTACTAACATTACGTTGTTCATTACGTATTCTAATGGAATTTAGCTGAAAGCTTGCCAACTTACCATGTTGAAAAATCCGAGATGTATATATATATATACATACATATACATAAAAAAGAGCCTTTAAAACAACCGAGCCATTTCATTTGTAGTATTTCACGCCAAATTAACGGAGATCTTTAAGTTCTTTCGGTAGTATTTAAGACTCATAAGAATGTAGATATCGAAATGAAAAGTAACAACAGTATAATATTATTGTTTTTTTAACTCGACATAATATATTATTATCTTTTTTTTTTTTTAATGAATTGTTATGGGAAAAGTCGAAATAAAAGCCAACATCTATTTAATACTTTATTACGTAATCGATATTTTACAACGTTTCGAGCGCTACGCCGCTGCTCATCATCAGTGCACGTCAACCAAGTCACAAAAACACGCAAAATTTATCTCCAGCAGACGTTTTACAATTGGAATCTTTACACTGCTAAACAAGCTATTTCAACTGAACAATTTCAATTACTGTCAAACAGACTGAGAGTAATTGAAATTATTCAGTTGAAATAGCTTGTTTACCAGTGTAAAGATTCCAATTGTAAAACGTCTGCTGGAGATAAATTTTTGCGACTTGGTTGACATGCACTGATGAAGAGCAGCAGCGTAGCGCTCGAAACGTTGTAAAATGTCGATTACGTCTGCCCAAAATAAAGTATTAAATAGAAGTTGGCTTTTATTTCAACTTTTCCCATAACTGGCCCCTTAGCCAATTCATTAAAATAAAATAGGGCCACCAAACACGGTTCTTTTAAATTATATTATTATCATTAATATAATTTATTACTCACGTCTATAATAAATATTTTTGTATCAGGAATATCAGGGAACTAGACTAAATATTCAAAAACACAGAGCTTTTATTAAATGGGGAATACGTTTGTCATTTTTTTTACTTCCTCAGTGGCCCATTCAATCACTCTTTGTCAAAAAACAATTTCACTATTCGACAAAACATCATTAATCTTTTTTAAATACATTCCTGGCTCCAATTAATCAATCTTGTACTTTTCTTTTAACAATTAAAAAATTATATTTTTAATTATTTTTTTTTTTTTTTTTTTTTTTTTTTTTTTGTCTTTTCGGCCTTTCTAGCCATAAGCCCAATTACGATACTAGCTATATTTTTAAAATTTGTCTCTACCCCCGGGGGTCAGATTTTAGCTGGCTGCCTCGAGTCGGATCCCCTGGTTAGACTCGCTGTCACGCTACCGCCTAGCCTACCGACCCCCCCATTTTTTTCTTTAACAATTAGTACGTACTTTTTGTTTAACAATTAAAAAATTAATTTTTTAATTATTTTTTTCTTAACAATTACTACATACTTTTGTTTGACAATTAAAATATTAATTGTCGTGCTAAAAAAAATATCTTTTTTTATGTGAAATCCACCTAGTATTTTATATTTTAAATTTTAAAGTTTCTAAAAAAAAAATTCAAAATTTTCTTTACTTTAATTTTTTAATTGTTAAAGAAAAGTACAAAATTGTTGATCAATTGGAGCCAGGAATGTATTTAAAAAAAGAATGATGATGTTTTGTCGTATAGTAAATTTGTTTTTTGACAAAGAGTGATTGAATGAGCTACTGACGAAGTAAATAAAAATTGACGAAACGTCTGGCCCATTTAATAAAAGCTCTATGTTTTTGATTATTTAGTCCAGACCCCTGCTATTTCTGATACAAAATTATCATTAATATTTCTATATAATATCATTTATAGTTTATTTCTTAATATTTAAGCTAATTGAGTTTTTTTTTGTTCCAGGTATGTACCCTCTAAGAGAGCTGTGATTGAACTTTACATATGAAAAAAAATTGTAAGTACGTAACTAAGCGCCATTTTTCCACAATAATATGTCTTTTAAGATAATAATAGGGTTGATAATCTAATATTGTGGCATTTTATACAGTTTTGTAAAAAAATTTAATTTTTTTGAGTTTTTATTCTATGAGATTATTTTACAAAAAAATGAGTTTTCATTTAATAATCCGACATTCCTCGAACACGAATTTACTTGATTCCCAAATGGCAAAAGTTTTTTTTTCGAATTATTTTTTTATTTATAAAAATTATTAGAATATAGATCTTTTGTATTATCGTACAATTCAATGTTATTATTAATCATTATAGAACTACATATATTAGGGATTTACGAATTGACAAATGAATTTTGTTTTGAATTTAAAAAAAAACGCGTATTTTCTAGGGTTTAATCATGATTCAGCCATTTTCGTATAAATTGAGAAAATTGTTATAAGAGGAAATATGATTAAGAAAAGAATTTGGAAAATGGATGACTAAACTCGTTTCTAAGATACGAATGACTCTGTATTCATGTTTTTTTTTTTTTTTTTTTTTTGGCTTTTCGGCCTTTCTAGCCATAAGCCATTTACGATACTATTTATTTTATTCAAATTTGTCTCTACCCCGGGGGTCAGAGAAATTAATTTTTTTAAGCTCAATTTTCGCAGTGAATTTTGTGAGCCCTGGAAAATTAATTTAGAAAGAAACAAAAATAAATAAAGATTAAATGGGTGTGTATAGAATTACAAACGATTAGGTTCTTGAAAAAATTAGGAAAGAACGCTTCTGAAAAAATTATATTTTGAAAAACTAAAAAACCCCGGTTTTTAAGTAACGCACTAAAAAGTATGAAATAATGTAATAAAGTATTTTATCTCTAATAAATACTAAGTCAAAAAGCGTGGGGCCGCTTCTTTGAGAAGCATGTACTTTTAGTGCCTCGCGCTTTTTGACTTAGTATTATTGGACATAAAATACTTTATTACATTATTTTATACTTTTTAGTGCGTTACTGAAAAAAGTGTTGTTTTTTTTTAGTTTTTTAAACTATAATTTAATTTTTTACTTTTTTCCTACTTAAATGGGTACAATTCTACGCGTATTAGGACTAAATTTGATAAGAGTATAGTATATTTTTACCAATTTTGACCCCCCCCCCCTCTCCCTCCACCCTGATTAATTCTTATAATTTACCCCACAGATGATGTATACAAATTTTGGTTGAGTTTCGAACAAAGGGGGCTATAATTTCATAATTTCAGTCCCCTCCCCCTGTTAATTTTTGTATTTTTAGCCTTCTGAGAGCCCACAGATGATATATACAAATTTTGGTTGAGTTTAGACCAAAGGGGGCTATAATTTCAAAATTTCAGTCCCATCCCTTTAAATTTTTGTATTTTTAGCCTTCTGAGAGACCACAGATGATATATACAAATTTTGGTTGAGTTTAGACCAAAGGGGGCTATAATTTCAAAATTTCAGTCCCCACCCTGTTAATTTTTGTATTTTTAGCCTTCTGAAAGCCCACAGATGATGTATACAAATGTTGGTTGAGTTTGTATCAAAGGGGGTTAAATTAATTTCAAAATTTCAGTCACCACCCTGTTAATTTTTGTATTTTTAGCCTTCTGAAAGCCCACAGATGATGTATACAAATGTTGGTTGAGTTTGTATCAAAGGGGTTATAATTTCAAAATTTCAGTCCCCACCCTGTTAATTTTTGTATTTTTAGCCTTCTGAAAGCCCACAGATGATGTATACAAATGTTGGATGAGTTTGAACCAAAGGGGGCTATAATTTCAAAATTTCGAAAATAAAGAAGAAGTGAAATTAATAAAGTAAAGGGTGTGTACATGATAATTTATTAATTAATATCATGTTTCACCTAAAACCTACACCACTTTCTCTAAGTAATAAAGAAGTGAAATGTTCAGATGATAAGACTACACGTTAAAACATGAGAGATTTATAAAGAATATTTTAGAGGACGAAATGGGATATAAAAAAGATGGTGAATTCCATAGATTGGAGTATATTCTCCAGAAAATGAAAGATTGGGAATGTAGGGCTTTTAGAAAAGTGACAGATTTAGTATGAGATTGATTTTATAGAGGTGAATGCGTCAAACCTGCCTTAGGAATATATCGTCGGGTTACTGCCAAAACAAGCTAACTCCATAATTTGAACTTTTGAGAAATCGTCGTTTGAAAATTTAAATTGAAATGAAAAATCGTGACAGCTTCAAAATGATTTATCAATTGAAAAAAATCAAAGTAAGTAAGTTGTCTGGTTTTTTGTCAGTATGTTTTTCGAACATTTTTTAATCTAATGGAGTACTTAACTTCGAATTGAGTAAAAGTGGAGTTAGCTTGTTTTGGCAGTAACTCGACGATATATTCGATGATGAAGATTATCAAAAACTAGTATTTTATCTACCTACTAATGGAATGAGATTGATAAAAATACTATGTATATAGAATTAATTATTAATTAACTTATTTTATATATTGCTAATTAATAATAATTATTTATATATGCTTATTTATATATATTTATTTTCATCCCAGTTGTAGAAGTGTATATATTTATTCATTTTTACTTTACTATACAGGATATAGTCAAGTATTGTAATCATGCATGAAAAAAATGGTTTTTTCCTTCTTTGTTTCAAAATATCTCAAAAACGGTTTAAACTATTTTGTTTAAAAAAATTGAGCGAAACCATGGCATTTCGGTCTACAAAAAAGCTTTAATAAGTGAACATCGAAAAAATTATATTTTTCGAGATAATAATTGTTTTGTCAAAATGTCTGTTAGTTAGTCTGTCTGGTTGTCTGGTTGTTAGTTAGTCTGTGCGTTACCAAATTTTTGTGGACGAGCTAGCTCAAAAACTAGTGTGAATATCGAAACCAAATTTCACACTGTAATTTTGGTCCATTGAGATTAAGAGCTGATTAGATTTTGGTTCATTTAAGGGGGTAGAGGGGGGGGGGGTTAAAAATTAAAAATATAGGTTATTTGAGCAAACTCAACCAAATTTTGTATACATAATCAGTGGACCCCCAGAAGTCTAAAAATGCAAAAACCACCCTCCCGAAATGGGGGCGGCGGCTGTAGGGTCAAAAATGAAAATTTTGGCCTTTTATCAAACACAACCAAATTTTGTATACATAATCAGTGGGCCCCCAGGAGTCTAAAAATGCAAAAACTAACCCCCCCCCCCTACATGATTATAAATAATTTTAGGGGCCATGTTATATGGTAAAGTCAAATGGATGACCACATCAGAACACGTCAGCCTATTTTACTGTACTTTTTGTATGATCAAATTCAATTTTTTTCTCCAATATTTTATGTTATACTTATAGGAAAAAATCAAATAACATAGTAACTTAAAATTATCATATCTAAAAGATATATATTTATTTAAACATGAAAAATTTTATATAAATTCCACTATAATGGGGATGCATAATACACGACACACAGTGTTTGATGAAAGAACCATGTCACATGTTTCTTAACCTTTGTGGTCATTTGGAAACCGGCGCTATGCATATATCAAGGCTACCTTCCTGAATTTACTCTATAATTATTATAAAAATACCAAATATCCCAATTTTAATCACTAGTTTGTTAAATTAAAATAGAATCATTAACATAGTAATTATTTCTTTCTTCTCTTTCATTTTCGACTTCTTTCTCTGAAAATTCCTTTTGTTGCTTACCCTTCAATTTTCATTAAATAATTAAGTATCAATTTCTTTATCACGACAAAATATCGAATTACCAATTTTCGTCAGTTGTGAAACAAACTAAATTATAACTAGCGATCGTAGCACGATGCCTTTAATTATCAGCCATGCGTTCTATTATTGGTATAGAAGCTGATGGTATAGAATATAGACTGAGTAATTCTTTGCTTTGGTTAAAAACGATATTATATTAATTAAAATTATTTTTAATTGCTAACGTGTTTTGACCAGGGAGATAGGGAGTGCCTGTAAGTTTAGAACTTAGGCGAGGAAAAACTTTGGTATGCAAGTATTTAATTATAATGTTGTTGTTTTTTTCACGTTGGTAAATCAATAAATACTATTTGGTTTCTAAATAATAAAATTTATTAAAATTATATTAACATTTTAGAGTGGACGAGCTACATAGCTAAAAATTTTGGTACCATAAGCAAAATATCAAATTTTCACTTCCCTCTTAACCCCACTTTTGGCCTTGTCGCCCCTTATAACCATAGGGCTGGTATGTTTTTGCTTATTTTTGCTATATGATAGCTAATCACCTACTGAACAGGCTAATTGGAATAAAAAAAAACAAACTAAGACGAGCAATTTTTTATAACCAACTTAGAGAACAATAATTGTTCAAAAAAATTTTGGACTAGATGGACCTTTCTTTTGAGGAGATTGTTTCTTTGAGAAAGTGCTCCTTTGAAGGGGAAATTGCGGTAAAATCGATCACTTTTCGTCTAAATAGGAGATTTTAAAAATCAAAAAAGGAAAAAAATTTAAACATATTATAGATACCTACCTTGGTCGTTAAAAAATGCAATTATGAAATTACAGACTGGAGTAGCATATCCGTTAAGAAATATTATATTATTCGTGAGATAAAATTCAATTGTAAGTTGTATTCTCGAATAAGAGAATTTGAATTTAAAATCATCAATATCAATATTTCTAGTTGAAAATAACAAAAGAGAAAAAAATATATTAAAAAATTTAATTATCATTATTATTATACATTTTGTTGACCCTCATCAAAAATGCCCAATCGAGGTGGATTTAAGTTTAAACTTTTCTTTTGATAAGCAGTGAAGCATCAAAATAACTAGGAATTTTAATACGGAGAGTCTACTAATTTAAGTTCGCCAACAATAAAAAAAAACATTATTTAGCGTGTTCAACTTTCTAAATTTCTCTTTCTATTAATAAATAGTAAACATAGTTTTTCTTAGATTTTTGACATTAATTAAATTCTTTTCTTGATAAATTATATTAAATAAAAGTATTGCAAATTGTATAAATCATGTGCGTAATAATGTATATTGTATATGATAATTTTTTTTAATGCAATCGAATGCAAGAAGGGGCGCACCAGTAAAGGTGCAGCCCCTATGGATCTCGAAAGACCCTTGCATTACAGAAGAGAAGGAAAGTTGATTAAGTGAGAGGGTGGAGACTCGTAGGTGTTTATGCACTCGGGTTTTGAAGATTTGAAGATCATAAGTGCTAGGAAAGATGGAGGCTGGGAGAGAGTTCAGTTCCTTGAAGTCATGGGGATATACGTATTGGCGAATGAAGTGGTCCGGCACTTTTCTAATTTGACCGCGAAAGAGTGTTGGGAGTCGGCAAAACGCGTGCTACGCACAAAGCATGCTTTGGGGGGATTATTGATTTTATCTCATCAGAGCACCTGCCGTGATAGTATCTATAGAAAAGGGAAAGGGCAGAGACATTTCTTCGATGAGCTAGCGAGTCGAGGGAGGCGGCGAGAGTATAATCGTCATAATATATCGATTATGAAAATGTAAAATATAATCGGGTAAATTCCCATAAACAATTTTTTCTATTAAAATAAATTAAAAAAAATAATAATAATTTCGAAAACTTAAAGCGACTTGTCAATGGAAATTTGACTAAATGGGAAACCCTAGTTTATTCATATTCGATGTTTTGGAACCTCATTGAATTACTAGACCGAAGCGGCTCAAAGTGGGATTATTGGAGATATGACTTGAATTTTTAAAGATAATATATTATTAATATTCCATTTATGTATAGATATTGAATCGGCAGGATAACAAAGGAGAAAAGCTCATTAGTGACGATTTCGCTTCTAAAATAGGTAGACTTGAAAGCAACGAATCGAATATCAGTTAATTCACGAATCAAATTCTATCCCAATCCCATCATATTTCCCTATCTATTTATCTGTTGATAGACTAGATATTCAATTTCTAATTAATACATTTATTTCGGATAAAAATAATAATAACTAATAAAAATATTAAACACAATGAAATATTTTTCATTCATTTGATAGTTTTACTTTTTACCTACTAGATACTAAATCAGAATTTATTTTTATAAATTAAAGGCTTTGTTCAGTCAAATGAAATAAATAATTAGAGTAATTTTAGACAATTAACATTACTTATTAGATAGATTTACTAAACAGTTTCGGTTACCCCTGGTAGACCATCTTCAGTAGTACTGAAACATTTTTTATATACTAGTATCCCCTACAGAAATAAATAGATTTTCGAAATATGTTTTTTATATATTTTTTGAAAATATATTAAAAATATAAATTTTTGTCTTAAATTTATATAAAGTTTATGTTTTCTATATATTCTTAAAATAAAATTATTTTTATGTCGCTCTAGTATAAATTTTATATAAATATAACACAAAAATTTTATATTTTTAATATATTATCAAAAAATATATAAAAAATATATTTCGAAAATCTATTTATTTCCATACATGGATATTCAATTATACAAAATAAAAACCATAAATTTTCACATTCATACATACAATTTCGTCCAAGATTTGGAATGTGTCAATGAATTGAGAATGAAACCTATATATGCAAATTGACAAATTCCAAATCTTGAACGAAATTGTGTGTATGAATGTGAAATTTTATGGTTTTTATTTTGTGTAATTGTATATATAAAAAATGTTTCAATTTTCAGTACTACTATAGATGGTCAAACAGGGGTGACCGAACCTGTTTAGTAAATCTATTTACTAAATCATGTTAATTGTCTAAAATTACTCTATTTACAAAGTTTTGACTTTAATATTTGTTTACAGTCCCAAATATAGAGGTGAACATACTCTGGTAAAATCAGATCTCTCCTACCTACCTAAAGTTTGTACACTCTTTTGAGTACCCATCACCCCCATAAATTTGGTAAACCCTTTAATTTATAAAAATAAATTCTACATCTCACTTAAGTTTTGGAAGAATCTTAGGGTAAATCAGAAGTGTTATGGACTATTTTTATTACGATATATGTCAGAAGGGATGTTTATTAATAACCGCATTTTTCTTTCTATTTTACTTCTTTTTTCGCCTACATACTTTTTTTTCATGATATTGATGTGAGAAGGAGATACACCAGAAGGTGCATCCCCTAAAGGCCTGTATGGGATGGCCTCTCCATCGTGAAAAGAAGAGAGGAGAAGGAAAGAAGCCGAGATCACGAGCCAAATCTCAAAAGTTAGATACAATCTAATATCCAATTTACTAAGTTTTTAGGGGCTTCTACCAGTGGTAAATTCTCCGATCTATAAATTAGGTTAAATTTATCTCCCACTTAATTTTGTTTTCCAGACCCTATACTTACAGAAAGAATGTCTGGGTATAGCCGGGAATCGAACCCGAGACCTCCGGGTTGCTAGCCAGATATGCTGACCATTTTTTTTTAAGTGTTTATTATGCAAAAAACGTAAGTACAATAATTCAATAGTTTTTATTTTATTTATTTATTTATTTTTATTTATTTTAACAATCATACTGGATATTAGCCCACTTAGAGAAAGAAAATACATATTTATAATACAAAAAAATACTTTCTTAAATATTATTTATTTATTTATTAAAAAAACATTGTATCTGTAGAGCCATCTACCCCCTTAAATGTACAATTTTAGACCAATTTAATTACATATTAGAGTATAGATCATCAAGAGCCCCAAAATATAAATTCTTAAATTACGCCTGCCACAGTCTTAAATCTTCTCTTTACACCCTCCAAAATACCATAATCAGTGATCGCATCTCTCTTTCCTTACCATCGGAGCTTTTATGATCAGTAAACTTCATTTTTAGTCTACTTGTATTGTGTTACAAGATTGCATTTGATTTTCAATAATTTATCACTGATCCATTTAAACTAATTTTATTTCTTCCACTTTTCAATCCCTTTCTCTGCTTCTGTTTTACTTTTTCGTATCCCATTTGTCGTTCACACGTAATATCTCTTTTGACTTGTGCCTAAACTTATCTCTGTCTGGTCAGTGGCTGCTTCGCCCTTAAAGGGGACAGTCGAAGAAATAAAAAAAAAGAGAAAGAAAATGGGCAAGAAGAGGAAATTTTTCCCACACATAAATAGTTTAAGTGTTTGTGTGTTCAGTCAAGTTGAATTTAAGATTCATTGTGACACCATTCCACTCGTTCGTTTTCGACCTTTTCTTGTTTTCTTGTGAACACACACACATACACACATAGAGACGCACACATATATGTATATATATACAGAATTTGAACAAGATAAATCCAAGCTTTTTAGACCCCACTGGACAGGAAAACGGACCCCAGTTTCTTTATCTGCCGTTGCTAGATATGTATTCTTTCGTTTCCGGGGCTCTGAACTTCCCCCAACAGAGACAGACAGAGAAAAAGGAGACCAGGGTGAGAGGGAAGATGAGATCTATCTTGGGGGTGAAAGAAAGAGACCGAGGGTGAGAGAGATTAAAGGGTAGCATGGTGGGGGAAATTTGCCAATAGATTTCGTGACTTTGAACAGATTTCAAGATTGGATGATAGACAGACAAACTGTGACACTAACATTTACAGAGAGACATTTTTTTTATTCCGAAGAAGAAAATTGAAAGAGTTAACCGAATTTGCAAAGTTGGTTTTCTAAAGCGATGCTAATCGGTCGATCGATATTGGAGAGATGCGAGGGAATGGACGGGTTGAGGCTTTTTAGAGGGTTTGAGGGCAGAAAGGAAAAAGATTGCCTTTCCATTTAGATTATCCAATTGGATTAACAATATTTTACAATTGTGGAGTTTGATTTAATCAATATGTTCACTAGTTGATGTGGGCGTTTTAAAAGATAGAAATTCGAACATTTTGGAATGTTTGGAATTAATTGATATCATTTTTCAAGGAAGAATCAAATATTGCTGCTATCTAATTTTATTCCGCTCAAAAAGGGGGTATAAAAACATTTTAGAGAGAATTTTTTTCTTATGAAATGTGTTTGGGCTAGTTAGGAGGTAAAAATACTAAAAGTCCCAGTCTTAGCTACCGGGCTTAGGGGTGGAAGGGGCGTAGAAATGTCCCGTTTTTTTAGTTTTTTGCTTATATCTCAAAAACGCTGGGTAAAAGGGAAAAAGTTAATCTTAGCAAAATAAAAGTTTATAATATTTACTACAAGATTGCTACTATTTAATTTTTCTCTATCCCTTATGGTTTATGAGATATTCGCCCGCGAATATCGTTTATGTATGAAAAAAATAAAATTTCCTATATTTTTCGTCAAACTTTTGTCTCTATCACCTCAGCCTTTCGTTTTACAGTAAAAGTCCTCAGAAAAGAAGTTGTAGAGCATTCAATTTCCTTTAAAATTATATATACATTTATGATTTTATTTTCAAATCGTCTGGAGTTATAGCAATTTAAAAATTTCAGGTCGATATATACATTTTGTTAGAAAACCTCGCAATAGCCCAGTATATAAGAGGATTTCAGCTTATATTAATTGCAGGAAAATATTTTTTCTAGAATCGTTTGGTATTGGTGTGGGTATGCCAAATCTAAGTTTGTGACGAGAATATAGAATCTCAAAATTGAGTATGTTGGCTACATCTCAATTATTCAATCCTTTATTTCTCAATAGTTAGTTCTATCAAATTATCTTTTATTTAATAAAATATTCAGCATTTTATTCTGAATAAAATCACAACTTAATTTTGAAAATCGGTTTACAATTAATCGAATTATGATGTTTTTTATTATCATTATTATAGGTTAGTTATAGTTAATTGGATGAGATGAAATCAGACATCATCGAATTTTTGAATATTTGAATTTAAACTTTATTCATTTTCGAATGCTGCCATCTTACATCGATTTGTTCAACTCGATTGTCAAATTAATTATGAAAATTCAAACCGGTGCGGTGATTGGAATTCAGCACCATCTTTTTTTTAATTTACTTAAGAATAACTAACCATAACTAAAACCACGATAACTCGGTAAATAATTAACCAATTTGCAAAAATAAGGTGTCATTTTGTTTATAAATAAATTATTAACATTTTATTAAAAATAAGATAGTTTTAAAAAGTAACAATTATTGATAAATAAAGAATTAAAAATTGACAGGGCCGCCATTTTAAAAATTTAAGCCTGTATTCACTGTAATTTTTCTTTGATCGAGAGAATTGAAAGGGGTCATAACCCCCCCCTCCCCCAAGAATTAATATAATACTTAAAAAAAAGATTTTAAATGTTTATAATTAATCTTACTAAAAATAATCATCTGATAGTAGTTTATTATATTATTGTGCGAAGAACATGACTTTCACTTACCTCTGTATTATCATTTAAAAAATGAAAAAATAAAGAATATTTTAATTAAAATTTTTTATTTATTAACTATCTCCCTCCGCCCATTTTGGATGGTTATTTTCAAAAATTTTAAGCAAAATTGTCAAAAATTACATCCTCAACAACTTTGCTTCTAATGGAATTTGTTGTAGAGTAAACAGTTTAGGAGTTAGTATAATCAAATAACTCCTAGGGACGACAGACATAGAAACGTAGGGGGGGAATAGGTAGGTATATACAGGTACACATACAGGCACAAATTACCTTTAGTATTATTTATGTATTTGGAGTTGGATGTCAATTAGGGAAAAAAATAATCAAAACGTAAGTACTAGTATGTCAACGCCTATTCGAAAACAAATGACGGATTATTACGTCGGAAATTGAATGCTGTTTACGTCAACGGGTACAAAATTTTGAATTTAAAATCCGTACTAATACGTCATCGGCCAGCAATTTGTTAATCAAATTATATTTGAAGAATTTTTGAAAATGATTAATAAATCAATTATACCGCAAAACAAAGTACTTAAAACTTGATAGAAGCTAACAAAAAAAAGTATACTGGAGATTATTAATTACTTTAAAATTATCTCGTAGAGTTGTTGAGTTCAAAGAGATGGAGTGGAGCAGTTAGAGTGTCTCCTTGGGAAATATTTATAATATCTCATGAGTAATTAGTTTGTTAATTAAAATAGTTTAAAGACATTCCTCAAGGGAAGACTGAGACTGTGTGCTGTGCACAGGATAGAGGGAAAGGCGGAATCGTGGCTGAACAACAATTATCTCACCACTCGCTCCTTTCGAACTCTCTGCCATGCTTACTTAAAATTTTCTTATTTCTGTCTATATATAAGGAAATGAACCTCGAAGTTAAACTGATAAGATTGAAACTTTGTTGTTATCACTTCGATTTAATCGTTAGATGAAACTTTAGTCCTTTTGACCTGATTCATCTTCCCGAGAGCTACAGCTAACCATTGGTGGGAAACATGGATTTATGAATTCTTAGAAATAACAAATGACATTAGACGAATCTCAATTCAACTCTATTGCTAGTAATATTATTACTATAAGGAAAAATCAATGAAATTGTCCTCTGTTTGAAGAATATAAATATATACATAGACCAGGTGGGAGACCCGCTTTCGGCTGCCCTCTTACTAGCTAAGGGGCTACCCACCCTGGACCATTATAAGCTAGGTGAGTGGTCTAGCTTGTGTGACCGTATATTTGTTAGAGGGTCCCAGAAAATGTGACGCAGCGCGACGAAGGGGGGTCCAAAAAGGCGAAATTTTGCGGGATATTTTATAAACGGCCCAAAATGAATATTTCCCTAAGAATTATTTAATGGAAATATTCTTTTCGAATAAAACACTTCACGTAGGTATAAGGTGACCCGAGGGGTGAACCGCGATTGGAATTAGGTGTACACCGTCTTTGAAATTATTTAGAATTACTTTGGAATTCATTAGATAATCTATTGTCATCTACTTGGAAATGAAAGTGGAAGTGGAAGTAGGTATACAAGATTATAGGTCGCGGTTCACCCCTCGGGGTGACCTAATATTTTTAACGACTTATTTTTTTTTATTTATTATTAGATATTATTATTTTTTTTGAGTCTCTTAGGGAAATTTGTTAGTACCTATTTATTGTTTTAAGAACATTTTTCAAGATTTTATCTAGATAAAAAAATTTTTGAGGTCGTTCAGCAATAATTTAGAAAATCTCAAAAAATGTACAAAAATCAATTTTTTTTTCTTTCCAAAATTATTTATTCTCTATATAGAAATTATTTTTCTATGGCAAAAAAATAACCGCCTGAAAATTTCCCCACAAAATATAAATTTTTAAAGATTTTCTAGTGGTTCATGTTTGGCGTTTTAAATATTATAATATATATATATACTAATATTAATTTTTTTACTATCAATTTAGAACATAATGAACAAAGAATAAAATAATTAACCCCTTTTAGTCGTTTCTTGGACAATCAGGCGATACTGGGAGCAAATTCTAGCCCCGGTCCACAGGGGAACTCTCGGGTAATTCCTGCCCAAAACCTTAAAAATTCAAAATGTTTTTTGCTTTAGTATTAGATCAAACGAAATAAATTTTAAATAAAATTATTTAATCTAGGAAAATTACTAAAAAGTGCACGGATAGAATGATTTCTCTTTATAGCAGAAGTTATATAGTCGAAGTTAATTTCTTAATTTATATTATTCTAGGAACGGCCTTTTGGCTATTGCCCTTGGGCTAAATGGATAGGTACTCGTTATTACATATAGAAATAACATTTTTTTACTATCAATTTAGAACATAATGAACAAAAAATAATGGATGAGACAAAAAAAATGAACGGTATTAAAATATATTTATTGTCAAAATGTCATCTATGGCTATTGATTTTTTTATTTACTATTAATCAAGATATATATATATATATATATATATATACTAGCTGCAATGGCCCGCCTTCGGCGGCTGTCTGTGCTAGTCAGAGCTAAGCCCTGGACCCCCACCTCGGACCCACTACTCCAGTTTCCATTTTTGATCCTCCCCCCATTTTGGGTGGTTAGTTTTTGCATTTCTTGCTCTCTAGAGGCCCACAGATTATGTATACAAAATTTGGTTGAGTTTGCTCCAAGGGCAATAATTTACATTTGTTCACCCCCCCCTTTTGGATGGTTTTTGGGGTAATTTTTTTAAAACAAAAGTTGTCAGAAATCACATCCCCTACAACTTTGCTCATTATAAAATTTGCCATAGGGTTAATAGTTTAGGAGTTATTTGATAATTTCCATTAGTGCGCACCTCACCCCCCCCCAAACCCCCTTTTGAGGTCAAAATATTAAAACGTTATATAGAAATAAGCTTAAGTTAGAAGACATCTGATCCAAACATGAAATTTCATTATAATACCTTCAGTCGTTTTTACGTGAATCGTGACCAACTTTTCGCGGAAATAACGCAAACATACATATATACAGACAGACAGGAATTTTGTTGAGGGTGTTTTCGTTCATAACTTTACTTGAAACGTGTGCAACCAAAATTTGGCGTGATTTGAACCAAAATCTTAACTTTATATATATAGATGTTTATTTGCTTCAAGCAGAGAAAACCTACCTTTTCATCTCATAACAATGTAAAATTACTGAAAAATATGTGTAACCAAAATAAATTTAGCGCCATTATGTTCCGGGAGCCTAGTGTCTTAAGAGATAATTAGAGCCGAAAGGAAGAGAGTAATGAAGAGAAGATTTTATCATCAGCGTGTCAAGAGGGATCGAGTGAAGAGAAGTGAAAAAGTGCTCTGTTTTTCCTTGGTTTTTTTATCGTTTATAGTTGGATTATTATTTATTTATCTTTTCGTGTGATTAAGTCCCGTTGTTGTTGCGAAGTAGTCAAGAATACTTCTTTCTATATCTTATATTTTAAATATCAATAAATATTTAATTTTATTTATTCAGAGAAATTGCTGAATTTTCGAAGTACAAAATATTGTTTCGATATCATTATTTGTTCTTTCACCTTAAATTATATAACTTCATTTGATTAATAAAATTCAAGCTTGTTTGACCAAATTGTAATACACAAGACCCGGATTAAATAATTATACTATTTTAATTAACAAACATTTTATTTAATTTATTTTTGCCATTAAGAGCAAATTGATCATTGCTGAATTTTCCAAACAACACATATGTATATAATTATTTGTCTTCAAACTTTGACCTTTTAGGAAATTTTCCCGTAATCCACAACTGGGTAACTTCAATTAATCAATAAAAATAATAGTCCCTACCAAAATTTTTCTATCGCACATATATACCTTTATAATTCCCTTGAATGGTGGAGAGGAGAAAGAGAAAGTTGTGGATTTTCGCAAAACTTTCCCCACTGCTAATACCTCTGTGAATATTTCGTTCCAGGTTTATGAGCCCTTAAAGAGGATGTCTTTAATTTGACATCACAGGCTTTTCTAACAAGAAATAATCAAGACAAAAAAAATTCCAATACCTACCGACCTTTGTTTCAACAAATATGGCTTGAATTAATTTATTCCTTTTAGACGGTTAGAAATTCCTTGGTGGGAAATTTTCCGCCAAAGATCTCTATATAGTAGACAATTTAATTAAAGATTTCAATCTAATTTGTCTCTCTACTTAGGTTACTCTTTTAAAGTGGGCGTGACGCTAGCTGATGAAGCTCTTTCAGGCCTTTAACAAGAGCCAACTTGAACTTGGATAATATATAATTTTTACACTTCTTTACTCATATATTTATTAATTAATTCTGTAAGAAACTTTAGAAATTTCACATTTATTATAATTAAATTATATTCAAACGCCTTCACAATCCGGGTTCGAACCCCGGCTGATCCTTTGTCTATAATAAAAAAATATTTTCTTTAATTTTATTTATTACTAGCTTCAAGGCCCGCCTTCGGCGGGCCTTTTTGCTAGCCAGGGGGCTTCGCCCCCTGGACCCCACGTGGCTGCTTTATTGATGTTTTATTAGTAACAGAGAATAAATATAATTGTTTTATTATAAAGTCTTAAATAGACATAATTTGTGATTCTATTTAACTGCAATATACACTCATAACAAATAAGATGAAACAAATATTTAAAATGTATTAAAAATCTCTATTTATAAAAAATTCTCTTATTCTCAAGCTTGAGTTGTTTATCATAAAAGAATTTAGTCTTATTGATTTTAAGTCGATTTTTCCACGTTTTCAGTAGAGCTTGCCATTAATAGTCAAAACATCAAAAATGGAATGCAATAAGGTTATTCCTCTACTATTAGATAAGAATCGATCGTTATTTTTGATTTTAAGTCCATTCCTCCATGTCTTCAGCAATGGTTACCAATAATAATCGAAGGGTCAAAAATCTAATGTAGAATTGTTATTCCTCAAGTATTAGATAAGAATCGATTGGTATTTTTGATTTTAAGTCGATTAAATAAATAAATAAATAAATCTTTATTCCTCGACCTGCTTAGAGGCACAAGTCCTCGGTGGCTAGGTCCTCCATGTCTTCACCAATGGCTACCAATAAAAACCGAAACGTCAAAAATCGAATGTAGAATGGTTATTCCTCGACTGTTAAATGAGAATCGATCATTATTTTTGAAATAAAGTCAACATCAGGCGCGGATCCAGACCTTTGATTGGGGGGGGGGGGGGGCGGTCGCCGGTATATAAGATCTACTTTTGATCTCGGAAGTGTGTCGCAGTCGAATTGCCCAAGCGGGGGGGGGGGCAGAGACGCCCCCCCCCACATAGAACTTTATTTTCTTCAATTTTAAAATTTAATGTTATATAACAAAAAAAGATTAAATAAACATATAAAAATTGTTGATCTCCAATGCTTTGGGGGGGGGGGGGGCGGTCGCCCTCGATCACCTATAGTTTGCGCATGGTTAACATGAACTGCAAATAGCAAGTGATATCTGATTAATAATGAAGGAATAAACATATTAATATTTCAAATGAATTTGGATAAAGTTTAGCAACGATCCGTTGCAGTTTATTTAATTAAATAACAATTTTTGAGTTCGTCAATTAAATTGTCAAATTAATATTTGTGGGATTTAAAATTCATTGTAATTAAGTACCTTGAGGACCACAAAAAAGGTCATATATAGTTTTTTGTAAAATTATATTTTAAAGTACTTTATTTTAGAATAAGATAGTACATTGGATAAAGTTTAACAACGATCCGTTGGAGTTTATTTTTTAATTTTTGTTTTTAAATGTACTTTAAAAAAATAGATAGTTTTTAAATCTGTGTTGCATTATTAAATTCCTCTTCAACGATAATGTGGTTAGATCTCTTTTCTCTATGCTATTAAGAATAAATGACATCTCAAAAATGTGACAGATAGGGCTGCCAACACAAAGTTAGTTTGCTAGTTTAGTTATTTTATTGTTTGGCAAGCTAGGTTGGCTAAACCCATTTTGTTTTAGTATTTCGTGAATTTTCCAATTTTCCGGGCAACTTTTCCAATTTTTTTTTACGTATTAACCTGAATTGGACTATTACGAACATTTAAAAAAAAAATTAGCCAAATCGGTCCAGGCATTTGAGAGATCCGCGCTTACAAAGAAAAAGAAATTCATTTTTATTATATAGATAATGTTATTCACGAATGTGTAGATTGAATTCAATTCTGTGGAATTATCAAGGAACTATGAACTCAAAAGCTACCTTTGGCCGGTGTAAAACCACTGACTTCAATTTACAGAATCTTATCTATTATATAATATAAGTTAAAAAATTAATTTTTTTAAATATAGAATTCTAGGTAGGTTTGACAAAAATAAAAGACAAGATGCTTATTAGCATGACTCTATATATTATATTTCGGGGTACAAGCCCATCTTCAGGAGTTCAAAAAGAATAATATATAGTCATGATAATAAGCAGCTTATCTTTTATTTTTCTAAAACCTACCTAGAATTCTATATATTTTTAAAAATGTTTTTCAAAAAATCAGCTCGGGCTCAGATTAACCAATGAATTTTTTTTTTTTATTTATTTATTGTCACCGGGAACAAAGTCCATTGGACAGCACATGAGTAAAGTGTTAGTAGGGTTAGTGAGGGAGCCGATTTTTTAGCCGGTAGAAATTTTATTTGCCAGCCAGGATCGAACACCGGCCTTCAGCTCCATCATCGTCATAATCGATCGATGCCGAAGCAGGGCCAGCCGGTTCGGCTAACCCGACTCCCCAACCAATGAATTTTAAAAGAGAAAGAATTTATATCTTTAGGACCAATTCTAAGATTTTAGTAGAAATATTATTAAATTGAGATATCAGAGGGGATTCATCCGCTCAGGAGTCGAACCTGAGAACTAACATGCTTTCTGAGCAGTCAGCTCACTCCTCGAGACAAAAAACCTTTCTCTGAATCACAATATATTAAATAAGTACATATATTTTTTTCTTCATTCTTCTATAACGGAAATTAAAAAATTTAGCTTAAAATAAAAAAAAGTTTTTCATACAAATCCTCTATTTAAATATAAAAATAAAGATTTCAGCATTTTGTTTTGAAAATAGTTGGAATGTTTTTCAAAAAATCAGCTCGGGTTCACATTAACCAATGTATGAATCCCTTCTGATATCGCAATTTAATAATATTTCTACTAAAATCTTAGAATTTATCCTAAAGATTAAATTCTTTCTCTTTTATTAAAATATGTTTCAGTAAGAACCTACACCATTCTCCCTTAATAAAATCTATTATATTACTAGCTTCAAGGCCCTCCTTCGGCAGGCCTTTTGCTAGCCCCCTGGACCCCCACGTGGCTGCTTTATTGATGTTTTATTAGTTACAGAGAATAAATATAATTGTTTTATTATAAAGTCGTAAATAGATATAATTTGAGATTCTATTTAACTGCAATAGACACTCATAACAAATAAGATGAAACAAATATTTAAAATGTATTAAAAATCCACTTGTTATCATTAAGGGGAAAATAAAAAAAAGTTATATTATATGTAGGTATTATTATAGATAAGAAGACTTGAAAATTACAATTATTATTCATTTTGCTAGACACAAAAGTATATACAATCTATTTATAAAAAATTCTCTTATTCTCAAGCTTGAGTTGTTTATCATAAAAGAATTTAGTCTTTTTGATTTTAAGTCGATTCTTCCACGTTTTCAGTAGAGCTTGCCATTAATAGTCAAAACATCAAAAATGTAATGCAATAAGGTTATTCCTCTAGTATTAGATAATAATCGATCGTTATTTTTGATTTTAAGTCGATTCCTCCATGTCTTCAGCAATGGTTACCAATAATAATCGAAGGGTCAAAAATCTAATGTAGAATTGTTATTCCTCTAGTATTAGATAAGAATCGATTGCTATTTTTGATTTTAAGTCGATTCCTCCATGTCTTCACCAATGGCTACCAATAAAAGCCGAAACGTCAAAAATCGAATGTAGAATGGTTATTCCTCAACTGTTAAATGAGAATCAATCATTATTTTTGAATTAAAGTCAACATGAACTGCAAATTGCAAGTGATATCTGATTAATAATAAAGAAATAAATATATTAATATTTCAAATGAATTCGGATAAAGTTTAGCAACGATCCGTTGCAGTTTATTTTTTAATTTTTGTTTTTAAATGTACTTTAAAAAAATAGTTTTTTTTAATCTTTGTTGCATTATCAAATTCTTGTTCAACGATAATGTGGTTACAACTATTAAGAATGAATGGCACTCAAAAATCTGACAAACAGGGCCGCCAACACATGTTTAGTTTGCTAGTTTAGTTCTTTTATTGTTTGGCAAGCTATGTTGGATAACCTGAATTTTCCAATTTTCCGGGCAACTTTTCCATTTTTTTTACGTATTAACCTGAATTGGACTATTACGAACATTTTTTAAAAAAAATAGCCAAATCGGTCCAGGCATTTGAGAGATCTGCGCTTACAAAGAAACAGAAATTCATTTTTATCATATAGATAATAATTGGCTTGCATGACAAGAACAGCGTGATCTCTCTGATTGGCCGAGCTTTGGAGTTAAATAAATAGGAGAGAATTGAAAAATAATTTAAAATTTTTAAGGGTGATTATAAATTATTTCATTATGCCAGTGGCATAGCTCCTTGGCCAGCAAGATGGAGGCCGAAAGTGGGCTTCGCAGCTGGTATTTTAATAATGTAATTCATCTAACTTTTCGAGATGTATATATAATAAAATAAGGTTCCAGATTCTCCTTAATCTCTCTTTATCTTTTATCAATCAAGGGAGTGAAAGTGGAATCTAATACCACTGGATTAGAAGCACAGCCTTATATAGGTGTTACTTCTTCGTGGTGTAAACACCTTCTTTCCTCTTTATCCCAAACAAAACCAATGTTCTGAAAAGTACACCTAGATAATATTAGTGTGAAGTATTCTTGGGAAAACATAATACGATAGGTTTTAGATTTAAAGCCTTCTAATTTAATATTTTGATTAAACTTGGAAAGTAAAAAGTAAAACATAAATTTGAAAAAATTTTAAAATTGAAATTTTTTTTAAATAGATACCGATAAGCAAGAGCTATATAAACGATCGTAACTGGCTGGCAGCTGACTTCTTTAATCAAACCATGAAAAATGTTTCGTCTAATACAGTTGTCTAAATACAGGCGTTGGCATCAAGTGCTGCCATCTACTAAATTCATACATAGTGCCCGATTTGGAAAATAAAATTAAAAACACATTAAAGCAATGAAAATAATTTCTATTATGTTAATTCTCCAGAAATCTTACATATTTCATAAAAAAATATGAATTTTTGCAAGTCCTTAATTATGATGAGTTGGAAAACAGCGAGGATTTGAGCTAGAAATCTGAAAACCAGCGGATTTTAATCTTACAAATTTTAAAGTTGAAGAAAATGTTTAAATAGAAACCGATAATAGGTATAGGATAGAAAATAAACATAAGTACTACTTGTAAAGTTCAGTCGAAGAATAAAAAAAGGGTTTCGATCTATATTTTTAGATTGGTGCAAATATGAACAAATTAAAAATAAAAAAAAAAAAAAAAAGAGGAAAAAATACGAGAAATGAAAAGAGGCATCGGTTTACATGATTGGTAAAACATCGTGATATAAATACAAAGGGCGAATTCGATCTAAATAACATGCTAGAAATTAGGTTTGTGAAAAAAGTTGAATAGAAAGTTCAGTTTCCTTAGAATTTGCAAATTCCCTCTTATTTCAAGAAAACATTGGTGAGAATCAGCAAATCCTAGATTCGGTGAATAACAACATTTTTCTGGTAATAATATATTTGTTTATTCGACGAAATTTTCCCTTCTTCAGGACTTAAAGTGAAAATGAAACGTTACCTTCATCAGTATCATAAATGAAGGAGTGAAGTTAATAATCTAATTATATAAGAATTTATATAAAGACAATTTTATCAAAGATCTTAGTAGATTATTGTGTATATATGTATTATATGTCAGAAGGTTTTTCTCCCTCAGGATTTGAGCCCGAGCGCTAACTTGCTATCGTAGCGTAGGCTAAATGCCCGGATAACAAGTTAGCGCTCGGGTTTGACTCCTGAAGGGGGCGAAACCTTCTGACATATAATACATTATTATATATATAATAGCCCAGATTAATTTGCAGCAACGCTAACGTAATGCTGCCAACAGGTAGGTATACTTTCGGCAAATTTGAAATATAATTGTAATTTGAAGTCGAATTTTGAAATGAAAGACTCCAATTGATTTTAAATTAAGAAACATTAAATATATTGATAATTATTAATCCCCCACCTCACCACTCAAAAATTAAATATTCATTTCGCTTTTATTTGCACACAGAAGAAATTAATCACATCTTATTTGATTTATATTTTATATTTTATTTGTTTATTTTTTAATAATTTGCCACTTTTTTATAATTTTTTAAAAATCTAAATTTTGTTATTCTTAATTTTTGATTTTTACAAAATTGAACGACTTAAGACACGCATGCCCGAGTTCTCATGGCAATACTGGAGCAGCCTGTCATACAAACAACACCTGATCTCTTTTAAATATTTGGAGCCTTATATCGATTATCGATCCCAAATTTTAAAAAAATGATATAATATAATTCTCCTCCTCACACGATCCTACTTATTTAAATAAATCTATTTCCACACAAAAAATATCACAATTCTGTAGATTATAGAAGAAAAAAAAATACTTCCAGATTCATATCTAGAGCCTCATTTCTGCAGATGTGTCAGGACGAAAATGAGGCGAAACTTTTAAGAGACTATGTATTTTCGGGAGTTTACAGGTATACATTTGGAGTGTGGTTTTTTAAGAGGAATACAATTTTTGGACCGAGACGCCGCCCGCCAGGACACCAGCCCGGAGGGCCGAACTCCGAGGGGTGCCGAAGGCACGCACGAAAAGCTCGTATATACATAATAATCTACTAAGATCTTTGATAAAATTGTCCTTATATAAATTCTCATATAATTAAAATACAGGTATGAAACCCGGAAGTTGTTCTTTTTTGAAAAAAAATTTCGATCCACTTTTTCAAAAAAGACACTCAAATTTTCATATTAATTTATAATTTAAATTTAAATTTTCTATATCATAGAATTAGCTTTTCTGACAATCAAACTATATTCGATTGGTAAAAGAGTTCAATTATGTTTCACTTCCATTGTACCTGCAATTTCCTTCTAACGGAGATTACTTTCTTTACATCCGATTATTTTTTTAATTATTAGCAAATCATAAAATTCATCTTTGAAATAAATGAATTCCGCTTTCAATTCATTCTATTTTTATTTAGTAGAATTTTACGAACAAAATTTCTATCTATCGAAGATGGAAATAGGTTGGAAAAAGAGGAAAGGGGATGGAAAAGAGATTTGAAGCCGCAATCATAAAAGATCAGTGTCAATTTGTACAAACCCATCCACAAGTAACATCCGCCCATCCGCCTTACCAGCCCTCTACCTCTCCAGATAGATACAATACCATTTTATTTCATATAGAAAAATATTGTTTTACTTTATCTCTCTTTTTTATTCGATTAGATATATATAGGTAAGAAGTTTTTATAGCAAAGTGATAAAAGTGGGTTAGACAAACATGATATTGATTCTATAAATAATAAAAATACGAATTGGAAAAAAATCAAAATGATCTAAAGATTTATACATTTATATTGAACTGAAAAATTCAGTTAAGTCCATGTATCTTTAGTTGTTGAATAATTTGGTTCATAGATACTAATAATACAGGTCTATTCTTAAAAAGTTGTTTGAAAAATTGAGGCACTCAGAGCTAAAGTGGATCAAGTCCATAAATGATATAATAGAAAAAATTTTCGAACATGAATTTAGGTCATTTATCAAAAAATTTTAATAGATATGTTTATATTGCATTTAGGAGGGGCTTGTCCGTGCTTGGGTTCGACTCCCGAGGGAGCATGCAATATAAACATATCTAGTAAAATTTTTGATAAATGACCTAAATTCATGTTCGTAAAATTAATTGATTATATGTATATCACAAGTTGATTTTGAGAAAAAATTCAATCTTTCTTTCTCAAATAGATACTCATTTCTTTACATGAAAAGTTTTTGTTTTGCCGAGAGTAGCAGAGTTGTTGATTTACAAAGAGAAATAAAGAGGTTGTCCTCTCCTTGATGCGAATAAACATACACACACATATATCGAAATTATATATCTTTATATACTTATATTATTTATTTGTTTGAGACTATAGTTTCGAAGACTTGGCCTTCATCATCAGTCTTTTTTAATTATAAATATTATTTTTCATGGGGTGAATATCGTATGGATATTGAAAATTTTCGATCTTTACTTAGCTGTTAGCCAGTTAAAATTAATAATAATTATTAATTTTCAATATCCATACGATATTGACTCCATGAAAAATAAAATTTATAATTAATAAAGAGTGATGATGAAGGCCAAGTCGTCGAAACTATAGTCTTAAACAAATAAATAATATATATACAGATATATAATTTCGATATATATGTGTGTATGTTTATTTGCATCAAGCAAAGGACAACCTCTTTGATTTTTCTTTGTGTCCATAAATGATAGTTTCGAGATAATCAAGGTTGAAGTTTATTAACTCTAGATGAATCCTAAAGTGACATATAGGATAATTTTTTCTATATTGTTGTAGTATGAAGACTAACTTAAATATGGGTCATAATTTGAAAATTCACAAACAATCATTAAGGTGGACAGCATCAAGCAGAGGACAACCACTTTGTTTCTCTTTGTTTTTACAATTTTATTTGTTTGTTATTAAATATATATTTAACTTGCTGCAAATAATTTTTAAGGGGGTCGGGTAGGCTAGGCGGTAGCATGTCAACCAGCTAATCAAGAGGACCCGAGTTCGAATCAGACTCGAGGCATCCGGCTAAAATCTGACCCCCGGGGTAGGGACAAATTTAAATAAAATAAGTAGTATCGTAAATGGCTTATGGCTAGAAAGGCCGAAAAGCCAAAAAAAAAATAATTTTAAACTTTTGTTTCAAAGCTTGGTTTCCTTCATTTGGAATTTCTCAACGTATAATTTTTTAAATTTTAAATTCTTCTAAATACTTCTTTTCCTGATTTTATTTTTCTACTGTAGTGGTTCTGATACGCCGTAAAAATTTGGCATGTGCTACTATATCGAAATTTTGGAATTGATCCAGTTTAGCGCGGAAATTTTATTAGAGTTTTTTAGGTTCAAAACAACTGTTGCCATTTGTTAAAAAATAGCAATAACAGGGACTTAGTTAACTATGTTACTGAAAATATACACCATTGACAAGAATTAATCCACAACAAACAAATTTTTCACAATTTTAGACTTGATCTACTTTAGCTCTGACCGCCACAATTATTCTAAATGAAGATAAGAGTAAATAAATATTATATTTAATATTGATTTACTATGAGTTAAGGATTCTAGAATGACCTAGAATCCTTAACTCATAGTAAATCGATATTAAATATAGTATTTATTTACTCTTATCTTTATTAAAGATATTTTTTATAATCAGGAACGAGGCTTTTTGAATCACAGTAGGAAGATCGAGTCCTTATAGAATGATGGTTATTTTTCTTTTTTTCAATAAAAAATCGATCGATCTTCCTACTGTGATTCAAAAAGCCTCGATCCTGATTATAAAAAATATTATAAGAATCAAATAATTACTATTCCTGAATAATGTTTATTAAAGATGTTTCACCTTGCACCAACACCACAATCTCTACTAATTATTCTAAAAGATTCTTATAAATTTTTGCTGAATCCAAAAATAAATTTAATTTTTCAGTATCACATCACAATTTATCCCAAAATAAGAATAAATGGCAGTACCGTATTTTGGCCCGTAAAAATACTGCTGTTTTTTTGTTGATAATTTTTTTGAATTTTATCTACATATCGGTGTATAGGAAGATAAAAAAAAAGAAAATACTAAATTTTTAAGTATTATGTCATGGTCACATGGTTAAACTCGCCATATCGTGTAATGCGAATGTATTTCACAGATATATTCCTAATATTACAATATTATACTAACAATGATACTATTTTAATAATATGAAATATTTCTACAATATTCAACTAATATTATTTTACATTAGGTATAATAATATTAGTTTCATATTTTTAAAATAGTGTAATATCGTAATAATAGTATAATATTGTAATTTTAAGAATATATCTCTGCAATACATTGCCGTTACACGATATGACGTGTTCCCAAATGATCACGACATATACAAAGTTTGAAGATTTAAAAAAAAATTGAAAACTTGAACAGGTAGATAAAAAATTGTGATGTGATATAATTTTTTAGATCTAATTTCTACTGTATTTTTGTGTAGGAATTAGAATATTACTCACTAATACTAATAACTTTTTAAAACTGTGTACGTGAGATGCATTAAATAATCAAGAATATAGCAACATTTTGAAGAATTGTTATATTTTAAAAACCAATAAAGATATATTTGGTTGTTGTTGTTCATAAGGATAGAATTAATTAATTTGAATTTTTTCAAATTTCAATTAAGCCACTTCCCATCAACATCAATCCTTCAATATTTCAAGACACGCATCCACAGATACCTTCAAATCCGACCCAATCCCCAAATCTCTTCTTATTTCCAAGATACAAGGGTCCATCGGGGACTAGAGAGATTGAACCTTTTCGGTTGCAACTTCTTCTTGTATCAGTATCAATTTATATATAAAAATAAAAAAATTGACATGTTCTGATGTGGCCCATCCACTTGACTTTACAATACACTTCACGTTGAGTTCGATAGAAGGGCCTAGATTTACATCCCCCCCTCCCATTTTGAGCGGATAGTTTTGCATTTTTACTCTTCTGGTAGCCCACAGATTATGTATACAAGAAGAATTTGGTTGAATTTGATCCAAGGGCCTAGATTTCCGGTGTTGGTACCCCCATTGTTTGAACCCCCCAAGGGTCCATCGGGGACTACAGAATTGAACCTTTTCGGTGCAACTTCTTCTTGTATCTGTATCAATTTATATATATAAATAAATCAGTTGACACGTTCTCATGTGGCCATCCACTTGACTTTACAATGCACTTCAGGATGAGTTCGATAGAAGGGCCTAGATTTACATTTTTGCCCTCCCCCCCTCTCCCCCATTTGAGCGGATAGTTTTTGCATTTTTAGTCTTCTGGTAGCCCACTGATTATGTGTACAAAATTTGGTTGAGTTTGATCCAAGGGCCTAGATTTCCATTGTTTGACCCCCGCTCCCCTCGCATTTTGGGGGCTTGTTTTTGCATTTTTAGTGTTCTCGGGGCCCACTGATAAATTATACAAAATATTGTTGAGTTTGTTCAAAATCCTACAATTTTATTTTTTGACCCCCCCTACCCTAATTTTGGGGCCAGAAAAAACATATTTTCGTTATTATAGGTTCATTTTATAGTATATTTCATTTTTCTTGTTTTTTTAGTTTGAAAATTGGACTAAATGGATACTCGTTATTATATATAGAGAGAACATTCAATTAATTAAAGAACTTGGAAATGTTTAGAAATAATTAAACTCGATATAATTCTATAAGAGTTCAAATTGCTAATAGAATTAGACTTTAAATTTATAAGAAAATCACAAGAGGTTTTCATCTACAAAATCCGAGATGAAATGTAACATTTTTGTATATATATCAGTGTTGTTTACCCCCTCGGAAAGCTAGACCTCGAGTTGTTTAATTACCTGGTTTCACCAAAAATTTCGAACATAAATGTAAAAAAATCATTTATTTTGCTATTGACTCCTTAATTGCCTGAGTGTAGATTAAAAAAAATATTTAAAATTAGTATTTACATCAAGCAGAGCACAACCTCAATGAATTCTCATTATGAATCAACAACTCTTCTAGCCTTCCGGCACAACAAAATAACAAATATCAGAATATTATCGCCACGAAACGTTTTGATCTCTTTATATAAACAAATTATTATTTGTTTTTAAAAATTAATGGTGATGAAAGACAGAGAATCAACTGTATAGGTGTGCAAGCTTATCGATAGACTGCTACAGGACTAATGAAGAGATTCAATTAGAACAATCGAAATGATTTCAGTGATATCTTTTATCAGTAATCAAAGATAATTGTTAGCTCCCACGAAGTGTCAGAGAGAGCAAACAAGATGTGCCGTCTGGCTTGATTTTGATTTTAGAATTGGCTTTATTTGAAACGTGGGGCTCATAATGAGGCCAATGTAATTGCTCTTGTAAGAACTGAAGAAATATGCTCAAAGAATATATTGATATGTTTTATTATATAATACGCATTCATATTAAAATCCATATGCGGAATGTGAGAATCTGTATGAACCGAAACAGAATTTTTATTGAATAAGCCAGACGTTTCGTTAATTTATTTTGACAATCTTCACTGACTCGTTTCATCATCGTCCTCGGTTAATGGCTTATATATTTTTTGTGTGAAATGAAGCGACAATTTTTAGTTGTTCAAATCAAAAGTCGTTTCCAAGAAAATTATAAGCCATAAATGTGCCAAAAGCGTGATCTTATTAGTAAAATATGCTTTGACAAAGTGTGATGAGACGAGTTACTGAGCAAGTCAAAATATATTGACGAAACGTCTGGTATATTTAAAAAAGCTCAGAGTTTTATTTTATTTTCCTTAAAGGAGTTTAATATTTTTATTTTCACTATAACCCCGGTGCAAATTTTTTCTATGGGAAAAAGGGAGTTGAAATTTTTGAAAACAAAAAACGCTCAGTTACAAATTTAAGCCCTATTTTAAGTTACTACTCTATTAGAATTTTTTATGTATAATGGTCAAATCAAATTTAATTGATAAGATTTTGGGATTTTTATTTTCAGAAATTCTGGATTAAAAATTTTGAAATTCAGAAAAAAAATCGAATCATGTTATTGTTATTTATAAAGAAACCATGAGAAATTGTCATCCATTGAATTTGAGGAGATATGAATGATTTTTATTATAGCCACAAAAAGGGTTGATTTGACCCTCGAGAAATGAACCCGATTGTCAAAAATTCTAATCTGCATGCTTCTCCTAAGCGAACGGATCTCCCACATTAAAATTGTTAATTTATTCTAATAGTATATTATACAGAGCTGGAAAATAATATTTATTTTTATATCTCTCCTAAAAATTAAAATTGTGAACTCACTCCAAAGAATCCTGAAGTGATACAAGGGGACCCTTTACCTCACATTTTCGGAATCTTTTAAGAAAATAAAGTATTACTTTTGAAGAAATTTCGCAATTTATTCTAATATAAAGCTAGCTTAGAGGTATATGAAAAGATTTTGTGTTGCCAAATTGCTTTCTAATCCAAAAGAAAATTTGAGCCATGTTATTTGGTTTGATAATTTTGTTTTTAACTGAGTTTAAGTTTTTTTTTATTTCGACAAATTGTGTCCTAACATAATGATAATGTTCCGAATATAAGAAAAAATAAAATGATTATTAATTAATTAGTTTTACTTATGGAAAGTGGTGTAGGTTTTAGGTGAAACATGATGTTAGTTAATAGAGTAAAGTGTGTAGTTGCAGTGAATGAAATAAAACTCAAAGAGGTTTATACAAAGTTAACTTGTAAACTCCTGATGATGGACTAATAATCCGAAATATATGAGTTTGTATAAACCTCTTTGAGTTTTATTTCATTCACTGTGAAACTACACACCCTTTACTCTATTAACTAATTAATTAGTGTTTTAAATCCCTGAAATATCCCATAGGTCTAAAGATAAAATTAAATCTACTCTTATTAAACGAGCAAATTGTATATTTGTCTATATATTTATTTATTTGTTTATATATTTGTATCTTGGTTCTATTTTGAAAACGGCTTTACCGATTTTGATGAAACTCACGGGTTAGGAGGTTTTTGGGGGGACAATTCCATCTGTCACGGTCTCATCATCGACAAAATTGTTTTTGATGGGTTTTTTCGTAATCAAATTAATTATTCTCAGGTAGACAAATCCCATTCTTAGGGTTATAAAAAAGGTTTCCCTTTTCCTTTTATACCCAGGCAGACAATGGGTTGTTTGATAAAAAAATAGTTCACATGAAAATTGTTCAGTTTTTTTTTGAAGATTAAGGATCCGTAAAGAAATATATAGGTTTCTATTTAAAAAACAGAACTTGACCTAGAAATACTCTTGAAAGCTTGTTCCAGGTCGACAAACAATAGCCTAGTTTAGTTTCCCCCTCCATATAAATAAACTTTTATTTGAAACTTTTTTCATATAATGCACTGTTTTTGAATTATAATACTGTCTCAAGATAAAAAACTCACCCGGTATAGTGAGCTAACCAACAGCTGTAGCTATTGATCTGAAACCTGGGACAAGTTTTTTATAAAATAAAGCACTAATGTGTCAAAATGTCAACAAGCTGATTTTGAACCGTTTTTTGAAAAAATTCAGAAAACTCTAAAATTAAATTGATAAATTAGTAGTTATTTTTTATAAATTTAATTTCAATTCATTTATTCAACTAAGAAGCCATTTTGCTCTGTATTATAAGACATAGAGGCATATATATTTTTTGTCGAAACATGGTCCATATATACGATTAATCATAGATATCTCTTACGGTAATTCTCTATTGTTACTCGTTAACGACAGTTGTTCAGAAAGCAGCATTTCGTACCCAAAGGAATGTTAGAAATGTGAACAATTCATTAGAAATTTCATTTAAAATGTCACCGAAGGAGGAATGATGGGGTTAGAATTCAAACCTGAGAGGTGAATTTAGATCTGACCACACCCTACCTTGAAGAGAAAAACATTGATTTACTTAAATATATATATATGTACAATAAATCGCTATTGAAGATCAGGCTTGTATAGGACTCCGGTTATATACAACCCTAACAAAATGGCAGGACCTTAACAGGCATCTATTTATGCTATATCTCAATTTGTTAGAAAGTGAGTAATGATACCGTCTTATTCATGCTTTTAGCTTTGATGTGTATAGTGAGAAAACCCTAAAACAATTAATATGAAAAGTAAAGTGAGAAATTTAGTACCTACAAATTACAATTATTACTTTACCATACAGGGCATGTTCAAGTATTTTAATCGTGCATGAAAAAAGTGGTTTTTTGCTTCTTTTTTCGAAATATCCCAAAAACTGCTAAAACTATTTTGATTAAAAAAAATTGATCGAAACCATGTCATTTTGGTCTACAAAAAAGCCCTAATAAGTGAACATCGAACAAATTATATTTTTCGAGATAATAAATGTTTTGTCAAAATGTCTGTTAGTCTGTTTGTTAGTAGGAGCGTTACCAAATTTTTAAGAACGAGCTAGCTCAAAAACTAGTGTGAATATCAAAACTAAATTTCACACGTGGATTTGGTGCATTGAGATTAAGAGCTGATTTGATTTTGGTGCATAGTACCCAAAACTGATGGGGGTGTTGAGGGGGTTAAAAATTAAAAATCTAGGCCAATTTGAGCAAACTCAACCAAATTTTCTATATATAATCAGTCTGAAAATGCAAAAAAAACACCATTAAGGGAGGGAGGGGGTGTAGGGCTAAAAATGAAAATCTAGGCTCTTGCACCAAACTCAACCAAATGTTGTATACATTATCAGTGGGCTCACAGTAATCTAAAAATGCAAAAGTAACTCCTCAAAATGGGGGTGGTGGATGAAATTCTAGGCTCTTGTACCAAACTCAACCAAATGTTGTATACATAATCAGTGGGGCCCCAGAAGTCTAAAAATGCAAAAACTAACACCCCCCCCCCCTAAATGATTATAAATAATTTTATCAAATATAAGTTGGGGGCCAGGATGTGTGGTAAAGTCAAGTGGATGGCCACATCCGAACGTTTATTTTTATCAAGTAGAAATATAAGACAATTTTGTAAAATAACAGATGTCATAATGAGATTGGAAAAGTTTTATTTTTCAGAGAATTTTTTCATGTCAACTTCCTTAGACCAGGGGTTGAATCGAAAAAAGGAGAATAGAGAGAAACAGTAATTGGTCGGAGTTGAAGGTACCTGTTTATGCATGGTTTGAAAGACATAAGAGCATATTTTGAAATTGAAATAGAATCTAGCTCACAGGTTTGTATATTAATATTGTTTGTCTGTGCTTTCTAGCTCAATTAGTTCTCTGACAAAAAAGTCACCAAATTTCGCAGAAAACGTTATGAGTCTTGAAAAAGTTTTCACTTTATCCACCAATTAAAAAGAAATTAAAAAATAATAGATCAATTTCTTTCATTTCTCTTGTTAGCAAAACTTTATCTAAATTTCAATGGATGCTAAGGGTGTTTATAAATGAGAAACTTTTTTTTTGATCAAATAATTTTATTCATTTGTCAATGAAAAAAAAACAAATTCCCGAAATCGGCTAATAAAGTTTTTTTTTTGCTTTTCGGCCTTTCTAGCCATAAGTCAATTTACGAAACTATTTATTTTTTCAAATTTGTCCATACTGCCGGGGTCAGATTTTAGCTGGAATAAAGTTTTTTAATCAAAATTATTTTAGTAGCTATTGAGATAAATAAATACATTTTTTGACATACCTGTTAATACCTAATACATTTATTTGGCTATTAATGGCATTATTAAGAGCTATTAAAGTATTAATGTTTTTTAATAGCTATTAAAGTATTAATGTTTTTAATAGCCAAAGATTAGTTCATTCAAGATGGAACATAATTGATTAACATATTAAATAAAAAAATACTTTCAAAATATGTTTATAAATTAGCTAATTTTGCCAAAAAAATATCAATATTTTTTTTTCTAAAGAAGCAAGTACAAAGTGCTCTACCATTTTGAAATTTCTACTAAATGGGTCAATTTTTTAAATAACTTGCCATGCTTGTTTACTAGACTTTTTTTTACATTAAAGATGATTCAAAGTTAGCTGATGACATTTTTTTTAAAACATAAGCCTGGAAAAAATATTTTTTTCTCCAAAAGTATAGTACTTAATATTTTATTTTGAATTCTGGTCAATAGCAGAATTATTCAGGATTGCGTAACAAAAAATTAGAATAATAAAATATCTAAATTTGTAGCCACAACATCTCATTATTTAGGACATGTTAGCGATTTTCAACATTATCAAAAAAATGTCTAAACTCGAAAACTATGAGACTTATTTTTAAAAAAAATTTATGTTCAGGACCGTAGTAAATTGCCCTATCCCCTGTTCACAATTTATTGGTGTGATACGGGACACCCTGTATAATATAGAGTCTTGGTCATAAGCAATATTTCTTTAATTTGTGAAACCTACCTAGTAATTTTTATTTTTAAATTTAAATTACATTTTTTTTATATAAAATATTATCAAATCGTACTGAGCTTGGTAATTTTCGGGAAATGTTTTTTTTTGTGTTTCCTCCAATTTAATATTACCATTAAATTGATTTCAATTTATTTCTATACAATAATGATTGATATTTAATCCGATATTGAAAGGAAATTCAAAACATTTTTATTAAAATCCAAATGAAAGATCATTTGATACTCTGCCTAAATAATAATTATTTTTTTGTCATTTTTATCTGCCCTTAACCGGTGAATTACTTTTCATTTGTTCATTTGATACTATTAGAAAGTTAAGCAGAGAGATATTCTGGGGAAATACAATTCATTTTCCTTTTCTGAAACAAAAGGAACGAAAAGAATGGAATGGGTTCGCTTGGGTGAAGTGAATAATAACAAAAAGCGGTAGGTATTATTACTACATCTTTTCCTAAAACCGGAATGAATTAATCAGTTGAGTGAACTTGTCACCATTTCCGGTGTCAAAGACCTTCTTGCTTTATTATTATTTTATTATTATTATTTTCATTAGTACTAGTAAGTACGAGAACAAGATATCTAATAATTAATACAGTGAAATAATTGGGGCTGTAGCCTGTGCGGATTTCAATTTGTTCGGATTAGCCGAAAAGTTTTTAATTAAGTGAGCGTAGCAAGTAAAATTAGATCTACTATTATTTATTTATTTAAAAGAAAATTCTCTTAAAAGTTTACTTTTCTATTCGCAAATTAACTATATATTTCAGTCGAGGGTAGTTAATTATTTCTTTGATCTCTTTTATATCTAAAGAGTCTTGTTTTATTATAAGTAAGTAAGTCTTTCTAGAATAGCAGAAATTAACAAATATTTTTAATTGACTAAAACTTGTCCAGACGTGTCTCTTTAATCCTCGCTTTAAGCTTCTTAGATGGTAGTTCGTAGTATGGTAAAAGATAAAGGGAGATTCTTTTATCAGTGCCCTTTTCTGAAATTACTTTATTCTATTTAATTCGTAATTCCTTCTTTAATCACAATTTAACACATAGTCTAAGATCCCGACTTAGGTCGACCTTCACCTATCGAGTTTCCTATTGAAATTAATATTTTGATAATATAATGTGATAATAAACTTGATAGGGTCGACATCCAATTTCCCTGCATAGCTATTTTTAATAAAAAAATTAAAGTCGTTAATTTTATTACATAAATGTAGTTATCGAGTTTCCGGATAAATATATTAGCAATTGAGAGTAAAATATATATATAAAATGCCAAAGTTGGGTCGCCATCTTTTTTCCCTGCTTAAGTCCAGGTAGACATGGTATCATCAGGTAACTTCGAATTAGTATTTTGTAGTTATATATTATCCTTTATAGTTATATATGAAAAATGTAGATAATTTTATTGCGAATTAATTAATTAATTAATTTTTATTTATTTATTTTTATTTTATTTAATTTTTTATTAAAAATAGCTAGGCAAGGAAATTGGATGTCGACCCTATCAAGTTTTCTTTATTAATATATTATATTATCAAAAATATTAATTTCATCAGAACTCGATAGGTGAAGGTCGTCCTAAGACGGGATCTTATACTACCACATTCATCTAAAAAATTCTCTTTTTGTTTTTCTCAAATTATCGTAGATATTTATTCGATTTTAGAGACATAGAAATCATGCTTGATTTGGGTACTTTTTAGACAATTATAAAAATAAATAAGTAAAACAATATTCCAAAATTCTAATTCATTCAAGATCTTACTTTTCATGTATAGTTCAGCTCATCCGATTCCAAGCCCACTTTTGGAAAATTAATGTATTTTCGTAAATTCTTCACCATCAAATTAGGCTTAGGTATTATTTTTGTACAAAACTCCTGGCCCTTGATTTTATTAGTAGAGTTTTATTTTTATTTCTTCTAAAAATTGTTTTTCTAATGAATTTGGGAATTAAAAAACATAATTTTTGGTTTATAGACTTAATCGGATTGGCCTCTGAACAACTCATACATAGACGTATAGATATATTATTACATATACTTAAATTTGAATAAGTTATTCTTAAGTAATATTTGAAAACAATTAGATTATTTCAAAAGAAAAATTCTAGCCTTGTACGGATGAAACGCCTGAATATAGGCAATTGATTCGTCAGCTCTGTTTCAAGGCTGCGTAAAATTTAGGATCTACCGTAAAGTACTTGCGTTTTAGAGTTCATCGATAAGAACTGGAATTTCTTTCTGCCTTTTCGAATATATTTTTCATAAAAGTGTGCTGATCACACTACAGAATGGTATATCTTATTTGTATTCTGAAATAATCGCCCAAAATGTTCCCCTCAAAAAATACCTATGGAAATATATTACATGGATGAATCTTTTTGATTGAACCGGTCGGAAACGACGTGGAAAACAACAGAACAGATTAATTGTTGAATTTTTTATAGGGATTTCTATAGACAAAGGTGGGAAAAAAAGGACTAATTCATAAGACGGAAATCAGAAGCGCTAGCTGACGAGGAAGTAGTGTACAATTCTTATGGAAGAATAGAGTTTTGCTTACCTCTTTAACTTTCTGCTACTAGATGTCGAGAGAGGTGAATTCTCTATTACATTACATGTAAATATGTATTATTCTGTGTATCTCGAAAAGATCACTTTTATTGAAATTTTTGCCAATAGATAATTGAATAAAAGAAAATCTATATTTGTTATATTATTATTAATGAACAGACATGTAATTTACCTATTTTCAACAACCGATTTCTAAAAATAGATATTGTTTTGAAGACGGACGCTTGAAATTGTCCGAAACGTTCAAATAATCAACAAAAATGAAAAGTATAGATTTGATTCTTCCACCTTATCATTTTAATCAGAGCTTCTTAAACTTCTTTCATTCGCGACCACTTTTGGCACAGTAAATTCTTAAGCAACCCCCAGCTATTTAAATATATGAAACAGATATTCAAATAAAACATTTATTAATAAAATATTTCTTTGGTATACATAGCCTTACAAGAAACTATTCAGTTATATGGTTTGACTGAATCTATTTTTTCTTTATTATTATATTATACGTTTTATATATTATATTATTTTTACCTGTCCAGAAAATTTTGCTGTTGTCGACCCCTACAATTATAGCTACATGAACCCCTTGAGGGTCGCGACCGACAGTTTAAGAAGCGCTGATTTAAATAAAAAATATTATTTACTTATACAGGTCGGGGCTATGCCATAAGTTTACCACATTTTTGAAGAGTTATAAAAAATGAAAAAACTTTACTAGAAAAAACTTAATATATTTTTGAAAAGAACAAAACATTTTTTTTTAATGTGTTTTATACATTATATCAGACGAAAAAGGGGGGGGGGGTCAAAAATAAAAATTCTAGCTCTTTTGACCAAACTCAACCAAATTTTGTATACATATTCTGTGGACCCACAGAAGGCTAGAAATGCAAAAACTAACTACTCACAATGGGGGGAGGTGGGTCAAAAATAAAAATTCTAGTCCTTTGACCAAACTATCTATACAAAATTTGGTTGAGTTTGGTAACAAGATCTAGAATATTCATTTTTGACCTCCTTCTCCCATTTTGGGTGGTTAGTTTTTGCATTTCTAGCAATTTTGGGGCCCACAGAATATGTATACAAAATTTGGTTGAGTTTGGTCGAAAGGTCTAGAATTTTCATTTTTTGCCCCCCCCCCACACACTTTTTGTCTGATAATGTTAAAACACATTAAAAAAAAATATTTTATGTTCTTTTCAAAAATATATTCAGTTTTTTTTTAGTAAAATTTTTCATTTTTTATACCTCTTCAAAATGTGGTAGATTTTTATGCCCCATCCTGTATAATTTTAGTTTTTCCCAACCTGGTAGAATACCAAAATTTCACAAGATTGTGTTAATACATGATATTTTTTCAGATCGCTTTGATGTAATACGACAGACTTCTCTCATTTATATTTTGTGATTCCCTATGGCCTAATTATCCCATTAAAGGCTTTTTCCCCTCAGAGCTCCTTTGTAAATCAACCAAGACCCTCTGAAATAGAAACGATAGCTAAATTCGT
>JALMQS010000402.1:0-65479 GCA_024734495.1 Forficula auricularia
GTGGAGTGGAGGGTTTATGTGAGGGTCCAGAGGCGTAATGGGGGGGCTCAGGTGAGGGTCCAGAGGCGTAGTGTGGTGGTGTGGGGGCTGGGGTGCAGAGTGGTGGGGTGAGGGCGGTGGTTGGGCACGGGTGCGTGGGGTGCTGGGTGGAGCTGGGGTGGTATGAGGGCGGGGTTCGTGGGTTGGGGCGTGCCCCCTGGCTAGCAAGAGGGCCGCTGAAGGCGGGCCTTGCAGCTAGTATATAATATAAATACAACAGTCTTCGTGAAAGGTTAAAATTAAATGAAAATATACATAATTGTGTTATGTCCTTCATATAATATATGTAAAAAATACTTATTTATATGTGAAAATGAGGTTGTATATGTTTTGAAGTTTTTAAATAAATATTTTAAATAAAAATCCTTCTTTTTAAATTCATAAAGTCATGAGTTAATCAACAATTTTTCATATTAACATATCGAAACGAGTCTCAGTCTTCAATTTTTCTATAAAAATATACATTTTACCTTTCACGAAGACTGTTGAATTTATATTATATATGTTTTATAGTATTACAAAAATGTAATTGAAACATATCAAATGCTTTTCTTACTGTATACTATGAACTTATATTGAGCGCTATATAATTCAAACACTGACTCACAAAGAGAACAAAAACTTTTCAACCAAACACTGACTGATGATGCTAGAGAGTTTCTGCCGAAACCGTCTCGTGATTTGAAAATAAAAGATCTAAACAAGACAATACATCTCATTATTCAACCAGAATAAAATTCCTTGTCTTCATTTGAACACCACATCTGGTTCGAAAGGCTTACATACCTCAAAACAGCATCTAATTATTATACATAAGCCATCAGCGCTTTCATCAACAAAATTATTTATTTATAATTATTCACTAAATAGTTTCGGTCACCAATGGACATCTTCAGTTGCAAATATAGTTTTAGTTTTTGGAGATTATAGTGATACTAAAAACACCTCATTCTTCATTTGTTTTCATAGACTTTAGACTCACACATAGACATTCATTCATCTAATGAATCTTTGTCAAGTTTCAAATTATTAGCTTACACCGTTTGAGGACAAAAAAAATCACTAAAATTTGCGGAAAGTGTAACAAGTCTTGAAATTTCCTCCAAATTGGCATTTTTATCCTTTTGCGTTTCCAGTCTTAACAAATATCATTTCAAAATTTAAATTGACGGAATTATTTATTTTCTATTATAATACCCAAGAATTCTTGTCATAGAAGATGTAGAGAAATGCCAAAGAGGTTTTAAAGTTGGCCCATTAAAAGCTCCAATAGTAATATTAGAACTTGGAGTAGTGATTGGTGAAGTTACGACAACTATGTCTTCACTTCCATCTCTATTTAGATCAACAAGTAGCGGAGTCCAGGCGGATGTCTTCAAAACTACAAGTTTGCCCTGAAAGATGAAATAACAAAATAATATGAGATGTGGCACTTTTAGAGAAATGAAAGAGTTGAGTCGAATGGGTGAGGGTAGTTGCGTCAAAACAGACTTAAAGAGCAAACTCATCAGAGTCTATGATGACGATAATGAATTAATGATATAATATCGCTACTCCATAACAAGACTGGTTTAACTCAAAAAAGCGATTTTTCAGAAGAGCCGATTAAATGTTCTTCTTTTCCCTTCCTTTGATATCCGTTGTCTGCGTTATTTGATTGTTGAAATTTTGCACGAATCATCACAATCATAGAACTCCCCTATAGATTTCCAGAGGTTTCCCCCCTCTCTATATGATTATTATTATTTATGACTAATTAATGGGCAAAACTCCAAGATGTTCCTTTCTTGCACCGAAATATTTCAGGTTTTTTAAAGACGGTGCGTTTCTATTGTGCAATAGTGGATCAATGTGTGATACACCAACAGTAAGTAACTTTTTTCCTATCATTCACTAGTGCGAAACTGAACTTTTATGATAATGGCTCTATTTTGAACTGTAAATTAACTTATTTCCCAGTAGATTATTCTCTTCAAAAAAGATCCATTGTCATAAAAATGCAGTTTTGCACTAGAGAATGATATGAAAAAAGTTACTTACTGTTGGTTTATCACAAGTAATCCACTATTGCACAATAGAAACGCACCGTCTCCCATGTGTGACAAGGATCAACTGAGATGATTCACTCTTGCAAGACCCTTCCTCCACAAATCCAAGATAGCTCACTTACCCGCGCTCTATCTAGGGGTGATCCATAAGTTGTTTAAGAAACGGTCTTGCACAGAGATAGTAGAGGGAATTTGAAGATAATTGGTGCAAAAAACTCAAAATCGCATTTTTATGAGTTAGACCAGTGGAGTAGCGATATGATGTATTTATAATATAGTGATATAACGAATATTAGCATTAGCAACGAATTTTTAAACCAAAAAAATCATATAAAAATCGATTAAAATTGATAATTTTGAAAAAAAGAATGATAATACAATTTTTTAACTTTTATTATTTAGGCCAGTGTTTCTCAACGTGTGTGTCGCGAGAGTCCTCATAGTTTAGGTAAAATTCATCGCAAGGAAAATTCAAAATAAAAGTAAAAACTGGTTAAATATATTTTATTTTTAAAATTAAAATATGTGTAAAAGGACCCAGAAGGATATCTGGATCATCATTTTATGTTGGTACTAATAAGATCTGTTGATCCTGCAAGTTTCAGATCTTTATTTACTTTGGTTTTTGAAAAATCAAAAAAAAACAGAAAATCAGAAAAGAATTTATTTAATAAAAAAAATTGTTTCCATATTGTTGTTTTGAATATTTTATGTTATTTACACTTATAAAGTAATCGAACAAGTTCCGTTTCTGTTGTTTCAAGGGTAAAAACATTGAAATAAATCGGTTTTTGTATCAAAAAATCAGTTTTTTATTATTTTCAATATGGCGTACCTCTTCGATCAATTTGTGTATTTGAGAGGTTATTTTACATCGAAAAAGATATAAAAAAAAAAAAAATTAGTTTCAAAATTGTACGAAAACGTTATCATAGAGAAAAATAATAATTTCGAAAAAAATCGCCAAACGATTATTATGAAGATTATGAGTTTTTATTTTTCCCGATTATAGCCTTTATATAGCTCTATGATGTGACCAAATTTCATTCAAATCGGTAAAGTAGTTTTTGAAAAAAAAAAATTATTTTCTGATTTTCTGTTTTTTTCGATTTATTCAAAAACTAAAGTAGATAAAGATCTGAAACTTGCAGGATCAACGTATCTTATTAGTACCAACATACCCTCAAATGATGATCCAGATATCCTTCTGGGGCAGATTCACAATGATTATAGTCCTATGGCCTTTGTTATTTTTTTGTCCTGAAATTTCTAAAGTGATTTACTTTGAAGTGTGTATCTGGCGAAGAAAGGTTGGGAAATTCTGATTTAGCTAATATTAAATGAAATTGAAAGCTATTTAAAAATAAGTTTACCTGATGAAAATTTCCACTAATAAAAAAAGACCATGGCAATGAAACCAAGCGTCCTGTTGTTCCTTCTGCGTAGAGAAGAGTCATTCCTCCATCAGAGTCAACCAAGATGCGCGGTGCAAATGTTGCAAGGACGTTGGGTATTCGACGCCGTTGTAAAATACCACCATTCGCACCAGACACCAAAACAATTGCTCCTCCCTCGTTCGCAAGATTTTCTCTTTGACCAAATACAGCAAGAACTTCCGGAACGTTATCATTATCAATATCGTTAATATATCGAGCTGCAGTAGTAGATCCCCATGGACTAAGTTCCCAAAGCACACTGCCGTCGTGTCCATTGAGGGCACAGATTGCCTAACAAAAATAAAATGAATTTTCCATTATTTTTAAGTAAATAGAGAGAGATTGGTATAGAAATTGGATTTTGAAATAAATAAATGGTGAATGAGTAATTTTTTTTATATAATAATAAATAAAGTGAAACCCCTCAAATCCGAACTAATTGGGGCTGTAGCCTGTTCGGATTAGCCGAAAGCTGGTGGTTTGGATATCTTATTGAAGAAAATGGTTCTCTTTCTATCCTTGAGAAGCTGAAGAAATTTACAAAAAAGACGTTATTTACTGGGTTGCACAATCGTGGCAAAATACAAGTGTGAACTTACTGCGGAGATCTTGGAAGAAGCTTTGGCCTAGCCTCGAGTTCGAGAAAACACCAACCCAAACTTAAATTTATCCAAAAAAAACTCGTTCGGATTTCCCGGGATTTCGGATTTCCGGGGTTCGGATTTGAGGGGTTTCACTGTATTAAGAAATAATATGTAATTATCCGATCCAAAAGAAATATTTCGAATATTATATTTTACATATTTTTTTTAATTATTTTATTTTAATCTATTTAAAATTATTTTCTTTTAGAAAGTTAAGTTACCAATTCTAAATTTATCTGTTTATTGGTTAACTTTGGTTTTGCCTGTTTGGTCAAATAATTGGATATAGTCATTGCAATTATATTGGAGGTAGAAGATAGAAGATTTTTAAGTCCTAGCCTATAACTTCGTCAATCAATTCCATTGGGGTGTACGAATAACAGAAAAAACCGACTGAAACAATAAGATATCACACGGCGTTTCTAAACGAGAGCTAAGGCTAAGGCCAGACCAAAGGAGGGAAGCTTGGTCTAGAGGAGGGGTCGGCGAACCGGGGTAAATTACCCCAAGTGGGATAAAAATGAAAATGTTGTGGGTAAAGATGGCTATGTATGTCTATAGAAATATCTTTAAGAAACAAAAAAAAAAAATTAAATTAAATAAATATTATAAAATCGCATAATAGAAATCGATTGAAGCCCGAAGATAGTATTCAAATTAATTATATAAAAAACAAAACAATTTTGATAGTATTGTATAAAAAATGAAACAACAACATTTCTCTAAAATCTTGAGTTTTCTATCAAATTTTTTCGTTCCATAATGAGAATGTTATTAATTTTTTCTATTTTCTAAAAAATTATGAATTTAATTGTCCTTTCGAAACGAGTGGGTAATATCGGCAAAAATAAATATATTTTGGGGTAATAGCTAAAAAAAGTTTGCCAACCCTTGGTTTAGAGGGTAGATAGCCTATGCCTAACGCTAGGACACATAGTAGTGATCATATCTAGCAGTAGCGTTAGTTTCGTTAGAGGCCTTGAGTCAATAAACTTGAAATTCAAAATAAACAAAGCAATGCATTGGATCAAATGGGATTAGGGTAAGACCACAATGCGAGAGCTTCGCTTAGTGGCACAATACCTGACTCATTTATGTAACAGACTTTTTAAAAAGAATCGTAGTGTCTACACCGCGCGTTAGCTGCGCTCAGGCATCGATATATTCCTAGTTAAAAATCTAGTTACCAACATGTTTTTTTTGTTGTCAAACCATCAGGAGTTTTTTGGCAAACAGATTTACTAGATTTATTATTATTATCTTTGGGTTTTTTTTATGTTTGACTAGATCACTAGATGGCAGGGGGTTGAATATCACATTTGAACCAATAGATTGTTTTGTTTATTTTGAATTCCAAGTTTATAGACTCGAGGCATTAAGCGAATCTAACAATACTGCTAGGTGTGACCAGTATGCGACTAGGCACAGGCTAACTAGCTACCCACTAGCCTCTTAGCTCAGTTGTCGGAGTGTGACCTTAGCGTGTGACCTTAGCCTAAAGAACAAGTCGCCCTTGCTCAAAACTTAGCTAATCATTTGGGAACATGTGCTTTTAAAGTACCTGGGTTGTTTCTCTAAATATATAAATATAAAAAATAATGTAATTTACCCCATTGTCGCCAGAACTTAAGCAGTCTGGGATTTTATCTCCCGTAAGATCAATTTCACAATCAATGTTAGATACTAAATGAGCGGCCCAATGACGCCAGAGAATGGATCCATTTGTGCCATCAAGAGCAAGTACGCCTCCTAAACATGGAGCTTGACGGCCGCCAAAGTATAAAGGACAGGCATATTCTGGTATTGGTATAGGTCCTAAACAAAAATTATAAAAATAATTTCTTACAAAATACATGACATCGAATATAATTATTGAGTAATAATTGTGTTCTGTTCCATTCTGTTCTTGGGAATCAGGAATAATTTTTTTTTATAAATACTTATAACCCATTAATATTGCAGCGTTTCGCTTACTCAGGCTCTAAACTAGACAATAAGTAAAGTAGTCAAAACATAATACAAGCCTTGGATTCATACTTTGTAGTATCAACTTCCAAATACATATCGTCGGCTTAGAGAGTAAACCTGCTAACTCAAAACAAAGAAATTTTACAGGGCAGAGAAAAAACAAATAAAATTTAATATTGTTCTTATGGAAAGAAATTATTTTTCACATTTTTTTCTACAACTTACGATCGTAATTTTAAGTAGCAGTTTTACTTGAACGATGATGCATCTCATTTTCTTTCGAACGGTATTAATATGTCATATATGATAAAAAATGGAGTTAGCAGGTTTACACTCTAAGCGGACGATATAGAAAATAAAGGTTAAAGAAATATGAACCGTTTGTGAGTGATTAGGATGATTTGGAAGTTATAAAAAATATATGAATGTAATGCTTGTATTAATAGTTTGACTATGATACTTATTATCTAGTTTAAAGCCTGAGGGAATGTGTTATAAGTAATGCAGATTTGATGGTTTGTTGATTAAGGTGTTTATTGAAAGAAAAGTTTCGGCTAAAAACACCTAGATTGCAAATTATTAATGAGAAAATGTAATCCGAATGAAAGACGTTTCGACACCTGTTTCTGGAATCGTTTTCAAGTGCTGTGGGAGAAGAATAAATGATTATAAGTATTTATAAAAAAAAAAATGTTCACAATCCCAAGACCCAATATTTCAATAATTATTTGTATTTTAAATATTTTCCTTGTACAAAATTGTAATAGAATATATAAATATAATTAATTAAATAGGGTTTCATGCATTAAAAAAATAAATAAATAAAACTAATCTTAAAATATAAAAGAAACAAAAAAAAAACACTTACATAAGAAATGAATATGGAAGAGAGAATAAATAAAAAAAATCTGAAAATAAAATAATAAAAATAATGAAAATGATTTAATAGGAAAATATGTATTATAGATGTTTTTATATCTATAAAACAAATAAGTTTATTATCTATAGTAAAAATCTTCGACCAAATAAAAAATACCTGTTCCATATCCAATAATTATATCGAGAATTTCATCATTGTTAATATCACTTAACGCAAATGCAGGTTGTGATGTAATTTTTGAAAAATTATTAGTCCAAATAGTTTCTACTGAAATTTCAGTACAAGGAATCAATTGAAATGCTTCATATTTAGAGGAGTGCCTCCAAAATTGTATTCGATCAAAAGATATTGGTATCCATAATAAAAGTGAAATAAAAAGAAGAATTACTCCTAAAATACAAAATAAGATGATAATTTGAATTTCTTAGTAGTAATTAAATAATTTTATGATTTATGTACTTCAATTGTATATGATTGTTATTTATTAAATAAATAATAAATATGTACATAACAAAGAGTCAGGCGAAAATAGCCTAACGTTATAATATCGTCGCCTTAGAGTGTAAACCTGCTAATTCACAACAAGGAAATTTTAAAGGGCAGAGAATAAACAAACAAAATTTAATATTGTTGTTTAGGAAAGAAACTATTTTTCACATTTTTTTTCTACAAGTTACGATCGTAATTTTAAGTAGCAGTTTTACTTGGACGATGCTGCATCTCTTTTTCTTTCGAACGGTATTAATGTCATATATGATAAAAAATGGATTTAGCAGGTTTACTCTCTAAGCCGACGATACGTGAAGAGGATCAAGGCAAACGTGACGTCACATAGATAAATCAATTTCATTTTTATTCTTTTAACAGTCATACTCACAAAACTTATTATCTTTTAAATAAATATAATTTATATGAATATACTAGTAATATTGAAATTTGTACAAATTATCCTTCATTTTTTTTCTTTTAATAAAATTGGGGGGGGGGTTCGTGACGTAATTATAGCTAGGGGGTTTACAAAAATTAAATGTAAGGAAGAAGAAAGATTGAAAATGTCTAGATTTAGTGCGACGTTTTTTATGGACGGCCCCATGTAGAAAATGTCGTTTTCACCACAAAAAAATTATTATATTATAACAATTGTAATGTAATGTTCTTGATTGTTATTAAAATCTTAGAATTCTTAAAAGCAAAAAATATAACGTTCAATAAAGGATAAAACGTTTCGAGATAAATTATATCATTATCACTTATGTCTAATTTTAAATTATTGATAATGATATAATTTTACTCGAAACGTTTTATTCTTTATTAATTTTATTTTTTATTTTTAATGAAAATGAGAGAAGGAGTTACACCAAAAATGTGAATCCCCTAAAGGCCTGGGTTTGGCCCCTCCATCGTGAAAAGAAGAAGAAGAGGGGATTTTATGGCCTGGGCAGGGGTCGAAGGTATCGGTGGGTCTTAAGCAGCTGAAGGTTATAAGTCACGGGGAAGACAGTGGCTGGGAGCGAGTTCCAGTCTCTGGAGGTCATAGGGATAAAAGAGTTGGCGAAAGCGATTGTTCGATTAAATGCTATATTGATTGCTTTTAAAAGAATGGCATAAGAATTTCATAAAATCTTGTAAAATTCAGAAATCAGAAGAAAAAATCTAATTGTTATAAGAGAAACTCTCAGAAGATTTTTGTTGTTTTTAATCATATCGATGCGAGGAGTTACACTAAGGTGCATTTCCTATAAGCCTGGTTTGGCCCCTGCGTCAATAAAAAAGAGAAGAAGAGATTTAAGGGGCTGAGTTGTAGTCGAAGGTACCCGCTACCTGTTGAAGGGGGTCTTGATAAGTGAGGGTCGTGGGAAAGAGGGTGCCAGGAAGTGAGTTCCAGTCTCTAGAAGTCATAGGGATAAACGATTTGGCGAAAGTATTGGTTCGATTCTTATTCGGGTGTTGAGATTCCGAAAATCGCTTTTTTCTTACATATAAGATTATAGGTTATGAACTAAAATTTGACATACAACTTAGTATTAATAACTGCATGTTTGTGCCAAGTGTAAGATTCCCTTAGTTTAATCAAACCGTTCGCTAAGAAAATTGTTGAATCATCTAAATTTACAGAGATCTTAACCAGTCTTGAAAAAATTTTCATTTCTCCTCCAATTTAATCATATAAACTGAGAATCAAAGCGCACAGCGTGCGCAGGCCAAGTTCGAGCATTATTGGCCGTACACGCTGTACGCTATTTAAACGAACCATTTCGAGCCAATTTAGACCCCCCCCTGCAGCTCGTAAACCATTTGGGACACAGAGCTGAAATTATACACATGTAATTATAATCCATCTTGAGGAGAGTACCAAATTTCAATAATATAACTTAAATAGATTCTGAGATATGGTCCTGAGAAAATAGCTAATTCACTCACTCACTGACAGGCCATCAAAACCTATAGGGTACTTCCAATCATTCCAGCATCATGAAATTTCGCCTGCTAGTAGAGTTTGTAACACAAACAAAGGAAAAATTCCAAAAATCCAAACTTTCTATTTTTCAACCCTTTCAAAAGGGTCAAAAATGAAAATTCTCGCCCGTCAGACCAAACTCAACCAAAGTTTATATACATATTCTGTGGGCCCCCTGAAGGCTAGAAATGCATAAACTAACGACCCAAATGGGGGGGGGGGGTCAAAAATAAAAATTCTATCGCTTTGGACCAAAGGGCTTCCTCATAGCTTACAAAAAGAAGAGAAATCACAACCAAAACATTCTGTAAAAAAAAACAGGCCAAGTTAAAAAAAGTAGTGAAATCTAGTGTGTAGCCAAGTTAAATTCACAAAGAATAATTAAGTTGAGAGATCTACTATTTTCTCAACTTAATTATTCTTGGCGAATTTAACTGGGCTGCACCCTAGATTTCACTACTTTTTCGAACTTGGCTTGTTTTTTCACGGAATGTTTTGGTTGTGATAATTTATTTACATGATAATATGTATATTATAATGTGAGAAATGTTGAACAGATTATTATGAATGTTTTTGTATACGAAGATATAAATAAATAAAAATAAATTGAATTGAAAAAAAATCTTCAAATTAATCAGTTCGATGTCAATAATAATTATTATTATCATTTCCGTCCATAATTTGTATTAATTTGAAAGTTTATATTAGGAAAATAAGGACAAGTTTTTATGTGTGACTTTTCATTTATCCACCAACGTTTCGTTGACTTTGCCGACTTCTTCAAGGCTTCTACAATTATATGAACATTCTTGATATGAATTTACAATAGTAGAATTAGAATTCCAAAACAAACATATATTAAGTCAAATTTAGGGAACGCGGTGTTGGTTTATAGTGAAACATTGTTAAAATTAAATTAGGTTGGAGTTGGTGGTGTTTCACAATATATTAATAGTTTACCTACCAAATAGTCATGTCACACATTCGTCTAAATTTTCTTATTATCTTCGTTACCATTGAAGGCCATCAGAACACTTCTATGGTAACGAAGATAATAAGAAAATTTAGACGAATGTGTGACATGACTATTTGGTAGGTAAACTATTAATACATGTTTATTTTGGAATTCTAATTGTACTATTGTAAATTCATATCAAGAATGTTCTTATAATTGTAGAAGCCCTGAAGAAGTCGGCAAAGTCGACGAAACGTTGGTGGATAAATAAAAAAGTCACACATAAAAACTTGTCCTTATTTTCCTAATATAAACTTTCAAAAAAAAAAAGTCAATAATAATCAAAATAGTAATTTAATAAATATATTACCTAATAGAGTAATAAAAATCAAAAACATCAAACAGAAGGGCTTGCATAAGATTTTCAATTTTGACGATGCTTTATAAATCTCTGTTTCTGGGATATTGGATTTCGATTTCCTCCTCGGTGCCATTAAAGGTCTCTTCAATCCTCTTTCCTCGTCCATCTTATAACAATTTTTCCCATCTCGAATAAAAACTTCATCCTCGACATCATCGCTGGCATCTTCCTCGTCATAATTATCACGGATTTGAGAAGTATATGCCATTTGTTAAAAAGATATATAGGTGTATATTTATATATATATATATATATAAGAAATATATATTTAAAGAAAGAGAGCTGTATATTTTGTAAATTTCCTTCTATGAAATAGAAAATAGATTATATTTAATTTTGAGAAGGTATGACAAAAATTTATTTTTGTTTGACATCTGACAGTAGCTATGTGTGTGAACTTGGCCATATGTCAGCCAGCAATAGATCTTCAATTAATTAATTAAAAATACTAATTAAGCTCTGAAAAATTTGACCTAGGTGTACAAATTGCGTAATGACCACTCTTAATTTTATTTTTAATTAATTAATTATTAGATAAAAAAAAAATGAAAAAAAAACGGACTAAATATGGCTTTATTAATAATAAAGGTCAATTAATTAAAACAAAATAACAGAATTTATTATTAATAAACATACAAGTACCTTATGCACAATATACACCTGAAATATTATCTGAATAATTGAAAAAAATTAATTAAAAAAAAACATAATGACAACCGGCAAATTTAAAATTTGATAAGTTGTAGGGAAATAAGGACAATAGCTTATGCAAGTATTTTTTATTATATGCCAACGTTTCGTCAACTTTTCCTCAGGGCTCAAACATATTAATTTCTTTGCATATTTGTCATTTTATAAATATTCATTCTTAGCAAACACATATAGGCACAGATTGAAAATATTTCCTATTTAAATCTAAAATTATCTTCCTTTGTTCTTTCTATATATATATACATATATACATTTTAAAGAACAAAGGAAGGCTCCACTCGACTCACGCCCAACCGCGGCTCTCGACCCGTGTCATAGATAAAAGATACTACCGAAAGATACTATCGACCCGTGTTACCGAGGCATACGCGACCGACCCAGTACCCCGACACTCCAACCAACTTGTCCTTTTAAGGGACCACACAAATCTCTCTTTATTGAAAGGCATTTTCTACAACAAGAGGCTGGTTAAACAACTAACCAGTCCACACATTCATACGGAACAAGACAGAGAAGTGATTTCTAATTGAGTAGAGTTAATAAAGCAAGTACAATGAATAATGTATTTTATAAGGGTTTAAAATCATACAATAACATACCCGAATATATAAAAAAAGCTTTTAAGACCCTAGTTGCATTCAAAAGAGAGATGAGACTATTACTTTTGTCACAACAAGAGTAAAAATTCATCTCGTCAATTCTTCTTCTTCTAGTGCCTGTCCGTTACCGGACGTTGGCGATCATTTTGGCAATTATAATTTTATTTACTGAGGCTCTAAATAAACCCGTAATGGAAGTAGAAAACCAAGTTCTTAGGTTTTTAAGCCAAGAGATGCGTCTTCTGCCCGGTCCTCTCTTTCCCATTACCTTCCCCTGTAGTACAAGCTGAAGGAGCCCATATCGTTCTTTATTTCTCATTATGTGTCCCAAATATTCCAGTTTTCTTGCCTTGATTGTAGTCATGATTTCCATTTCTTTATTTAGGCGTTATAACACATTTTTATTTGTAACATGGGCTGTCCAAGGGATTCTCAAAATTCTTCGATATAGCCACATTTCAAATGCGTCCAATCTTTTACTAGCTGCTTCTGTAACCGTCCATGTCTCAGCTCCATACAGAAGCACAGGGAACACGTAGCATCGGAAGAGTCGTACTCTAGTTGGCAAATTAAGGAAATGGCACTTGAACAGGCCCGACATTCTGATGAAAGTGCTTCGAGCTTTTTCTATTCGGCAGCGGATCTCAACAGAATGGTCCCAATTCTCTTTGACCGTACTTCCCAAATATGTGGTTGTTTCTACCTTCTCAATTATTTTATTATTTATGGTCAACGTTCCAGGTTGTGCTGGATTTTTGCTTATTACCATGTATTTGGTTTTGGTTATATTTATTTCTATTCCATATTCCAGACTGTGCATCGAGAGGTCGTTCATCATGCTCTGTAGATCTTCCAGACTGTCCGCAAATACCACTTCATCATCCGCGAACCTAATATTGTTTATCCTTATCCCAATTACCAGGATTCCCTTTGTTGAGTCATAGAGTGTTTTGTTAAAAATTTCTTCGGAGTATATGTTAAACAAAAGTGGTGATAAAAAGCACCCCTGCCGTACTCCACGTTGAATTTCAATTTCGTCACTGAGTTCACCTTTATGTCTTATTTGTGCTTTTTGGTTCCAGTAGAGATTTTTTATTATCTCTCGTCAATTAGTATTTATAAACTGTATATTCCTTGTAAAGGTGAATATGTAGGTATATGCAGTGCTGGATTTCCGCCTAGGCCCACAAGGCCCGGGCTTAGGGGCCCAGCCGGTCTGGGGGCCCCGGTTGCTGAATCTTTTTTTTTTTTTCCAACCTAAAAAGATCACAAGGTTCTACAACAGGCATTACAAATATCATATAAGTATGCAATCACAATCTCTGGCTAAACAAATATCGCTTAACATTCTCATTAAAATTACTAAGAGTTTTTACGTTGGATTGCTGCTCCATTTACATAAGCACATTTATCCAAACGTAGGAATTGCGTTCCGAATGCTGTTGTGTACACCAGCGTCAAACGGCTCGGCAGAACGGACGTTTTCAGCGCTAAAGAGAGTAAAGATGAATTACTTAAGATCTAATATAGGAGAGAACAGGCTCTATTCACTCTCTGTAATGTACATAGAGTCAGAAATAATGCAATCAATTGACTATGAAGACATCATTCGTTCTTTTGCACAGAAGAAAGTTCGCCGTAAGATTGTATAAATTTTATAGAATACCTAACGTAACTACCTATATAGTAATATAGACTGTATTATTCTGATGTTTATTAAACTCATTAAAGTCGATTAAAAATTTCTTTTTTCCTCTCTTCTTTTGTCTATATCCTATATATATATCATGTCATTTTTTAGTTTTATTCTTTTCTCTATATTCACTATATTTATTGTTTTTGTTCCATATAATTGTTGTCTCCCTTTTTAAATTTTTTTTTCTCTTGATCTGTTTGTATCATATTGTTTATTTTCTTTGTAATTAAATTGGCCTAATATTGTACATTAAAAAGGCTAGATGCCCCTACAAATACAATGTTCTTGAATAAATAAAAAAATATATATATATTTATATATGTTCTGTACTAGTGCATTTAATTTTTTTTTTGCTAAATTTCCAAAATAGCTTCCAGATGGTGTGGGGGGGGGGGGAGTGTTAAGTGCCTAGGGGCCCTGAGTCTCTTAAATCCGCCCCTGGGTAAATGTTGTGTATTATATATATATATATATGTATATGTGTGTGTCCCATTATTTAATTGCATAGTGTAGAATTCACTCATCCTTGGTCTTGTCTCGTATGTGAAATGTATGTATATGAGTATAGTTACTTATTGTCATGTATTGTGCATTATACATTTGTATGTTTATTATTATATGTTATATTTTAGAATGTATTAATTATCTCTATCTTTTGTATTTCAAAATTTAATGTATTATTTAAAAACAAATATATATATATATATTTGTTAATTGTATTATATATAGCAGAAAAAATAGCTAATAAAGATTTTATTTATTTATTATTACATTAATTATTCATAAATAAGTGTGAGCTTCTTGAATAAAGCCGCTACCTTATTAATTTCCAAAGAAAATTCCTGAGAGTTAACCAATTTTTTTGCTAACTCATTGTTACAATGAAAGAGTCTAAAGACAGGATTTCTTTCAGAATGTATACCAGTAGGCATCTCTGGATAGAATGGCATTATATTTCTTAATACACAATTCGGGCTATATACAGGAAAGAGACCAGCAAGCTCTGTACATTTCACTTGGTCAGACATAATTTTATGCACAAATATACTATGAGAGGCGATCATACAGGAATTAACAGAAGCTAGGGAGAATCCTTCGTCCTTCCAAAATCCCCACTAAGGTCCTCTCTCAAACATCCTAAAAAACTGGGTTTTTTTCCTGACCATTTTCCCAGATAAAAATAACCGAAAACCCCCGGTACCCTACCTAATAATCAATAGACTACAATTTCCCAAATGCTTATAATGTATAAATAAATTTACGATTAGCCATATCGGCGAATGCCCTTTGCAGGGCAATGTATGATTTTTTCATTTCACTCTGTAAATAAAAATCCCACATGTCTTGGGATGAAACTGTATATATATTGTATCAAATCTGCTCAATAAAAAAGACATTATGAAAAAAAAATCTAGGTAGAAAGACTCAGCAGCATGAGTGTAGTCATAATTAAATCTTGACATTGGATTATCAGTAAGTGATGCTCACTTTCTTAGAACTTTGTGCTGAGCTCTCTCTATCCTATTGTATTCAAGTCCTATTGCATTCTTAAGCAATCTTGGTCACTAGAAATCTCCAAAAATATTTTTATATGATCGGCAAAGAATAATACATTACAAAATTCAGATTTGTTTGCTAAGTCATTAATACATAATAAAAATAGTAACGGACCAAGATAACTGGCTTGAGAACACCAGATGGAGCAATAAACTTATGTGATTTTGTACCTTTAATTTGTACATAAGAGTTTTTTTAGAATAGGTAATCGCCAAGTCATCTAACTATAGAAGAAGATAAATTATATTTGCTTAGCTTTAACAATAGTATTTTGTGATTTATCAGATCTAAAGTCTTTTTTTTTTTGTTTTCTTTTTAATGCAATTGAATGCAAGAAGGGGCGCACCAGTAAGATGCAGCCCCTATGGATCTCGAAAGAACCTTGCATTATCGAAGAGAAGGGAAAATTGGTCAACCGAGAGGGTGGAGCCGTAGGTGTTTATGCACTCGGGTTTTGAAGGCTTGAAGATTATAAGTGCTGGGAAAGATGGAGGCTGAGAGAGAGTTCCAGTTCCTTGAAGTCATAGGGACAAACGTATTAGCGAATGAAGTTGTTTTTTAAGAACAAATTCTGTTAGTGTGTTTTTTCATATATTCTCATGTTCACTTTCGATTATTCAAAAATATTTCCCAAAATATACATCTCGACTGATTACAATCTTCTTTTGCAGTTTGTCATAGCATCTATATATCGTCAATGTTATATCAAAGTGTCGTATGTCAAAATTACCAAAAAAAAATTTAATGTAGAAAAACACTTGTATTTGTTAGCTACATCTGCTCTCAATTGTTGTGTGTTATATCAGATGATAGAACTCATCAAGTTACACATTAAAAACAAAACAAAGTATTTAGGGTTAATATAAATGAAAAGCTACTGAAAAGTGTTGATTTTTACATACATTTTGATATTACAGCGACGATAAATCCTTTAGAATTATGGTCACATATCCAATAAATATAATTTCTTTAGCTCTATTCTCAAATTCCCTTCTTTTTTCATAAAGTACATGATCAAAACATTTAGTACCAAAAATTCTTAAATATTTTAAATCTGATTTGCAGCCAATTATCGTCCGATCGCCATAACTTCGGTTCTTTCTAAAATCATGGAAAAAATCATTAATGAGCAAGTTCTTCACCATTTAGAATCTAATAAACTAATCCATGATAGTCAATACGGCTTTAGACAATTTCGGTCCACCGGCGATATTTTAGCATATATAACTCATATTTGGAATAAAGCACTAGAGACTGGTAATGAGACTTTCGTAATAGGCTTAGACATTTCAAAGGCCTTCGATCAAGTCTGGAACAAAAATCTTCTTGCCAAATTACCTGCATTTGGCATCCCCCCGAGCCTCTGCAAGTTGCTTGAGAGCTTTCTCTCAAACCGCTCTATTGAAGTCGAGGTTGACGGAATATCATCCTCGTCCTTTAATACTAATGCTGGAGTTCCTCAGGGCTCAGTCATCTCTCCCACGCTCTTTATTATCTATATTAATGACCTATTAAATCTGCCCTCCAATCCAATACATTGTTACGCTGACGATAGCACCCTCCACAACGCTCAATCCTTACTAAACAATCGCGCAAACATAGCCTCCTCAATAAATTCAGATTTAAGCATGCTTAAAAAATGGGGATCTCACAATTTGGTAAACTTTAATGCTAGCAAAACACAATGCTGCCTAATTTCTAGGAGCGCAAATAGGAACCTTCCGGACATTTCCTTTGATTCGTGCTCATTGGAATTCCGTAATAAAATATCAATGTTAGGTGTCCCCTTAGGTTCTGACCTCTCTTGGAATGGCCATATTATCTCAGTGGCAAAAGCTGCAGCATGTAAGCTTGGCTTTCTTTTCCGAACCAAACGATTTTTCACCCCCACTCAACTCCTTATATTATACAAGGCTCAAATTCGCCCCTGTCTTGAATATTGCTCGCATTTGTGGAGAGGAGCCTCCAAGTATTCTCTTAATACCTTAGATGCAATTCAGAGGCGAGCTATCAGACTGATAGGCGATCCTACATTAACTGACACTCTCGAATCCCTAGCCCATCGTAGATCTGTCTCCGCCCTTTCCCTTTCTTATAGATATTACCATGGCTTTTGTTCTGACGAAATAAAATCGATAATCCCACCAAAGGCTTCATTTGCGCGAAATACACGATTTTCTAAAATTCAACACCCCTACGCGCTTAAACTAGATACTAATCGAACAAACGCATTCGCCAATTCATTTATCCCTATGACATCTAGAGACTGGAACTCTCTTCCCCCGACCGTCTTTCCAGCTACTTATAACCTTCAATCTTTCAAGACCAGCATCCACAGATACCTTCGACTGCTACCCAATCCCTAAATCTCCCCTTATCTTCACGTTACAAGGGTCCACCACGGACTTCAGAGGTTGTACCTTCTTGGTGCATCTTCTTCTTGTATCAATATCATTATAAAAAAAAAAAAGATGATCCATTCCAAATCTCAAATGAAGTTTGATCAACTCTTTTAGCAATAGTATGATTTTGAATATAATTAGCAGTCATTAGAACTTCTTCTGGTAAAACCGCTTCAAGCAACATGTAGCTACAACTATTTCAACTATGTTATATTTTTTCGATCTCCTGGGAGGAGTAGGAAGCAAATAATTGGGATTGAATTCCTTGTGATTTCAGAAAATCGAAAACTATTTTATTAAAATATTCTCCCCCTCCAGGGCCGGCAGATAATATGGGTATGGTGAGTAGCTTATACCCACACGAAAAGTTCCCAGTGCTGGATTTCCGCCTAGGCCCACAAGGCCCGGGCCTAGGGGCCCAGCCGGTCTGGGGGCCCCGGTTGCGGAGTCTTTTTTTTCAACTTAAAAAGATCACAAGGGATCTACTACAGGCATTACAAATATCATACAAGTATGCAATCACAATCTCTGGCTAAACAAATATCGCTTAACATTCTCATTAAAATTACTAAGAGTTTTTACGTTGGATTGCTGCTCTATTTACATAAGCACATTTATCCAAACGTAGGAATTGCGTTCCGAATTCTGTTGTGTACACCAGCGTCAAACGGCTCAGCAGAACGGTCGTTTTCAGCGCTAAAGAGAGTAAAGAATTACTTAAGATCTAACATAGGAGAGAACAGGCTCAATTCACTCTCTGTAATGTAAGAAGAAAGTTCGCCGTAAGATTGTATAAATTTTATAGAATTATATATATACATATAGTAACATAGACTGTATTATTCTGATGTTTATTAAACTCATTAAAGTCGATTAAAAATTTCTTTTTCCTCTCTTCTTTTGTCTATATATATATAAATAGTCAATTTTTTGTTTTATTCTTTTCTCTATATTCAGTATATTTATATATCTCTATATTCAGTATATTTAGTATATCTCTATATTCAGTATATTTATTGTTTTTGTTCCATATATAATTGTTGTTTCCCTTTTTTAATTTTTTTTTCTCTTACTTGATCTGTTTGTATCATATTGTTTATTTTCTTTGTAATTAAATTGGCCTAATATTGTACATTAAAAAGGCTAGATGCCCCTACAAATACAATGTTCTTGAATAAAAAAAATATATAAAAAAATGTTCTGTACTAGTGCATTTAATTTGCTAAATTTCCAAAATAGATTCGAGATGGTGGGGGGGGGGGGCGGCAAATGTCAAGTGCCTAGGGGCCCTGGGTCTCTTAAATCCGCCCCTGAAAGTTCCATGTGGTTAAAATACCCACACGAAAAGTTCCATGTGGTTAAAATACCCACACGGAACTTGACAACATACATACACTTGTATATTAATAAATGTAAACAAAGTCATCCATGTTTTTTTAACAAGGGTTTTTTCCAGGCTAGGGTTGTTAAACCTACGCCTAACCCTCGTCCTTTTGCAGTCGGTCTTGGGACCGCCCTTGGCTATGGGAAATAATGACCGGATTCGGAATCCCCATTAAACTAATTTCCCTGGTAAAAATGTGCACAATTGGCTCAAGAATTAGGATAAAGATTGACTGCACTTTAAGCGAATGTTTTGACATAAACACCCGTCTTAAACAGGGAGATGCTCTATCGCCATTACTATTCAACATCGCGCTGGAGAAGGTCATTCGAGATGCTAAACCTAGACAACAAATCTTAACACCAAGAGGAACATCATTGGTAATAGCCTATGCCGATGAAATAGATATAATTGGACATGATTATTCTAGCGTGGAAGATTTATTTAGGATCCTGGAATATAAAGCAAAAAAGGCGGGTCTTCAGGTCAACGTCGATAAGACAAAATATATGCACGTGTCTAGAATTTCAAGAGTCACACTACCATCATAAATGACCCTGGGGAATCGTACCTTTGAGAGGGTCTCGGAGTTCAGGTACTTGCTTTAGTAACTTCTGATAATAACATCCAATCGGAAATAAACTCAGAATCGAAAACACGTGGAAGTGTGTCTATTCCCTAAAAAAACTACTTGGTACCTACTCGAGTCCTAAACAGGAAAGTAAAAATCCAGCTTTACCAGTCACTGATTAGACCCGCGACTATGTATGGGAGTGAAACGTGGACGATGACAAAACTCAATCAGGAATCTCTAAAGAGATGTGAAAGAAAAATATTAAGAATGATATTTGGGCCAGTCATGGACACAGTCACGGGTCAATATAGAATCAGGTCCAACCAAGAACTGAGGGATTTATATAATGAGCCAGATATCGACCATCTCATTAAAGCAAAAATATTACAATGGATGGGACATTTTATGAGAACGAATGATAAAAGTATCCTGAAAGAAATATGGAATGGGAAGCCGCCAGGAAAGAGACCATTGGGACGACCTCGACTACGATGGAGGGATCAGGTCTCCCAGGACCTTAATGTACTGGGAAATTATGACGTGGACGGCGCTACTCAGGATCGAATCGTGTGGAGAAAGATAATCCATGAGGCCAAGACCCACCCAGGGTTGTAGAGCCGAAGAGTAAGTACTAAGTAATTAAGTATAAGTAAGTAAGTAAACAAAGTCATCATTGGACCGTAGAATCTTGGAATAAGACATAAAGAGAAAACAATTATTTGTACATTGTATTCGAATATAAATATATATATATGATATAATATTAGTTTCTTTAAATTAAGAAATTCTGTAATTTTGTTTTAATTAATATAAAAATAATTAAAAAATAATATTAATTATATTCAAACACCTCCCAATCGATCACAAACCCAAGGCGTTTGAATATAGTTTAATAATAGTCCGGCCACTACAGAGCTGCAAAAATGAAAGAGGAAGAGATTAAAAGATTAAATAAAAATGAAATTCCATAATTCATATAGACATAGGTATAGGTATCAGCTTGGGTTCAGGGATCGGTGGCCAAGAGGATAAGAGCTAAGAGCTCTTATAAAGGCATCGCAGCGCACATGCGAAGATCCCGGGTTCGAATCCCGGCTGATCCTTTTGTCTATAATATAAAAATCTTTTCTTCGTTCGCTAATTTAATAATATTAATTTTTTAAGAATTTTTGAAATCCAATTTTAAATTTGCCGGTTGAATTTTTGTTGTTTTAGACATTTTTTTCATTTTTTTGGTTCTAATAGCTAAATATCATTTTTTTTATCTAATAATTACACAATTTGTACACCTAGCTCATATTTTTCAGACCTTGATTAGTATTTTTTTTAATTAACTAATTTAAGATCTGGCCTTGGTGGCTGACATTTCACATATGGCCAAGTTGACACACATTTTTTAAAGTGATAATCTTACCCAAATATAACAGCAGTTTTGTTTTTGTTATTGTTTTTTTTCAGCAATGTCTATATTGTAAAATAATACCAGTTATATTAAATTTATATTTATATATTTTATCACATAATTTTTTTATATATTTAATTTATTTAAATAATTGAATTTTCTCATTTATATCTCAAGATAATCAATAGAAAACATATTTCTCGAGATTCGAAATGATGGACCAAGAAGAAGAATTTCTAAATGTTTTTTTTACGAATATCTCACAACTGTTATTTGACAAATCTAAAGAAATGATAGTAAGGATTAATTAAAATTTATATTATTTTATTATATATGTATAAGTATATAACTTTAGTAATGAAGCTGTTAAAGCTTTTATTTTTGTAATTAATTTGATTAAAATTTGAATTTTTATTTAAATCACACATAATTAATTAAAATTATTTATTAGTAATAAAATATAACTACGACGTTTTGATCGACTTATTCTGCGATCGTTCTCAAGTATTTTTATATATAACTAATTTGTGAGATTTGGTCTCTGGGCTCATCCTAATTAGAAGTAATAGATAAAATCATATTTGAGAGTATTGGTTTATTTATTATAACATCTTCAGCATTTTATTGAATTTTTTTGTTTCAGTGATGGATGTTATATAAGATGTCTCAATAATAATTGAAATTTTAAATTGCACATCATTTTAAAATGTTCCGCAACAATATTTTACATTTGCCATCTAGACAAATGGTAAATTAATTAAACAGCGCTAAATGTTTGCAGAAAGCTTTAATTTTATTATGAAAATAACTGGATCATTGCAAATGCACATGTTGCTATGTGAAAACAAGCTATCTTTTTCAGTTTAAATCTTGACCTCGACCCTTGAACTCTACTAAACATTTCGTTATTCTGTTAAAGTACCACACATAATAATTCAGTTACAAAAAACAAAAAAAAAAACTTATAACTTATTTCCTAGCACAAAACTTTATCCATTTGATGCACAAAGAAATCACTAGTGGCAACTTTAAGGTAGTTGTTTCGCGAAAATACTAGCAAAAAGTTAATGCTAGATTATATAGAACTGACAATAAGGATTCATAATTCACAAGCCCAAAACTTTTTGCTGTTTATGTACCACTACTAGCCACAGGCGCGGATCCAGACCTCTGTTTTGGGGGGGGCGGTCGCCGGTATATAAGATCTACTTTTGATCTCGGAAGTGTGTCACGATCGAATTGTCCAAGCGGGGGGGGGGGGGGTCAGAGGTGCCGCCCGCCCCCCACACACACACATAGAACTTTATTTTCTTCAATTTTAAAAATTTAATGTTATAAAAAAAAAAAAAATTAAATAAACATATAAAAAATGTTGATCTCCAATGCTTTGGGGGGGGGGGTCGCCCCATCGCCCCCCCCCCCTGGATCCGCGCATGACTAGCCAATCCCGTGGTCGTTTGACAAATCTGGCAACACTTTTAGAGCTTGTATATATTTTATCATAGAAATGTCAGATAAAGTACATTATAAATGGAGATTTATAAAACAAAAAGTTCTTAATAAGCGATTGAAAGCTGTTACGACAATGGCTGAAGCGAAAAAAAGTACTAAAGTTAACCCACTTTTTAGTTTAAATAAATGCGTTTTTGCCAGCTTGTTTTTAGTGTAAATTTTTCATTATATATTTTTCATTATTTATTAATTATCATCTCAGAAATTGTGTTGTAACTATAAATTAAAATTTTCTTAAAAAATGAATTAGTTATTGTTTAATGTTGGTTTAGTTTTTTATAACAATCGTAAGAAGAGTTTCTTAATTATAATTAAATATGTATCTAAACTTTCCGATATTCTGTATAGTGCAATGCGAGGGGTAAACCGCGATTGGAATTAGGTGTACACCGTCTTTGGAATTCATTAGATAATCTATTGTCATCTATTGTCTTCTACTTGAAAATGAAAGGGGAAGTGGAAGTAGGTATACACGATTTTAGGTCGCGATTCGTCCCTCGGTGCAATGTATAATGGCCGGTTGTATGTCGCTTTGTAAATGCTTTTTACAAGTGACAAAGGGTAGATGGTAAATGGAGGGACTGGGACAAGGTGAATTTTAAGGTTCTACCTTTTGTCAATGTTTAAAAAGAGTTTACCAACCGACATACAACTGGCCCCAAGAGACTGAAAAACTCTATCTTTTGAATTTAATATCTCCGGAACTATATATTGTTCATAAATTTCGTTTTCCCACCAATCGATGCAGAATTATTTAAATTTTAAATCCTAAGAAACCCCATATGATGAAACAACTACCTTAAAAATACCAGGATTTTCTCGTATTCTGCTATGCACATCAAATTTTCCATCTCTCTAGATTACAAGTATAAAATAAGGCTGCTTTATGTTTGATAGCTACGAAAATGTAAGCAATTTAAAATTCCTCTTGTCATTGGACCAACTAAAGTATTGAAGGCAATATAACAAGTCAACTGCTCTGGTCATGTTTAAATTAAACATACCATATATCTCTGAAATAAAGTAATATGTAGCGCCTTTAATTGCTTAATGTGTGACTTTTTGGGACCATTCCATTCTCTATTGTTTTACTTTCCATCTCAATGGATTTGATTAAAGAGGCCTAAACGGAAGATATTTGATTGAAAAACATTTTGTTTTGCCTAGAGTTGTTGATTCATAAAGAGAAATCACTGAGGTTGTCCTCTGCTTGATGCAAATAAACATACATATCTTCGCCTTAGAGTGTAAACCTGCTAACTCACAATAAGGAAATTTTACAGGGCAGAGAAAAAACAAACAAAATTTAATATTGTTGTTATGGAAAGAAACTATTTTTCACATTTTATTTCTACAACTTACGATCTTTATTTTAAGTAGCAGTTTTATTTGGACGATGCTGCATCTGTTTTTCTTTCGAACGTTATTAATATGTCATATCTCATATATGGTAAAAAAATGGTTTTAGCAGGTTTACACTCTAAGGCGACGATATATATAACGAATATAAATAAGTATATATGTATAATTTATTTGTTAGAGACTTTAGTTACAAAGGTTTGACCTTCATCATCAGTCTTTTTAATTTTAATTATAAATATTTTATCTGTTATTTCTCATGGTTTCAAAGGTCAAACCTTCGAAACTATAAGAATAACAAATAAATTATATATACAATTATACATATTTATATTTGTTATATCTTCTTCAAGTACCATACTCGATTACGAGCGTCGGCGATTACTATAGATAGTATCCTCTCCATTGTAATTTTCCTGGGGTAGTTTCCCATTGCCTTCCCCAAAAGGAATCAGATTATAGCCTGTCAAATATTTGCAGTGAGTCGGGCTAGCTTGATTAGAAGGCATGCTCTTTAACCACTCGGCCAACCTGAATCTATTCGTTATATATGTAATTTTATTTGCATCAAGCAGAGGACAACTTCATTGATTTCTCTTTAGGAAGATATTTTGATTTACGACCAATCATGCTCATGAGAAACAACAGCTATACTCCTTAAGAGTATAAGCCATTGACAATACAGGCTAAAGCTGACTACTCATTAAGAAACGACAATTTTGTATATAGCTTTAGAACACCCGATTAAAAAATACAGTAAACTCGGAAAAAATCGAATTATCAAATGGGGAGCTATCAAACGGTTGTAACTAATAAGCTGATGATTCTTTCAAAAGTTTGTATTATCATCTGCACATTTGTGTCTAGTTTCAGCTTTCTATTTCAGATCGTTCGATGACAAAAAATTGCCAAATCTGAGAAATTTATGCAGCGAGTAGCTAGTCTTGAAAAAGCTTTAACTTTTTCCTCCAATTTATATTTATACTTATTTTTAATTAATCCAAAAATGTTATATAAAAATTAATTTTTTTTAAAAACCCCCCCAAAATATTCTATCATTTAGAAAAAACCGTATCAAAATCGGACCTACCAAATAAGAGTTACAAACATACATACACACAAGCATGAGTTCTAAAACACAAGGTCCCTCTCTAATACGAGGGTTAAAAGAATCAATAATAGACAGAATGTGTTTATTACTTAATAAATAAGCCCAAATATCTCAAATATGATATAATACTTTCTTTTTATTTAAATGAATTCATAGAAATTTCGCTAAAAAATATCCACTTAAGGATAATGAAAAGAACCAATTTCGAATAAAATAAATTATTGGAACATCATTTTCATACCGACGTTTCGGAAGATCTTTCCTCCTTTATCAAGGTCGAGAAATTAATATAAACTGGGTTGACCATTAATAAGATTACTTTTTAACTTTAAGGGCTTTATTTGTCACACTCAATTAATATAAATTATTGAATTTATTTCTTGAATGTGACGAATCCCTTAAGTTGAAAAGTATAATTACTACATAGTCATTTAAGTTTTGGAAGAATCTTAGAAAAAACATTAATAAGAATTGTTCTTTTCATTGAAGGAGAAAATAAAAGACTGCGTCTTCTGCTGGAATTATAAATTTTTAATTTATTTATAACGAGACTATAGTTTCGAGAGCTTTACCCTCTTCATCAGTCTATTGCAATTGATACATTAATTCCTGCGAATCAGTCTCGTTATAAATAAATTAAAAATTTATAATTCCAGCAGAAGACACACTCTTTTATTGTCTCCTTCAATTTATAAAAATTCTGCTATTCTCGGCAAAAAGAAACTTTCAATTTAATTCTTTTCATTATTCTTGTTCTTGGGTTGCTTCTCCATCAAATTTCAATTAATATCTTCAACCCATCTCCAAGAAAATACTTATAATATCATTCTGCCCACATAGATTGTCTTGTTAATATACTATACAATTTTTTTTTTCTAGGATCGGGAAAGAGAAACGAATAAATTAGGATTCTCAGGAGTTTGGGCCACTTTTATCTCTCATTTATCTAATATCACCTCAGCTGAAAAATCATATATCTCTTTAGGATTCTTACAAACAAAAAACAAAGGATTTTTAAGAAAAGATGTAAATAGTTTTTGAAATTTAATTAATTATATTGCAATATTTAGGTTTTAATATATATATATTTTTGTTTTTATTTATTATTAGAATTCCTTAAAATCGATGTACGAATCCTTAAGATCTGATTTCAGAAAAGTAGAAGAAATTTCGAAAAATGGACAAGAAAGACATCTTGTAATTATTTCCGGACAATTGTGTCAATTTTTAACAGCACGTATTGAACTCATTGATTTGTATCCTTTTAAAAAGTGAATTTTTATTATTGTTGGGTTCAGAGCCTATTAATATACAAGACCGACAAAAGCTTACCAGAGCCCCTGGGTTTAATCTTAAACCCCTCCCCACCCACTTTAATTAAATATTAATATAATCTAAAAATAAAAAATACTATATATAATTGGAGGCGGGTGATTCCGTCAAACCAGTCTTAGGGCTATATATATATATATATATATATATATATATATATATATATATATAGTCGATGATAATTAGACATAAAAGTATTTAGCGAACACCCCGGCCCTCTTTCAGAGGCCAGGCCCCAGGGCTACAACCCCCCTCTCCCGTCGCCTCTGGATATATATTTAAATAATAAATAGAATTCTTTCAAAAACAATAAAATATTTACGTGCTTCCTAATTTTCTATAATTGATAAAGAGGTTATTTATCACGAAACGTTTTATTAATTAATAAACATTATATTGATTTATTTTAAAGGAATTCTATTTATAATTCAATCAAAAACATTATTCTTACCATATATATTTATATTTTGAAAGAATTTTTTTTTTTTTTTTTTTTTATTAAATAAATACAGTTCTTTTATACGAGGATCAGCAATCTCAAAACGTTATTAAATATCCAAACGTTTCGGGAGAAATTCTCCCTTTATCATTGGGAATTTGGAAAAATAGTTACTTTATAAATAGATATTATTAAAAAAAAATTTTAATAAAACCAAATAGAATTATTTTTAGAGGCCAAAATAGGCTAAGCCCACTTATACACTTTTACCGTCATTAATTCTTGCTATGTGAAAAAAATGTGATGTGATACCCAAAAAAGAATTTTATTTTTGGATTTAGCATACAAAAATCTATAAGAATCACATAAAATTATCCAAACAACTTTCTTCACAGGCCTATGTAATTAGCTTAATAATAGATATCTTCAATATTTTAAATAAAATAAATCTGTTAATCCTTATATATATATACCTACATAATATTAGGAATATTATAGAACCCTCGGTAGCCCCCCCCCCCCCCATAATCGGTCTCTGCTTATTTTTATCTAATACGTGTTCAATTTATTAGAACGTCCAGGGCTGGTAAATTTACTAGTTCGTTATTGATCTTTACCGTCTAATATTATACTTGATATAAATTGAATTCAAAATGTATTTCTTTAATTAAGCAAGTTATGAAAAGATGCATACAATGAGTAATACAAGACAAATGAAATATCAAGATCTTTTATTACAAATCGAAGAAATAGTTAATGAACATGCTTTATCGTTTCCTCATATGGTATTAACTAGCATCAAGGCAGTTCTAAGGTATATATTTTGAGTGCATATTATTATTATATTTTTAATATACTTCTAATTTATCTACATTAGAAAATCTATTAAATTTTTCAGCTTGGAATGTGAAATATTAGTTCATCTTCTTAGAGCTCATATAGAAATACAAGATTGGCGATTTCTTCCTTCTTTAATGCAACTTCACGGTGCACATACAAGGCTTATGGCTTGGGAAAGGTCACTACAAAATAGAGAGGTATTCAAAGAAAAATTTAATTTGTAATGCACACCAACCTAATCAAATAGTAAATAATATTATATAGGGTGGTCCAGAAAGAAATTCATTTTTGAAATAGAAAAAAACAAAACTATTATATTTAAAAGCGTTTAATCTCATACAATATAATGTTAATTAAATGTAATTTTACTTTTTGAAAATTAAATCATCAAAATGACGTCCTGGCTGTTGCAACACTCTTCCAAACGAGCACGAAAATTTTTAACTTTTAAAAAGTTTCTTTTTAAATGGCATCCATTTCTTGCTGAATATTCAGCTTCAATTGCCGCAATGTTGTCGGATTGTTAGCGTATACCTTGCTTTTAAGGTGTCCCCATAAAAAGAAGGCTGCTGGACTTAAATCGGGACTCCTCGGAGGCCATGTTATATCACCCCTCCGTGAAATCAGTTTCTTAGGAAACATATCCATTATCACGCGCATGCTCTCATTCGAAGTTGCAAGAATCGCGAGGTTACAATCGAAATACATGGTTTCAGCAGGATGGATCCACGTGTCACACTTCGAATAAGAGCATGCGCGTTATAAGTGATATGTTTCCTCAGAAACTGATTTCACGGAGGGGTGACATAACCAGGCCTCCGAGGAGTCCCGATTTAAGTCCAGCAGACTTCTTTTTATGGGGACACCTTAAAAGCGGAGTATACGCTAATAATCCGGCAACATTGCGGCAATTGAGGCTGAATATTCAGCAAGAAATGGAAGCCATTTAAAAAGAAACTCTTTAAAAAAAGTTTTTCAAAATTTTCGTGCCCGTTTGGAAGAGTGTCGCAACAGCCAAGGTCGTCATTTTGAAATTTTCAAAAACTAAAATTATGGTTTGTGAGATGATCCTCTTGTATAAGTTTAAACGCTTTTAAATATAATAGTTTTGTTTTCTTTCTATTTTCAAAAATGAATTTCTTTCTGGACCACCATATATTTATAACTTCCCGAATCATTTTCTGGCTTCTCATGATTCTTGAATTGGACCATATTCCCAGTATACCGCCCAGGCAATGTGCATAGGGAGTGCAATGCATCATTATACTACCCTGGCATTCTTTTAAATATAGGGTGTTTTTTTTAGAGGTATAGAACTTCGAATTGAAATAAAACACAAGAAAATCGTTTTAATGTCCATCAATTTGGCTTTATTGGAAGGATAATTTTATGCCATTAATGTTTAAATATGATTTCGGGCATGTGGCCGCCGCGGCTGGCTCGAATAAATCCAATTCTACAGGTCCAATTTTCAACCACTTTTTCGAGCATATGGGGCCGTATGTTGGCAATAACGCCACGAATGTTGGCTTCCAAGTCCCCTAACGTTTCTGGTTTGTTGGCGTAGACGAGCGACTTCACATATCCCCAAAGAAAATAATCCAATGGTGTCAAATCACACGATCTTGGTGGCCAATTGACAGGTCCATTCCGCGAAATTATGCGCTCATCGAATGTTTCCTTCAATAAATCGATTGTGACGTGCGCTGTGTGGCATGTAGCGCCGTCTTGTTGGAACCACAACTCATCCACATTCATGCCATCCAATTCGGGAACAAAATAGTCGGTTATCATGGCTCTATACCGGTCTCCATTAACGGTAACTGACTCTCCAGCATTATTTCGGAAGAAGTATGGCCCAATGACTCCACCAGCCCATAGAGCACACCAAACAGTCAGTTTTTGTGGATGTAATGGCGTCTCAAGGGTCTCATGTGGATTCTCTTCACTCCAAATGCGGCAATTTTGCTTGTGCGTTATTGCCAACATACGGCCCCATATGCTCGAAAAAGTGGTTGAAAATTGGACCTGTAGAATTGGATTTATTCGAGCCAGCCGCGGCGGCCACATGCCCGAAATCATATTTAAACATTAATGGCATAAAATTATCCTTCCAATAAAGCCAAATTGATGGACATTAAAACGATTTTCTTGTGTTTTATTTCAATTCGAAGTTCTATACCTCTAAAAAAAACACCCGTTATATCAATTTTATAGTTGCTCTCTATCCCGGGATGTCCGCCTGCTGATTTAGTTTGATTTTAATTATGTGTTGAGTTATATCAGAAAATTCAAAAAAAAAAAAACAATTAATACACCTCCAAATCGTAAAAAGTGATTATGAAAATAAAAATTTTCGAGGAGCCCATCAAGAAGGGGGTGTGCCAGTGAATGTCTTATAAAATTTCATTAGGTTGGAGTTAGTGGTGTTTCACAAAGACTCTTTGTGAAATCTGTTTGTTGAAGCTTATTTGATTATAATTTATTTTGTAATACAACATTTTTGAAATTTAATTAAATAAATTCTGAGATGTTTATTAACATATTACAAAATGTTTTTTAGTGATAACACGGTATGGGGGCATTACAAATTTTGACTGAAGGCGGCATATTATTCTTTAGCGACAGGCCTGAATCTACTAAATTAAAGTTATTCTACATTTAGTTTCATTTGATGGATTCTAAAATCTTTTAATATATTTGTTTTTAGTCCTGGAAACTCGGATTTAGTTCTTCATTTTTGAAGGCAAACCAACTCCCACAACTATTTCAATGGCTCTTAAAATTAAAATCTGTTTCTGTATCTAAATTTTCTCTTTATTTTTATTCAACGCTTGCTCAACAAACAACGTTACAAGAAATGAAAGTACTAGGAAATAAATTATCAACAGATTATTACTCTAAGTATGAAATTTTGTTCTTAAGATATACTAATTATTTTTTTGTTCTCTTATTTCTCTAAATAAAATATAAATAGTAAAAATTATTTTCTTTTACTGATTAAATTTTATTATTTTTAGAATACAAAGTTTTCAACGTCGGAATGATGTACATGCTATTATGATAGTTTTCAATCGCATAGGTGTTGAGAATTTTAAAGGACCTGGTTATCATCATCCAAATAAATTGGAATCACCACAAGATTGCGATTCCTATTCTATAATAGTTGCTTGGCCTATGGTATGTATTGAAATTATAAAAATTGAATAAATTGAATATAAACGTCAAACCCCACTCACAAACGACAAACCCCACTCATTGTTACGCCGACGATAGCACTCTGCACGGCAAACCCTCACTCCCGAATAATCGAATCAATGTTGTCTCCTCAATCACTCTCGACCTAGACAAACTGAATAAATGGGGCTCTCAAAATTTAGTTAACTTTAATGCAAACAAGACTCAATGTTGTCTAATTTCTAGGCGCGAAAATAAAATTTTTCCTGATATTCACTTCGATTCGAATACCCTGAAAATGTGTGACAGCCTATCCATGTTGGGCGTCTCTGTCGCATCTGACCTGTCTTGGAATGAACACATCTCCTCTGTGGCGAAATCTGCAGCAAGGAAGATTGGCTACTTATTCAGGTCTAAACGATTTTACAAGCCCCCACATCTTCTCACCATCTACAAGGCCCAAATCCGCCCATGTCTCGAATACGGCTCTCATCTATGGAGAGGAGCCTCTAAATATTCTCTTGCTACCCTGGATGTAATTCAGAAACGAGCCGTCAGGCTAATTGACGATTCTACCCTCACCGACTCCCTCGACTCGCTAGCTCATCGAAAAAATGTCTCTGCTCTTTCTCTTTTCTATAGATACTATCACGGCAGGTGCTCTGATGAGATAAAATCAATAATTCCCCCCAAAGCATGCTTTGCACGTAGCACGGGTTTTGCCGACTCCCAACACTCTTTAGCGGTCAAATTAGAAAAGTGCCGGACCACTTCATTCGCCAATACATATATCCCCATGACTTCAAGGAACTGGAACTCTCTCCCAGCACCTATAATCTTCAAACCTTCAAAACCCGAGTGCATAGACACCTCCGTCTACACCCTCCCACTTAATCAACTTTCCCTTCTCTTCGGTAATGCAAGGGTCTTTCGAGATCCATAGGGGCTGCTTCTTTACTGGTATACCCCTTCTTGCATTAAAAAAAAAAATAATAAAATAAAGGCAGTGGCAGTATCTAGTGATCTGGCGCCCATGGTAAACCTAGGACTTAGCACCCCCTCTCTCCATAACCGGTCCGATAGAAGGCTTCGAAAATTACCCCCCCTCCCCCCAAATGAATGGAATACTTTGATTTTTCATGCTTTGTTATGTAGGTGTTAATGTGGAAATAATTTGGGAAGTATAGGGCAAAAAATAAAAATTAAGGGAAATTAAATCTCAGATAAATTTATTATATTTTATATACTTTACAAAAATAAGATGACAAATCGTTCTAATTAAAATTGAAACACTTTTTTTTTTAGAAACCTTTAAACCATTTAAATCACATGCCGAATATAATACATACTTTAAATGAAAGATCTTCTGAACTGCTTGCAATGGATCGAGTTATCTATCAATTTATTTCTAAGGTACGGATGAATTTATTTTATTTTATTTTTTTCTTCAAATTTCTAATTTTTTTTTTTTTTTTTTTAGGAACATTTTACCTATGTTCTTAGCAGTATTGATCCGAGAATGACATTGGTTTTAATTTTTGATACTAAAAAATCTGATAAAGATTACTATATTACAAAATTTGTTCTTGATATTAGTTTCAATTTAAATTGTACTAAAGTATTTGCAAATTTGAAACCTAATGCTAAATAAATTATAAATAATTACAAATACGAGTATATTATAATTGTGATATGTACAAGGTGATATATTTTAATAATATATATATATATAAGGAAAGTTTTAATAAAAAATTTAATTTAATTTAATAAATATTTTATTTAGAAAATTCAATGTTCAGATGTTGAATATTTTAACAATTAAAAATATCTATGTGTGTCGGTTTTTCAAGGTTACTCTTTATCAGGGGAGACCCATATATACCCAGGCGGCTGCAGCTCCGGGGCATAGGGTTTACAAAATAAAACAGAAAAAGGTGGTTATCTTCAGCCGAGAGAGAGGCTGATTACGATTTTTCCAGCCATTTGTTTACAGACCTTAAAACTTATACCGGGTGAGTTTTTTATCTTGAGACAGTCTTATAATTCAAAAACAGTGCATTATATGAAAAAAAGTTTAAAATAAAAGTTTATTTATATGGAGGGGGAAACTAAACTAAGCTATTGTTTGTTTAGCAAGAACAAGCTTTCAACGGTATTTCAAGGTCAAGTTCTGTTTTTTAAATAGAAACCTATATATTTCTGTACATATGATCTTAAAACTTCATTATACACAGATTTAAGAGGTTATTTTCTACTTAAATTCTTGAGTTAAAAAAAGTTTATTTCTCGTGTCAATCCAGTAGATAGTTATAATGTATTATCATAATAAAAATGGATCATCTTTTGTTGACAGAATTAAAATGGTCTTAATTTATTGTGAATGTGGAAGAAGCGTTGTGGGGCTGCAATTGAAATGGATGCCAAGATTTTCCTTACAGGGATACTCCTTCAAGAGCTTCATTTTATTGTGTTGTAAATCTATTAAAAAAAAATGAGGTAATGTAAAGGCTACGAAGAAACTTAAAAGGCCAAAATAACGAAATTGGAACTGGAATTCATCCAGAAAACTTGCGATAACACTTTGGAACAGTGTCGGAAAATTATTAAATTATTGATTATTATTAAATTATTTATTTAATAATTAAATATTTGATCATTATTATTTGATAATTAAGTTGAATAATTGTTAAAAATAATTGTTAGGTTTTTTTCTGAGATCTAATTGATTTAATATTTTGTTTATTTGAAATCAAATAAAAAAATAGTTCTTATGAAAGTTGTTCAGTTATTTTTGTAGATTCATAATATGTAAACAAATATATAGGTTTCTATTTGGAAAACAACTTGACCTTGAAATACCCTTGAAAGCTTGTTCTTGGTAAACAAACAATAGCATAGTTTAGTTTCCCCCTCCATATAAATAAACTTTAATTTGAAACTTTTTTTCATATAATGCACTGTTTTTGAGTAATAAGACTGTCTCAAGATAAACAACTCACCCGGTATATATCTATATACATTATACTCTCATGAAATCACCTTGCTTTCGAGTTATTAAATGTAATCTGACCAAAAACATAAAGTGAAAAAGGGGCCAAGTTCGGTACAAACGGCTTCGTTGACAAAAGAGTTAAAAGATCTAAACGGGTACTAAGTTCCATAGCAGTTATAGGAATGTACAACGTTCTTCAATTGATTGAAAAGAAAATTTGTTACGTTCTTTGATATTGAATTTATAACTTGGCAAGTTATAATAGTAAATATATTACGTTTAACGTGATGATATTATTAATATCTTAAAGTTTAACTTTGCTATTTGTTCTATTTTATACTAGAAACAGTTTAAGTGGATAAAAAACTTGCCAAGTTATAAATTCATTATCAAAGAACGTAACAAATTTTCTTTTAATCAATTGAAGAACGTTGTTCATCCCTATGTATCTATGATTTAAGCAACTGCTATGGAACTTGTACCCGTTTAGATCTGAACTCTTTTGTCGGCGAATTCGTTTGTACCGAACTTGGCCCCTTTTCCACATTTATGTTTTTGGTCAGATATCATTAATTTTTTAAAAGTTTTATCCTTTAATTTATCTAAATAAAATTTATTTAATGCATCCAAATGTATTTAATACATAGGAGTTAAATTCCACCCCTTCATTTAAGGTCCTGAAGAAGGGAAAGTTTCGGTTTTTCGATTTCATTCTTTATTAATGTATCAAGCTCTCTATCAGTATGCCAAATTTCAGCATTATAACTTGGTTGTATTTCCACTATATGTTAATTAAGCCTATAATAAATTTCACCCCTTTATTTTAGGTCCTGAAAAGGGAAAGTTTCACTTTTTCGATTTTTCCCTTTAATTGTAGTCCAAACTCTACCAGTATGCCAAATTTCAGGATTCTAGGATCAGCGGAAGTACTTTAGGTTTTTGATATGTCAGTGTTGGCACTTTTCAGACCTTAATAACTCAAGAACTATAATAGGTTTATTCATGAAATTTGGGATTCTAGGTTTTCCACTGGGCCTTATTAGGCATCAAGTGTGTAGGTCTAATAGTTTTTTTTTTTTTTTTTTTTGGGGGGGGGGTCGAAAGTAGCTCGAAATGGTTCGTGTAAATAAACACATGGCCGGTGCGTCGCCCATTTTTCCGAACTTGGCCGTGTGTCTAAATTTCTTTACTTTTATAGATATAATAATATTGTTAAATATTTCCATATGGTTATCATTTTACAATTATTTTAAATGCTAAAAAATGAAACATTTTAGAAAAAATATTTAAATTTCCAATAAATTATAAAGAAATATACAAAGCATAATTAAATTAATGAAAAGAGAGTGATTCCACTGATTATGTATACAAAATTTGGTTGAGTTTGGTACAAGGGCCTAGACTTTCATTTTTTGACTCTACCCCCCCCCCCCCCCCATTTTGGGCGGATAGTTTTTGCATTTTTAGACTTCTGGGGTCCCACTGATTAAGTATACAAAATTTGGTTGAGTTTAGTACAAGGGCCTAGATTTTCATTTTTTGACCCTACGCCTCCCCCCTTTTGGGCGGTTAGTTTTTGCATTTTTAGACTTCTGAGGTCCCACTGATTATGTATACAAAATTTGGTTGAGTTTGCTCAAATGGCTTAGATTTTTAATTTTTAACCCCCCCCTTAACTTTGGGTCGATATGCACCAAAATCTAATCAGCTCTTAATCTCAATGGACCAAAACTACCTGTGAAATTTGGTTTTGATATTCCCACTAGTTTCTGAGCTAGCTCGTCCACAAAAATTTGGTATTGCACAGACTAACTAACAGACATTTTGACAAAAGAATTATTATGTCAAAACATATAATTTTTTCGATGTTCACTTATTAGGGCTTTTTTGTAGACCGAAATGCCATGGTTTCGCTAATTTTTTTTTATCAAAATAGTTTCAGCCGTTTTTGTGATATTTCGAAAAAAAGAAGGAAAAAAACCACTTTTTTCATGCACGATTACAATACTTGACCATAAAGTAAAAAAGGTCAAAAGCTTATGAAAATTAATAAGATTCTATTTTTAATTCAAGATATCATTTTATTATATAAATATAGAATTTGAATAAACTTAGAAGCAAATATTAAAACTAAAATACTTTTTTTTTTTTTAATAACATTTAATATTAAATATATATATAAGCAAAAATATTCATCTCTTAACAGGTGTCAGATTAAAATTATGATTTAATGAGTTTAAAAGATTTATTGATTAGTTTCCGAAGGTAATATCTGAAAATTAGAGATATAACATATTATTTATATATATTGAATGAAGATGTAAGTAAATTTTAAGGGAGAAATATATATATTTAATTCATGTAAAATAAATCGTATTATTATCAAAAATAATTCCGCTGATAGTTTATATCAAAATTTTTTTTAACGTAACTTGTAACTTGTTTCTCGAATGAAAGGAACTAGTTCCCCAAAAGTGAATATAACTAAAATTACACATTTATTTTATTTTGGAAATTGTAAAAAATATAAACTATCAGTATTAAATTTCTTTTTGAATAAGTTTATATACTCAGAAGTTATATAAATTGTATTTTACATGTTATATAATTATAATATATTAATTATTAAAATATATAAGTAGTTTAAATTTACCTCTTTTAATATAACAGATTCTCCAACAAAAGGTTTTAGAAAGCTTGCCATGGTTTCAAGTTTCTTTTTATTTATTACTTCAATAATTGGCTCGAAATTAATCCAACTGATAAATGGACATAATTTTAATAAATCAATACACTCATTGATTTCATGAGATTCAATTTCAAGCTTATTATTAGCTGAAACACAAAGAAAAAAAAAAATATATATACATATGTATTTATATTTGATACTAGCTGGGAGGCTTCGCCGGGCCTCTTGCTAGCATCAAGCAGAGGACAGCCCCTCCAGTTTTACTCTGAATGAAGAAGAAGAACTGACATCGCTCTCTAGAGATTGTGGATTAAAATTTAAGTTAATTGAAAATACTTAGTTAATATTAAAACAAAGAAACGCTAGAGCCTGGGAAAGGAGATGCGAGTGGCTTTATTATTTATTCGTCCCAATATTGGTGAAATCTGCAAAGATCACCAAGCTCATTTATCGCATTAAATATGAGACATTTTTTTAAGTACATGTGTGTGCGTATTGTAATTTTAAGTGACTTTTGAATAAATATGTTTGCATCAATCAATATCGACATTCTATTCTTTTATAAAAGCAACACATTAAAGCAAGCGTGGCCAACCCCGCGCCCAGTGGGAATTTATTCCATCAAGTCGAGAAAATGATATCAGCCAAGTGGCCGCCGCCAGAGTTGATGACCATACGGGCCCGTTTTATGGCATTTTCCATCACTCTTGCCAGAACTTCGGGCGACAGGTTCTCGCATTCCTGGCGAATATTCTCCTTAAGGGCTTCAAGAGTCTGAGGCTAATCCGCGACTTCAAAAAACCCCATAAAAAGAAGTCTGGAACGGTTAAATCGGGTGATCTGGCCGGCCAGAGCAAATCACCAGACGAGAGATTAAGCGACCCGGAAATCAACTCACCAACTCTGGCGGCGGCCACTTGGCCGATATCATTTTCTCGACTTGATGGAATAAATTCTAATGGATTAAATAAACAAATTTCACAAGCAGAACCAAAGTTTTTCATTAAAAAAAAAAATACAGCAAAAGAACATCGGGTGATTACTTTTCTTATAGCGTTTTCCAATAGGGTGATTACTTTTGCCCCACCCTGTATAACGTTGAGGCCCGTGGCAAATTCATCGGAGAGGCCCTCCCTCAATGTCCCAATCGCGTTGTGCGCATTCCATTGAGATTGAGTGGGCACGTCCAAAGGAGAATAATCAAGAAAATCACCAGAGCTTGTCATCTATTAGATCCATTGCCGTAGCTATCATGGAGCATTTGCTCAAGTCGCATGAATATTAGGGCGCAAAATTAGAAAAGGCAAAATAACATTTTTTTCGATTTGCCAGATTTTCCAAAAATATACAAAAAAATATTTTTTAGATAAATTAAATTATAATCACCTAAATAATTTATTATGCACTTGACTTATCATAATTTTAATTTCAGAAAATGTGTATTATAAATTTAACATTTTATAATTTATACACTTAAACCTAGAGAAAATGTACGATTTTTAAACTAAATGTTCCAGGGCGCTGAATATGTATCTACAACAATAATATTTTTATTTATATGTCAGAAGGGTTGTTATTACCTTCTTCTGACATATAATTAAAAATAATCCATTCCATCTCGGATCTATAGATGACAAGCTCTTGTAATTTTTTTTTTAGAAATTTAAAGTCTATTTCTATCAATAATCAGTAGAGATTGTGGTGTTGGTGCAAGGTGAAACATCTTTAATAAAGATTTATTAATTTATTTACTCTTATCTATTTCTATCGGCAATTTGAACTCTTTTATTAAAAAGATGATACTAGGAATTGCGACCCTTTATCTCCTTTGAACCGTAACTATGAGTCAAACAATTTTCATCAATGTGAAAAATTAGAGGCGAATTATCAAATACATTGAAAGCCATGAATGGAGAACACAACCACCCCATTGAACAATTTCTCAGAACTTTACAATAGCAACTGTCAACAGTTGAAAACGAGCAAGCCACATGAATAAGAAACTTCGATTATTAATCAATATTTCAAGAAAAGAATAAAAAAAAATCACCTTTATTAAAAGGAAAAGATATGACATATTGCCATGCTTGCAGTGTAGAGCTACAGGAGAGAATATGTTTCTCGTTTAATAATGGAAGCAGTTGTTTCAGCTTGTTAAACTAAATATGAAAGATAAATTTATTAAAGAATCAAATAAATAAATGATAATATTTAAAGTTTACCATTTTCATTTCTAGCATTTTCGTCAAAAGAACATCCCAATATTGTTTCCCAAATTCGCTATTAAAAAGATACATATCAGCGAAATATGATAATAATTTTTTGTTTTTTGGATGAATTTTTATTAATTCATTAAATAAATTGACATCGTATTTATTTTTCTTAAAATAATTTAAATTAAAATTGATATCTATTGAATGAAATTTATGAAGAAAATAGAGATCTGATATAAGATTCCTAAAAGAAAAAAATGATGAATTAATAAATGTTGATTAAATATATTACATATAATGAATTTTCTATACTCACTCAAGAGCTTTGATACTGGGGACTTGTAACATGTGAACAGAAATAGGTGATTTGATATAGCCTAGGAGCGACCTCAAAGTTTGAAATCGTAAAAGAAGAGAAATATCATTTTCATTGGTAGAAAAATCCATCATTTCAGAGACAACATGGTTTGAATGCTTAGAACGAAGAATATATGAAATCCTATAAAAAATAAATTAATAAAATATTTGTATTTGATTATATCATGATTTTTGAAATAACTAAACCACATTATTCACTGTTTAATAAAAGTATTTATTAAAATATTATCATTATAGTAAGATTGCAAATTAGTGACTGTTTTTGAATTTTGAAAAAAGAAATTAAAAGGCCAATATCAAAGATGTTGTTATGTTTAATTTGGATGTCAGAAGGGTTCACACCCTCAGGAAACGAGCCCAAGTGCCAAACATGCTATCCGGGGGGTTAATTTAACCCTAGAGATGAAATCGTTTCGACATGTATATATGTATACAGCTAGAAAATTCCCTCATGTTAGGAAAAACTATGTTGTAAAATTCTGTTGCTGAGTGAATCAATCAATATTCAATGCATGGCAATATTCTATATTTTTAACAGACTTCAAAAAAGGAGGAGGTTCTCTATTCGACTGAATTTTTTTTTTTTTGTGTCTATGTTACCTCATATCTCCGCCAATTGTGAACCGATTTTGAAAAAAAATTTGCATTGGGTTCAGTCTAGCTTCCGATTGGGACCGTTTTTTTTCATTGGTATTAGACCTTTTTTGTTAGGTTTGTTCAGGCCTAACTTCTTTGTTTATGAACCGATTTCGATGATTCTTTTTTTATTGGAAAGGGGTATCTTAGGGATGGTGCCATATTAATTTGGTCAAGTTGATGATATGATCAACGACGAAATCTCCAATTTTTATGAGCAAATAATCGAAATTATGATAAATAAAATCTTTTATAAAAAAAATCTTATAACCACTATTAATAACATCACTAAAAAGAGAAAAATAAAAATAATTTTTATAAAAAAAAATAAAACCGACTTCAAAAAACTTAAATGCAACAAATAAAATAATAACAAGTTAAAAATAAAATAAAATGCACTAAAAGGTATAAAATAATTATATCTAAAAAAATCTTTGAGACTGAACTTTTAATTTTCTTTTTTCATAATTAAATTAACATTAGATACACAAAGAAAAATAAATACACGACATTTCGATCACTTGTGTTTGTGTATATAAGTTATTGTTTAAATAAAGAATCCCTGGCGGACCAAATGTTGTTCGGTAATTTTTTGGGTTAGTTAATTAATATTATTTTTAAATTCATTTGCAGCCATGATTAAATGAAATTAAAATAAGTTTTTTTTTGTCTCAAAGTTTCGGCCCCCTCCGGCCAACATCAGAGAGCATTGCTGCGCTCAAAGTTGGACACTTTTTTTTGTTAATAATTTTAACAAATAACACTGCTCAAAAATTTGTACCCGTAAATCTAACAATGGATTCCACTAGAGTTTTATACGCTGGTTATCATGCAACAGGTCAGAGTTTTGAGATATTATCGGTCAAAATGACGAAAAAGGGCATTTTGACCTATTTTTGAGTCTTATTAGATATTAAACAGCAATATTTGAAATCAAAATATTTTGTTGACGTAATAGAAAACAGCTTCCTCTTTGATTTTCAAATTATGACTTGTTTTTTAGCTCAATTAGAACTCGAGTTATAACTAAAACTAAGACCATATGTTTTTATCTATGTTTATTATTCTTTATAATCACGTAGTTTTAGTTTTTTAGTTATATCTCGAGTTCTAGTGAGCTAAAAACAAATGGTAATTTGAAAATCAAGAGGAAGCTGTTTTCTATTATTACGTCAACAAAAGATTTTGATTTCAAATATTGCTGTTTAATATATAATGGGACTCAAAAATAGGTCAAAATGGGCTTTTTCGTCGTTTTTAACCGACTTCAAAAAAGGAGGAGGTTCTCTATTCGACTGAATTTTTTTTTTTTTTTTGACTGAGAATTTCTCAAAACTCTGACTTGTAAAAAATCTCTAGTGGAATCCATTGTTAGCTTTACGGTTAAACATTTTTGCCGACCAGTGTAATCAATCTGAACTACAGAGCCTCACAATAAATATTTTGTGGAGAACTACTATTTATAAAATAATTATTAGATTTCTTATTGATTGGATCTTAATTTTTATTTCCGTTTTATTCCCAGAGTTAAACAAAGAATATACCTCTTAATATTTTGTTTTTTCATATGTTCTTGAAGTGTAAACTCACTATTATCATCCAAAGAAATTAAATTACTCCGAATAATATGAAATTGTATTTTGGGTAAATCCAATTCAAATAAATTTGCAATTTCTTCAACTGCTTGATTTATGCCTTAAAAAAAAGTAATAAAATAAAAAACAAAGAAGAAACTTTTATATATATATAAATATTTTAAAATAAAGAATTATTTTTAAAAAACAATTAATTGAACGAGAGGTTTCCACGAAAACCACTTAGATTGTACATTTCTCACTCCTAACTATTTCTGGATTCGAAACGTTTTGCATTCTGATGAGTTTTTCTCATTAAAAATGTGTAATCTAGAAATTTTTTTTTCAATAAACAACTCAACCACCAAAGCATCAAATCTACCATTAATAGGACGTTTATTAATGCATACAACTTTTCGGGATAAATAATTCCTTATGAATTATGAATATTTGATAGCAAGAATGAATTAAAATCCTAGATAGATAAAACGAATATATGTTATGAGTTTTATCTCGATATATGTTATGGTATATATTTCGGCCTATTGACCATATTCAGGAGGGTACTTGAAGCAATCTCCTGAAGATGGGTCAATAGCCCCAAATATACGGTATATCAAGATAAAACTCGTAGCATTTATTCGTTTTATTTATGTGAAATCTACATAGGATTTTAATTCACCTTTATTTATAATGTTTCAACTAGAACCGACACTTAACTCCTAAAAAATTATAATTATTTGATAGCAAGTAAATATAAATAGTTTTACGAACATGAATTTAGGTCATTTATCAAAGGTTTTAATAGATATGTTTATATTGCATGTAGATGGGTCTTGTCCGCTCGGAAGTCGAACCCAAGCACTATTACGCTTTTCGGGCAACTAGTCAGACCCTTGAGAACATCATCTCCAAACATGCAACATAAAACTAAAATTCATGTTCGTAAAATTAATTGATTATATATCACAAGTTGATTTTGAGAAAAAATTCAATCTTTCTTTCTCAAATAGATATTCTTTTTCACATAAATAGTTAAGTTTAGCAAATTAATACTTTTGATATATTTGTGGATAAGAAAAGATTTATTACATAAATGTCTTATATAAGAACATTTTGTTTATACTAATTTTTGTTCATTTGTATTTGATTAAATAAAATATTGTTGAAGATTTAGAAAAGTATTTACTAAGGGGTATGGTTGAGCTTGCCAATTTTTGCAGAAGAAAGGAGAGAGACATAAAATTTGGTTACCAGTGAATATTTTTGTCGATAATATAAATAAATTTATTGAAGGAGACCCCAGATGGGTTGAGCTACAATTTTTTATGTAAGAAAGGGAGAGGGGAGATACATAAAATTTGGTTACCAGTGAATATTTTTTTGTCGATAATATAAATAAAATTTATTGAAGGAGACAATAAAAGAGTGTGTCTTCTGCTGGAATTATAAATTTTATTTATTTATAACGAGACTATAGTTATGAGGGCTTTGCCCTCTTCATCAGTCTATTACAATGGATTCACAGGAATTAATTTATGAATGACACATTCTTTTATTGTCTCCTTCAATATATAAAAATTCTGCTACTCTAGGCAAAAAAACTTTCAATTTAAATAAAATTTATCTTGATATACAAAATTGAAACACACTCATTGATTAATCAACATCCAGATCAAATCCCTTGAGCTAGAAAGTTTAAATTTTGGCAAACGATTCTACTTATTACTTTAACGCGATCTAAGAAAGAATTTTTCGAGATTCGACCCTTAAAGAGAGTGAAATTGGTGAAAATAAGGGTTGGAATTCAATTGCTGATGCTAATAAAAACAAAATCAATTTATTTTAATTGGCTATAATTAGCTTTAATTGATCAAGAAGGGAGAAGTTATTGAAATGTATCTAAGTAAAATTATTTATTTTTTATTTCTAGAATTAAATCTCACAAATGCAATTTTTCCATTTTGAAAAGTTACTCATTAGTTTTATTAATATCTTTTTTAAATGTATTGAAATGTATCTAATTAAAATAATTCCTTTAATTTTGTAAAAATATTATTTTAAATTATCTTGGCCAAATAAATGTAGTCGAAACCGAAAAAAATACTGCCCTACTAGAAGAAATAATTGAAAAAAAAAATATTTTATATACTTTTGGGGACCTGAGACGCTGTCTGCCAGATCAAATAGCCCGGAGGGGCAAGCTACGAGGGCGGGCCGGATTAATTATTTAAAATCTTCGACAGCTCACATTGGATATAAATATTTCAAAAACAATAGACACGTAATAATTATCTAACTTACTTGGATTTTGTTGAGTGAAATTATCATTTAAAATGCTCGGATCATCGTATAGAGCTTTAATTAAAGCTTCTCCATTATCTAAATTTTCAAAAATCCTAGGACTTTTAAAATGATAAAAATATAATATTTGTTTAATAGAAGAGATCATATATTTTTTTTTAACTTTATCACAAGTTAATTTTAATTCTACACTTGGTTCATCACCAATTTCATTTTTCCATTTTAAAGCTGTTTGTAAACATTTAAAAGATGCATCAACTTGATCTTTTCCTAAAACAAAAAAAAAAAATAATTAAAGTTAGAGAATACCTAGTTGGTTTGTCGTGCACTATTTTGTCATTTTAAGAGGGCTAAATTTTTTTGAAGTGATTCACCGTAAAAATACAATATAGATATTTCATTGAAAAGTTTTTATTTTGCCGAGAGTAGCAGAGTTGTTGATTCATAAAGAGAATTAAAGAGGTTGTTCTCTAATTGATGCGATACTGAGCCCATAAAAAATAATATTTAAGATTAAAAAAACCTGATGATGAAGGCAAGTCTTCGAAACTATAGTCTAAAATAAATAAATCATATATATATTTGATATATGTGCCCATAATTATGAAAATGGTCTAAGTCATTAATTGTTAGTTTCGAGATATTTAAAGTTTAATAAAATAAACAAGATTCTAATTCTGTATAATGAAACAAATAGAAATCCACTTAACGGTTCAATTTTATGCGATTTTTCAAAATCGACATCTTATTACTGTACTTTTTAAATGGATGGAACATAAAATATGAAAAAACTAATTTTTTATTTTTTGACTTAGTCCACTTTCATAATTATGGGCACATATATGTGTATATGTTTATTTGCATCAAGCAGAGGACAACTTCTTTGTTTCTCTTTATACATATTTCAGACTATTTGGCGATCTTCTGGAGTTTACATTAGAGATTAGACTAAAGACGAAGGTAGAAATGTTCAACATATTCAATAATAAAACAAAAGGAGCCAAAAAAAGATTAAATCTAGAATTGTCCAAGCTAAAATCTAGATTAATTGAAAACAAAAATTATTATGCTCCTCAATCAGCTTATAAAATAGAAATAAGTTGCCCAAGACATATATATGTAAGCTATTTACGCATGTGAAACCTGAACGATTGTAGAGGCAGAGAGAAAGAAACTGGAGGCCTTCGTAATATCGTGTTACACAAGAATGTTGAATAAATGGGTGGATAGAATTATGAGCGATAAAGTTTTTGAAACAATTAGAGAAAAAAGAATTCTGTGGAGGAATCTGAAGAGTAAAGATCAAAGGGTACACGTTACAGATAGGAGGATTGCTAAGTGATATTTTAGAGGGCAAAGTAGTGAACAAAAGGGGAAAGGTAAGATCCAGATAGGATTATTTCCCTAGATGCCCTCAGTGTTTCTCAATCTTTTGTAGAGCGAGGAACCCTAGAGCACTTATATTTATTACTGAGGAGCCCCCTAGCACTAAAACATGAGATATTTAATTTTTCGTCAAAATATCAACATCATGCTACTTTTATAGTAATTTTTAAGGATTTTGGTGTCGGTTCTAGGTGAAACATTATAAATAACTTCTGGTTGTTGATGAAACTTTCTGAATATACTCTTCTCTCTCAAAATTTTACTTGTTAAACGTTTTTACAAATTTGTATTCAGTTTTTATTTGAACTACTGAAGATGGGCTAATAACCCGAAATATTAATCGAGTCGTCAAACTCAAATAAACATACATTTGTTTTAATATTTCCTTTTTGTGAAACCTAACCTAGAAAATTCTCCTCATAAGTTAACTACTTTTATAGCTTCCAAATATAACATACCGCCGCGGCGCGCCGCCAAATGACGGTGTTAACACATTTTAAAAATTTGCTAGATTTTGGGGAAATTGGGTACAAAAAAACGTGCATTTTCAATTACAATACCTAACATTTTTATTTTCATGATGAATAATATTATTATTAAAAAAATTTTTGGTAATGTCATTGGGATACCCTTATGCCCCTTTCGGATCGGGCAGGTTTTTTTTACATATATTCAATGTATACTCATAAATAATATTCTCATCTATTTGAAAAGCAATATTATTTCAAACGTCGTTAATAACAAAATAATAATAAAACAATTTAAATGATGTTTTCATTTTGTTACTAATGTAACGTAATCATTGTATTATAAGAAAGTTAAGGAACTTTAGAGCAACAAAAATGGTATCACTGAGACAATAATAGTGATGTTCACCCCCTTCTTAAGTATCAATGGTTTTTTTGACTATAAGGTAATACTTAGACTCTAAATTTAATATTTTTTTTCTTTACATGATAAATTTTTGAGGGGTGATACTACTAACTACTATTTTTGATTTTCTATTTTCTCTTTTATTGAACTCTAGGCGCGGGGAAGCCCAAACCTCCGTTTGTGGAACCCAGAATGAGAAACACTGCCCTAGATAATGAAAGATATAGGATGTGAAAGAGTTGGGTTAGAGTTGCGAGTGGTTGCGTCAAACCAGTCTTACGACTATATACTTGATTATGACGTTTTCGTCTTAAGTCTAGTTTAAGCCCCTGTTTATTTTGTTTTTTTCAATAATATTGATGCAAGAAGATGTACCAAGAAGGCGGAGTGTTTTGAAAGACTGAAAGGGTTATATGTCGCCTAAAAGACGGATGCAGGAAGTGTATTCCAGACTCTAGAATTTAAAGGGCTGGCGAATGCGTTTCTTGTTTTTGTAGTTTCTAATTTAATCATGTAGGATTGGTTAATGCTTGAAAAGAAAATCGTGTGTTTTGCGCAAATGAGGTTTTAGGGGGGGGATTATTGATTTCATCTCTTCAAAACAAACGCCTTGGTAATAGTATCTATAGAAAAGAAAGTGAGAAAAAGGCTCTACAATGGGCCAGGGAATCAAGGACGTTGGTTAATGCTGGATCTCTTGTTGGTCTGAAACTAGGTCTTTTTTTAATTGCAACCAGAAAGATGGCCAAATCGACTGAAATATATAGAGAATTTTCAAATTTTACATTATTTTTAATGTGTAACTCCAGGAGAATATTTGCCCCGTTTTATTTAAAAACATATTTGGTTAATCAAAAATATAAAATATTTTTTAGAAGAAAAACGAAGAGAGAGATATACCTGGTTGTATCCTACTGATAACATTATAGAGTGTTGCGCAAGCGAATTTCAAATCATTCATATGATCAATGCATTCAGATATTTGTTCCAGAAGATATTTATGGTTGTTGAAAACTGACCATTCAGGTTTATCAGGTGTATAATCTTTAAACTAAAATACATATATATAAAATTATTTAATATTTATTTTAATAAAAATATCTATAGTATGGTATATTCTAGACTTACGGCATTTTTTATTGCCATTCCGCATATAATATTTTTTTCGATATCGAGATTTTTTGTATATTTACACCAGTGAGAATAATTTTCTAAACTAAATTCACTGTGAATCAATTTTAAGGTCTTATTATAAAATGGATAAAGAGGGAGTCTCCACTTGGAAATAGGCTCCATCGTCGTAGAATCTGGGTAAGCTCTATGCCAATGATCAAGCTCATGCTCATCAGGTGGACTAATAAATAAAAAAAGAAAATCATAAAAATGTATTAATGTTAAGATTTTAGGTCAACAATAAAATGAGTTGAAGTTGTAGTTGTAGTAAATTAAGAAAATGTTAAAATTGAAAATCATTAAATCTTCAAGACCAGAATGGCAATGCTCTGAATGAACATATCATCAAATGATAGAAAAATATAATTTTGAAATTAAAAAGATTATATCATTTTAAAATTTAAAATATTTTTTACTTCAAGTAGCAAGTGTTTAATTTATAAGGAATAAATCATATAAATGTGTATTCTGGTTGATGTAAAAATAAAAAATATAGAGTTGAAAATTTAAATAAGTCAGTCAAGTGGGAGTCGGACCATGTACCTAGGGTTCCGTAGGTTCAACTTCCAAAATATTTGAGATATCAAATTCGTTCTTATAATGATAAGGAGAGAACGAAGGAAGTTGTGGTATTTTTTCATAATTTTAAGATAAGCCGACATCTATATAAATATCGTAAAATGGCCAATTTGGAGCCCCACAGCGTCATTTTAAATTGAAATAAATTAAAAAAAAAAATTAAGCCTAATTGTACTTAAAGAGCTCTTTACAGGGATACTTCACAGCTCCAGATAAAAAAGATATATTTTTATTGAATGGATTTTGATGAGGCAGTCCAAGTTCCGAATATAATAATAAAACTTGAGCAAAGATATATTTTTATTGAATATATTTTGATGAGGTAGTCCAAGTTCCGAATATAATAATAAAACTTGAACAAAGATATATTTTTATTGAATGGATTTTGATGAGGAAGTCTAAGTTCTGAATATAATAATAAAATGTTTCACCTAGAACCAACACCTAAGTCCTTAAAAGTTACAAGTTCTGAATGTTTTTCTATTTCTTTAGTTTAATATTTAATAGCGTTTTTGTTTCTAATTACAAATGACTTAACATTAGAGAAGTGGGACGATTCTCTTTGAATTGGGCCTGGAGTCATGGACAAGCTTTGTATATAGTATACGAGCTTCGAGAACGTCTCGAATCCCCAAAATATTGTCCTCCAAAAAACTCAAAAAGTGAAAAAGACTTAAAGGTCCTTAAAAGAATAAAATAATATACTTTTTGAGGTCAAATCAATGGAATGACGTCAGAGATTTTGGACTGTTTTTTCCTATTTTAAATGTCCAGAAGGAATTATCAAAGAATTTAGATTTTAAATATGTATTCCCACTTTGGAGAAAAACATATTTAAATTATTTTTTTTTTGTTAATTTTATTATTTAAATAATTAACTCGATTTTAAGGTTATTGAAAGGGAATTTAAGTCAGTTAAAAAAAATTATGATTTTAAAAATTACAAAATAATTTAGAATAATAGTAAGAAAAAGAGTTTTCAGGTGGTTATCAGGGGTTCAAGGGCCATATGTGGGATGGATGTATCTGATTTACATCAACAAAAGACACATTGTGTGATTTAATCATTACCTATAAAGTAATCATGTTGTTATCTTATAAATAAAATGTAAATATTTAAAAATACGAACCTTATTCTTTGATAATTCAATAGAAAAACTAATTGAGAGATTTGGAATATTCCTGTGTAATGAAGATATTTTAAAAGTTTTTCAACGCAAATAAATATTTCATAGTAATAATAATTACTATGCATAAGGATGTCAAGAAGTGTGTCTGTTGCACCATTTAGTGTTTTCATTTCAGAAAGAATATTTATACACTTTGTGTATATATCGTTTATGTTATTTGTTATAGAATATTGTGACTTTCCGGAATCGTCTGTTTCTACTTTAATTTCAGGTTTCCATGAGAGGAGAATATATTCTAAATAGGACGCCATGCTGAGATCATATTCCAAATTAAAATTCTCACAATACAATTTCACTTGAGTGAAGTTTTTAAAAAGGTTGGCTTTTAATAAAATTAAGAGGGTTTTTTTTGGATTTTGAAATGAAATCTCATCGTTAAGAAGAGAATATTTATAGAAATTTTTTTTCCAATAATAAATTGTTAAATGTTGTTTAAAGGTACTCGAGTAAAGTATTTGACTTTGTAAATTACAATGGAGAATACCCAATGCTGTAATTTGAGCATTCCGAGAAATATTCTGTTTATTCTCGTGTAATTTTGTATTTAACCAGAGTAAAGACTCCTCTTCACTAATAGATGAAAGCAGAGATAAACTTAGAATTTGATCAATCAACTTTTCTTTAGCCACATTATTTAAAATATTCAGAATAAATTTGGTATTAAGAAGATTTGCAGAGCTTTTTTTTATAGAATCATTTATATGTGTGTAGGGAAGGATTGTTCTATAATAAATATGAAATATATAGGAGATCTTTAATATATGAGCATCAGAATTTTTCAAATTATTCAATAAATCGATCATCTTATTAATGGTTGCCTGAAATATAAATATATAATTATATTTTGGAGATAATTTTTTTTAGTAAACAAGTCGAAGAGTGGTTCCACCTATTTTCTATGATAAAAAAATAATAGAGAACATTTAGAAAATATAATGTAAGTATTGCATTCGCCTCTAGGGGTCTTGCCAATTTGAGAGCTTCTAACTCCGAAGTGAAAAAAGTTAATTTCATTTTATCACTTCTAGTGGAAAAAATCGATGCCGTTAATAGTTTGAAACCAGATTTAGAACAAAAGCTGAATATTGTGGTCCCCATAGACCAAAAATTCATTGGTCCAGGCGTAAGTATGAATTTACCATTGTAGCCCCTCCCCCTGCGTTTCGCAACCCTAAGTCTTAGAGCTACGAAATTAGAAACTTAAGCTCGATATAGTCTATAGCAAGCTTTTGGTTGAAATCGGAATACCGGAAGTTGCCATTTACATGAAAGATTTGTTGATTTGCGTGATTGTCTCAAAAAAGGCTGTGACAATTTTTTATATATCAAGTGTCATGTCATAAGTTGTTAGTCGTGTATAAATTTTAATCCGATTGAAATAAAAGAAGGGGGGTATAAATGAGGCGTGTCGCAAAAAAATATTTTCACGCCTACATCTCAGATACGGTAAGTTGGAAATCTTTGAGCTTTGAAACTTAAGATATATATGGCTAGACTAAGTACCCTATGCTTTGGATTGGAATTATAGTACTGAGAGTTTTTGGTATTTTACAATTTTCTCAAAACGGCTTCTAGGATTTTTCAAAATTCGATACATTTATCAAATATCAAGTTCTTCAACAAGTATAAATTCTGATTGGAATCAGGGAGGGGGGGGGGGGGGAGTAAATTAGTCATGTCGCAATTTTGTTTTTTTTAGCGCCCTTATCTTGGACAAAGTGAGTGACAGAGCTTTGGGATTTGAAACCAGAGGCTAGAAGACTACCCCAAGATTTTGGTTAAAATCGAAGAACCGCATGTACCTCTTTATTAATATCTTAACTTCTTCACCTAGTAAAAATTCCAATTGAAATCAAAGGAAGGAAGTAAATTTAGACATGTCGCAAAAAAAAAAAAATTAACGCCTTTATCTCTGAAAGGGTAAGTCGCAAATCTTTGAGCTTTGAAACTTAAGATATCTATGGGTAGACTTAGTACCCGATGCTTTGGGTGGAAATTATAGAACCGAGAATGTCTATTTAGTCTAAGCCTCTTTTGGCTTTTTTCCGGTTTTCTCAAAGTGGATTGGGAGAAACCCAAAATAAAATAATTTGAAAGATGAAAATTGGTATGATGATTTCAAATAAGGGAAAAACTAATGGGAAAGTTGTGTGGGGCCAACACCAGTTGATTTTAAATGATAGTATTTCTCTAACCGAAGAATCGAGTCAAAATGGTTTTATCCAAAACGGATATGAATGGGTGGGTGAATCCATAACAATTAATAAATTTTATTTGAACGAATAAATTAAAAATCTAAAAAAAATTGAAAAAACAAAAAACTGTTGAAAATAATTATTTTTGATTGATAGGGTATTTTTTCGTTAATCGGACAAGAAATACTATCATTAAAAACAAAAACAAAACATCTCTATCAGTTTATTTTTTATCATAGAAAATAGGTGGAGCAACTCTTCGATACCTTTACCTTTTTTTATAATCATTTTAAATAATTGAAAAAATAATTAAATAATATGGATGGCTTACGTCAGATTTAGAATTTTTATCCTCCATACTATATTTTGATGATAATGAATTTCGTATATATGTCTGCCTATTATGTTGAGATTCACTATCACTATGACTTCCTTGATATAATATATTTAAAGATTGACGATTCAAAACTGTTTTAATTAATAGTTTTGTATTTTTATTATCGGAGTTGAACTTTTCGATTATATCAAAAATATTGGCATAATCCAACCATTTGACGAATGTGTCATCTGCAAAATTTAAATTAAAAACTTAAAAAGTAGAAGTAAAATTGTAATAGACAAATGATGTTATCTTAAAAAATACTTTAGATATCGAATTTGTTTTTATTTGTCGTTGATAAGGAGAGAGTGAACTAATTTAAAGAATTTTTTCAGAATTTTCATGTAAGTACTTATGTGAAAGTGAACTGGTACAAAAATCACCTAAAAAATGCCACTTTGAAATGCCTTTCCTCACCTTCAATTTAATAAGAGTTAAATGAAAAATAATGTATTTCAGTTCTACTTTAATTCAATTTTTACAGAGATATCTTACATTCTATGAAAAAAAAAATATTTTTTTTATTTTTGACCTGACATAAAATTCAACCCTCCAAAATATTCATTGGATTAAAATGTTAATTCGATTTTTGATTTGCAAGAAAATGAATACATATCCCAGGTAGCACAAGAGATTCTACGAATATTCACCAAATATATTAAAAGTACATATGAGCCCATAATTATGAAAGTGGTCTAAGTGATTGATTGTTAGTTTCGAGATATTTAAAGTTTAATAAAATAAACAAGATTCGAATTCTGTATATTGAGACAACTAGAAATCCACTTAACGGTTCAATTTTCTAGGATTTTTAAAAACGGACATCTTATTACTGTACTTTTTAAATGGATGGAACATAAAATATGAAAAAACTATTTTTTTAATTTTTTGACTTAGTCCACTTTCATAATTATGGGCACATATATATTCCAATTATCGACAGATTCTTAGAATATTTGCACTAGAAAAATTCTTGGGCGAATCTTCCGGGAATATCCTTTGGTGGATAATCTAAGAATGTTCAACTAAGAATATTCTAGTAAATTGAATTAAATATCCTACACGAATATTTTAGTTCTAAGAAAATTCCCAGAATATCTACGAAGATTGAAAGATTATTCACAGGATATTCCAATGTCCAGAAAATATATTATCAGAATATTTATAGATTATTCTTGTATACCTGGGATATAACTTTTAAGTTTAAAGTATATATCTTATTAAGTTTATGAGCTATAATGTTGTGACAGAAAGTCAGATATTGGACGAACACTAAAAGGGTCCCATTTTACTTTTTAAACAGAACCATAAAAATGCAATGTGTTTTTTTAAGAATTTTTGGGAACATTTGGAAAGTGTCTAATCGACATTTTATTTGATAAATTACACGATTTATAGGCGAGATGGCATAAATTTGAAGAAATATAAGCACACTTTTGATAAGGATAGAATAAGGGAATGGGTAAAGGCGAAGGTGTTTGAGCACTCTTCTGATCTCTAAGGAATGAATATTGAAATTTAAAGGGGGATGCATAGAGAGTCCTAGTTCCTAGAAGTCATAGGAAAAAATTATTGGCGAATGAGCTGGTTCAGTAATTTTTCATTAAAATATAGGATAATAATAAAAATTACCTGGAAATGCTGACCATGAAGTAAAAGCAATAGAAGATATATTTTTATTTTGTTCATTAACAAAATTTCCAATAAAAATATTTTTAATAAATTCAAGGAAGTCTAAATCTAGTGTCTTGTTGACAAGGTAAGAGTCAATAATCCATCTAAAAAAAGATATGAATTTTAAAATAATTTAATTGTACAGGGTCCAGCAATGAGGTGTGATTACTTTCAGAAAACTAAGTTATTTTTTGACGAATTAAAAAAAAAAATATAGCTATTTAAGGTGATTCCCGGGAAAACTGATTTTCTAAAGAATTTCTTGAAAGTTTGCATATGCCTCAATTGAGATATAATCTACACGATTAGACCCTAGTCGTGGCTAAATCGAGATATAAACCTTCAAATTTCAACTTTTAACATGCAACCTTATGGTACACACTTCAGTGTCATTTAGCGGTTCGTGATCATTGCGAATTAAGCACAATTTTCATTACATTTAAAATACAGAACAAAAAATAAAATACAGTATATTAGAAGTATTTTCTATGTAGACCGACTGTTACAATTCAATAGTGAATAGATGAATGGAAACCAAAAAAATAATGAAAATCACAAATTTCGAATAAAACAATTTTTTAAAACGTCATTTTTATCCTCTTTAATAAATCCGATGTTTCGGAGTGTATTCCTTCCTTCAATGTTTAAAAGGGTCAAGTCTTCTTTAACCCTGTTTTTAATGGCAAATTCTATCACTAGTCAATTAAAAGCACTGTTAAAGGAGAGGAGAAGGAAGTTAACCCTTTTAAATCATGAAGAAGGAAGGAAGATCTTCTGAAACGGCGGCTTTTTAAAGAGAATGAAAATGAGGATCTAATGAAATGCTTTAGTCTGAATTTGTGGTTTTCATTAACCTTGGACTGACTGTCTTCCATCAATTCATCATTAAAATACAGTGTGATTACTTTTTTAAATAATTATTTGTGAAACACCACCTAGTATTATAACTTTTTTATATTAAGGTAGATCTTTCGCGACAATCCACACAAAAAGTTTTAGCCTCGTAAACACTCTATACATATGAACGATGATAAAATTTTAGGTTATGTTTTTTTAACGTGACTGTACTTCTCACACTACTATATCCTCTTTATGAATGGATCGTTTCCAAGCCATTGATATTATATCCCCTACACTAAAAATAATCGTCCATATATGTTTGTTTGTTTTATTTTTTATCAAAACTTCTAGGTAAATAATTTCGATTTTTTTTTAAGTTACTCCGAATATATTATTCTAGCAAATATTAGTTTTTCATCAAGATGGTGAAAGTCCTTCAATGAAAAAAAAAATAATGATCATTTTCCCACCTTTTCCCAATCTACCATGTGTAAAAAATTTCATTTTTAATTGCAATTATTTCATATTTGTGGTAAATCGTCTTCAAATTTTAACAGTGTGTTTATTATGCTTTTAATGACTTACTATATATTCCAAGTTTCGAAAACTTCTTGAAATTTTGCATTTGTGAAAGAACTACCTTAAATCAATTTTATAAAGCCTTAAAATACAGAACTGATGATCATAATATCTATAGACAGCCTTTCTGCCCATCTCCAACAATTCTTGCATAAGAACAGTCGTCATTTTAATAAAAGTGTTATTTTCTGAACATGAATTTAAATAAATACTTTTGTTTTTGTTACAGCAGCTTAAATTAATTATATACCTATTATGTATTATTTAAAAAAAATGTAATTCATCAAAAAATAATTGTGTACGAATTTTCTGAAAGTAATAATACCTCGTTTCCGGACCCTACATAATAAAAAATAACATCATTTAACTTACTCTATAATTTCGAAGTTTATCAAGAACTCTTTTTTAGTGTTTAGATATCTAACAAGATTTAAGGTAATTTCAAAAGAGTTGAACCTCAAAAGTTTGCTAATTCTTTTGATATTGTAAATAACATTGTTTTTTTCATTTAAAAAATGATCAATTGTTTCATGAAATATTTTAATTCGATCATTTTTATAATCAAAAAATCTCACAGAGATGTCGAATTCAGTCTTCAATGTAAATACGTTGTTTAAATCATCGATTATATCAATATATCGTTGATATTTGTATTGATTTTGTTTAATAAGAAAATATTTAAATTTAAATAAAGCTTCAGTAATAAATGAAGATTTGGATGAATCAAAATAAGGATGATTTACATCAAAAATGATCTTGTTAATAAATCTTAAACAAGTTTTAATTGAAATATTGGGTTGAAGCTTTTCGAATATTTCAAAAGCTTTATTAATGTCCCCATCTTTAATTAGATGGCTGATATATTTATAATAGCATATATTTACATCTTCGAAACCTTGCACTAACTGTAATATTTCATCTAAATCCGCATTTAAATATATTAGTCTATCGATATTGTCCTAAAATGAATTTAAAATTAATTAGAATAAATAATATATGTAAATGTAAAATAAATATAAACCTATACCTTATGAAATCTGGCCACCTGGCATTTTACTAATCTAATTCCGTTTTTCTTGTATATTAACTTTATTTGCATATTTTTTTTTTGATTGATTATTTCTTGAGCTTTTGGATGTTTAAGTTTTTTTGCGTGATCGTATAATTTTTCGATTGGAGCACACCATGGTATTGCAACATTTTCCAAAATTATTGCAGCACATTTTATAAAAGGCTAAATTAAACAGAAATATTTTAAAACAATAAATTATAAAGTGAATCTCGAAGAAATATTTTTAGGAAGTTGAAATGTTATTATTGTCTCTCTATACATATAAAAGATGTCCTAACTGATAATATTGTTAGATTGAGAGATGATCAATGCCTAGACCAAACCACTGTATCTAGAAACATGAAATCTGGGAAGTCCTTTCATGAAGTAGGCATTAAGTAAGAAGGGATTTTTCGAAATTTAACTCCTCAATGAGAATGGTCTCTTAACTTTTTGGTCCTTAAGAGCCATAGTGACGGATCCACGCGAGCCAGACTAATCATAAACGAAACATTACGCAACATGCATCCAAATAAAATATATCATAATAATAACCGCATTGTAATTGTCCCCAGTTATCTGATAAACATCTTATCTGTTATGAAACATAAGGGTGATGAACTACATCTGGCAGAAATTGTCAGTAGAAAGTAACAGTTAGATACATTTCGCTGTGCCGGATTAGGGGCCTTAGGCAAAGAGTTTACTACAGAACTGAAAATGTCCTTTCTCCACCTGGATTGCTTAATGGCTAAGTTCCATATATTCTTAAAATAACATCCAAATTTGGAAATATTAATATTATATTATTTTGCTGAATAAATTCATGTATTAATTCTGGTGTTGATAAAATTTCAAAATAATTGTTAATGATGTTTTTCTGATTTACAGGTCTTAGTCATTTCCGGGTCCTATGCAATGGCCTAGTTTGTCTAGTGCTTAATCCGGGCTTGCTAATAAGGTATTATGAATTCTATTCTAGCAAACGTTTCAAGTGTAAAAGTGTGGAATGGGAGATGATCTGAAGCTGGGTAAAAGTATATAATATTCCGAAAAGAGGAAACATTTAAGTTTATAAAAGTTGTAGAAAAAGTAGTGTTATAATGTGTAAGCAATCACTAAACCCTAAATGAGGGGGGCTAGATTCAAGTAAATTAAATTAATTAAAAATTCTATTCTATTCTCATTAATCTTTGATATATGTACATATATTCCTAATTGTGGTTTATAAAAACAATTTTTTTCCTATTAATAATATTAATAAAGTCAGCACGGGCAGGATGACCGGACTGAAAACTCTCCCGGGCAATAGTTTGGGGACCACAGCCTAGGGGTCAAAATGTATTTATGTATTTATTTATTTCTATTAAGAACGATATATACGAGGATAAGTCAAAAATTACTTACACTTTTCGTTCTACAACTTTATTAAACTAAGATAGGGGTACAACAGATACATTATTTTTCGATATACCAGTCTCCACCTTTAGCAATGCACTTGGTCCAACGAGCCACAAGCTTCCGGATGCCTTTCTGGTAGAAGGTTTTCGGTTGGTCATGAAGCCACTTTTGCACCACATCCCGAACGTCCATGTCTGAGGCAAATCGAGGACCTCTCAAAGCTTCCTTGAGCGGTCCAAAGAGATGGAAGTCTGAGGGAGCGAGATCTGGGCTGTAGGGAGGGTGTTCCAGGGTCTCAAAGCGTCTCAAAGTTGACGGCCGCCCAGCTCCCTCTTTTTGTGTTACGCTCGTTCGGCCACTTTTAAACATTTCAATCCATAAAAAAACGCTTTTACGAGATAAACCACTTTCCCCGTATTGTGTCAAAAGTCTCCGGTGAATTTCAGCACCTTTCACAGCCTCTGACCACTCCTCGTTGCTCCTCTTTGGTGCAATCTGATAGCGGAGCTGACATGCTTATGCTGTTGTAGCTAGACGACAACTGACGCGATCGTGATTAAATTCAGCACACGTGACCACAGACGCGCCAACTCAACGCATGCGCATGCGGCCACCTCCTATCTTAGTTTAATAAAGTTGTAGAACGAAAAGTGTAGGTAATTTTTGACTTATCCTCGTACATAGTTGATTTAACAAAATTTTACATACAAATATCTAAAAAGTAATTATTTTTTTTAATTCGAGCCATAATTATACAAAATGTTAAACACTGGCAGAGCGCAGTCAAAATCAATTTTTGTGTAATAAACTAGATGCAAGGTCGTGCGGGAAGTATAGCCGCAGCAGCAAAATGTTTGAGGTTCATAAAGACACTGCCTGTCAGAATAACCTGCCCGGAGACTCTAATATACCTGAGAGTTTGAAGTTAGAATAAATTGTTTTTAAAAACTAATGATTTTTAAATATATTACTTAAAAATATGAGCAATTTTCTTACCTCTAAATTTTTTATACAATATAACAAAGAAATAATATGTGATTGTAATTCATCCGGTGAAAGAATTAAGAAATTAGCATCAGAAGTTTTATCTATTATTATTTCGCTTAGAATTTCATCAGGATTTAATCTATTTTTAAGCATATAATTATTCAGAAAATTCTCTAATAAATAAGAAGTCATTTCAGGATGATAATGATCAAGTAGATGTTTAACCACAAGTGATTTATCTTCCTAAAAAGATTATAAGATTAAATAATTTCAATGTAATTTTATAAAATTCGATATAATTTACCTGAATATATTGTTCTAAAAATATCCGAATTTGAAATTTCTGCTTCAAAAATAATATTTCTTTACATGCATCCGAAATTAATATCAGATTATCATAATAAATGTTATTTATAAAGAATGAATAGTGAGAATGATGTAAATTTAATTCATTCAACTCTTCATATTCGATTTGTGATCTTAATTGATTAAAATAATCCATAAGGTTCTCGTTGAACAAAATTATGTTTTCAGGCCAATTCTCTGATTTCATTTCTAAAGATCTAGCAAAAAATAACAGTGGCGAAAGTAGTATTAATAATATAAGAATAGCAAATTCATGTTCTTACTTGATTTTTTTAAAAAGCCATTTAAAAATTTTATTAATTGAATCAGGAACAATTCTTAGAGAAATTAAAAAGAAATGACGGAACCATTTAAAAAAAAGGTTCAAATCTATATTGACTGGTAATTCTTTTAAAATATCGTCCACATAATAGAAATTTAATCGTTTTTCTAATTCATTTCGATGTCTATTCCAGAGATGAATTGCATTGTCTATTTCCCCCTAAAAAGATCCAAAAATAAAAGTAATTTTCAGTTTAAAGTTATTTAATATAAAATAACAATGTAGGTGGGTCGGTGTAACTAAGCCATGATTTTATATTTTATTTTATTATTGTGATTTCGACTTCTAACATGTTGAAATCCTGACTTGTTTTCTTGCCTTTAGTTCATAAGTTGGAAAGAGCTATAATTAATTAAATATCACTTATTAAATTTTCATTATTTTATTTATGGGTAGCTGGTGGACCCAGTTTCCTCGATTGACTGGGATAAGTGGGCCCATCCCTTCTAATACTTAATCTTCTTCATTTATTGTTTTGAGCTAAGTGGGCCTGACAATTGGCATACAAGAATAAAAAAGCTGACGTGTTCTGATGTGGCCATCCACTTGACTTTACCATAAACCTGGCCCCTCATTTATATTTAATATTTAATAAAATTATTTATAATCATGTAGGGGAGGGGAGGGGGTTAGTTTTTTGCATTTTTAGACTTCTGGGGTCCCACTGATTATGTATACAAAATTTGGTTGAGTTTGCTCAAATGGCCTTGATTTTTAATTTTTAACCTCCCCTCCACCCCCCTTAATTTTGGGTCGATATGCACCAAAATCTAATCAGCTCTTAATCTCAATGGACCAAAACTACGTGTGAAATTTGGTTTCGATATTCAAACTAGTTTTTGATCTAGATCGCCCACAAAAATTTGGTAAAGCACAGAATAACGGACAACCAGACAACCAGACATTTTGACAAAACAATTATTATCTCAAAAAATATAATTTTTTCGATGTTCACTTATTAGGGCTTTTTTCTAGACCGAAATACCATGGTTTCGCTAAATTCTTTTAATCAAAATAGTTTCAACCGTTTTTGAGATATTTTTTTTTTATATTTAAATGTATTTTTCATACATATATTACAATATTTACTAATCTTAATACTCAAGTTATAATATTTCTCAATAGAAATGTTCAACTGTCCCTTTTAAGATATATCCTCACTTGGTTCTTAAATTGAATCAGACTTGATGCATTTCTCACTTCAGCTGGTAAAGAATTAAATTCCTCAAGTCCTCTAAAATATAATGAATTTCTTGTGCCCTCTTTCCTCGCCCTCTCAATAAATATATCGTCTCTAATTCGCGTCTTTCGAAAAAATGAAGGAAAAAAAAACACTTTTTTCATGCATGATTACAATACTTGACCATACCCTCTACGCGTTCCAAACCCTATCTCACTGCTAGAGAATTCCAGGGAACTCGAACGCTCATACAGAACAGAAAACTCTGCCTACATCTCCAGACAGCGTCTCCGGGTCTTTTTGGGTTTTGGTAAAGTAAAAATGGAGGAAAAGTTGAAGACTTTTTCAAGACTGAATGCTTGCCCTTTTCCAAAATGTATTTATTGAATTAATAAAATAGCTATTTAACTAAATTTCACATTTTTGATATATATTTGTAATGAACTAGTAGTGGGCTTTAAAATAAAAGATATGATAGGTCCAAAGGATTAGAATTTTTATAACGAATTCAAGATATTATACAAGGCTCAAATTCGCCCCTGTCATGAATATTGCTCGCGCCTCCAAGCATTCTCTTAATACCTTAGATGCAATTCAGAGGCGGAATATCAGACTTATAGACGATCCTACATTAACTGACACTCTCGACTCCCTAGTCCATCGTAGATCTGTCTCCGCCTTTTTTATAGATACCATGGTTTTTGTTCTGACGAAATAAAATCGATAATCCCACCAAAGGCTTCATTTGCGCGAAATACACGATTTTCTAAGATTCAACACCCCTACGCGCTTAAACTGGATACTAATCGAACAAACGCATTCGCCAATTCATTTATCCCTATGACTTCTAGAGACTGGAACTCTCTTCCCCCGACTGTCTTTCCAGCTACTTATAACCTTCAATCTTAAAAGACCGGTATCCACAGATACCTTCGACTGCTACCCAATCCCTAAATATCTTCTTTTCTTCACGATACAAGGGTCCACCACGGACTACAGAGGTTGTACCTTCTTGGTGCAACTTCTTCTTGTATCAATATCATTATAAAAAAAAAAAAAAAGACAGAATGCCTCCCAGGCGAATCTCGTAAGTCATTTTTGGAGTTGGAAATCGAAGAAATAGTCTAATCATGGTGTATAATTATTAAATGTAGGAGCCATAGCATTTTTGATGTTTAACAGTAAAAAGTAAAATTTTCCTCAACTTTCTTTTAAGTGCCTTTTGTATTTTTAAAAAATAGATAAAAAATTAGACTAATGGGTCACACTTTACAGTAGTAGCATGTAAAAAAGCATACGATTGTTGTTTGATAGTCTTGTTAAGTACTAGAATTGCAAACCGTATAGCAGAAAAAAATCACATGGCCCAGTACCCCGACTGACTTTAATTAAATTAAAATGAAATTTCGACCACTCACTTTATTCAAAAATTCCAAATAGCTTTCATAAATATCTTTGGAAAAAAAATGTATCCAGTGAATACTTGAATTTGAATAAATTAGGGAAAAAGATTCCAAATATAATAATAAATTTATAATAATTATTTTTTCTTGCTATAAAAGATAAAATAAAATAAATTATAAAATAAATATATTTTAAAAAATTTATAATTCATTTTGATTATTTAGAAAATTACCTCTTCAAAAGTTTCTATTTTGCCTTTTGCATATATCAGTAATCTTTTAATATATCCTATTTTAAGAGAAGGAGGTGAACGAAAAAAATTCATAATAATTTTATTATCAGTTATTTTTTCAAAAATTGAAAATAATGATTCGAAAATAATTGAATCTGAATTGTCATCGGCAAGATGAATTTTTGTGACTAAATCAAGAATTTCTGCATTATATAGAAGATTTTTGTCTAAGTGATACTGTGATGCAAATTGATGAGCTTCTTTAAAACTTCTCCTTTTAAGAAGTCTTTCATAACTAACAAATAAAAAAAATTAAAATTAATTTAAAAACATGGATTGCAAAAATTGCAAAATATTAATTGCATGAAATAATACAAAAAAAATAAATAAATAAAGATATGTTTGATAATAAATAAATTCTTAATTGATGATAATTACCGATCAGTTGGTTTTGATTCAGTCACTAATTTAACAAAAAGAGTATTTTTTGATTTTTCCAAAACAGTTATTTCTTGATTGATTGATGGAATAGATATTAAACTTGTGGAATTATTTACTTGTATAATAAATTTAGTAACCATTTCTTAAAATAAAAAAAAAAAAATTATTTAAAACTCTAGGAAATACAACTATTTATATTATTTGAATTAAGTACAAGAGTCCTTTTAGAAAATGTAAAAAAAATTGTTTGGTTCTCTACTTAAATATTTACCAAGCAATAATTTTAATCAAAATAGATAACAAAGTAAATTGAAAGTTTTTTGCCGAGGGTAGCAGAATTTTTATATATTGAAGGAGACAATAAAAGAGTGTGTCTTCTGCTGGAATTATAAATTTTATTTATAACGGGACTCTAGTTTAGAGGGCTTTGCCCTCTTCATCAGTAATTACAATTGATTCACAGGAATTCATACATTAATTTTGTTAAGGGAGAATGGTGCAGGTTCTTGGTGAAACATATTAAATAAAGTAAAGAAAATTTTTTGAAATATAAAATACTAGGTAGGTTTCACATAAATAAAAGATCAGATGCTTGTTTAGCACGACTCAATATACCATATATTTCGGGGTATAAGTCCTACTTCAGGAGCTCACAAAGGACTCATTGAGTCGTGCTAAACAAGTATCTGATCTTTTATTTATGTGAAACCTACCTAGTATTTTATATTTCAAAAAAAAATTTCTTTACTTTATTCATACATTAATTCCCGTGAATCAATTGTAATAGACTGATGAAGAAGCTATAGTCTCGTTATAAATAGAATTTATAATTCCAGCAGAAGACACGCTCTTTTATTGTCTCCTTCGATAACAAAGTTATTCATTTTTTTTCTGTATCAAATTGAAAAGATTTTCCTGCCGAGAGTAGAAAAGTTGTTGATTTTCAAGAGTAAATCAAAACTTGATGCAAATAAACATACATCATATGATCATATCTATATACGTATAACAGAATTTTGTTGATGTTAATGGCAAACTAACAAACAAGCAAGCACTCTTAAAAGAGACAAGAAGGTGGTTACAAGGTTCTTTCGTTGACTCTTTTAAACCTAGGAGAGAAATCCTTCAAAACGTTCGTATAATTATTTTATTCTGAATTTGTAATTTTTGAATAGAAATCTTTTAAAAACAATCATAAAACGTTTTATAAAGCACCTTATTTTCTCATTTTTCATTGATAAAGGGGGAATTTCTGCCGAAATACGAACAATTTCCTCAGGATAATTACTATGTAGAGGATTATTCTCCATTAGTAATCGTTGAAGCTCAGAAAAGTGTAACACTCGAAGAAGAAGAATATTATATATATATATATATATATATATGTGTGTTTGTTTATTTGCATTTAGCATAGAACCTTTGTGATTTACTTTTTTCTGTATCTATCAGGCATTGTAAAAATAGAAGAAATTGAATAAAAAAAAAAAAAAAAATTAAATATGAATGTTAATATGATCAAGACAAGTTGAAATGCATAGATAACAAATATATGAATTTATAATTAATAATTATAATCAAATTTGTATAAGTGAGAGTTGGGTATGTGAGGCGCTGAGCTACTCTGAGCAATTTTAATGGAAAAATTTCTATAACTGGAAATCTTTCCAACAATTTAAATGAAATTATTTTTCTAGTTTCTACCTCTATAGATGGAAAAGTTACCTTTATGAGTGGGATGGAAATATAATTTGGTTTTTCAAGTATGAACACAGATAATATTTTTTTATTTTTATAATTATCAAAAAAAGATTGATAAATGAAATGTATTATTAATAGAGGTGAATATATAAAACTTGGGTTACTTGGACATTTCCGTAAGTAGGAAATCAGAAATGGCCTGTGAAAAAAAAATGGCGAAATTATTTTCGGAACGTTCCTCGTATATAGGTATGACTCGATCCATGAATTCAATACTTCGGACCGCAAAACAACAAAAAAGATTAAATAAAGTTTTTAGTAAAAGTATATTTTAAAGTATTTTACTCTAGAGTAAGATAGTATTTTTTTATATTCTTTATTTTAGCATAAATTCTTTAAAATTTATTCATTTGTTCAAGCTTGAGCTGTTTACCAAAAATGAATTTAGTCTTTCTGATTTTAAGTCGATTCTTCCACGTTTTCAGTAGAGGTTGCCATTAATAGTCAAAACATCAAAAATGGAATGCAATAAGGTTATTCCTCTAGGTAGTATTAGATAAGAATCGATCATTATTTTTGATTATAAGTTGATTCCTCCATGTCTTCACCAATGGTTACCAATAATAATCGATACGTTTAAAATCCACTGTAGAATGGTTATTCCTCAAGTATTAGATGAGAATCGATCACTATTTTTGAACTTAAGTCAATATGGACTTCAAATAGCAAGTAATACCTGATTAATAATAAAGGAATAAACATATTAATATTTCAAATCACTTTGGATAAAGTTTAGCAACGATCCGTTGCAGTTTATTTTTTTATAAATTAAGCCTAATTCTACTTATAGAAATCATTACAGGGATACACACACTTCGTGAAAAACAAATAATTTTTATTTTTGACCAGGCATAAACCCTCTCCAAAATTTTTCTATTAAAATTTTAATACGATTTTGGATTTGCGGTAAAATGAATATATATATATATATATAATTTCTCAATTTCAAGTTACAATTCTCTGACAGACCATTGACCGACAATAATAGCGTGGTGTTTTATTTTTTAAACGGAACCCTAAAAAGAAGATTCGTCTTATAAACTTGGGCCTTTCGATTTTCGAGTAGGTAGAGAACTGCAGACATTTCTGCTTAGTCAAATTTTTTCGGTAAAAAAATAACTCGACTTTTATTTGGGCTATTAAGGTAGTTTTTACTTAAGATTATATTAATCCCTACCTGGATAAAGTTTTGATTCAAAAAATATTTTGTCATCCTTCCTATATAATATATTTAATAAACTTTCGCTTGTTGAATTTGAACAATTTACAATATTAAAATCATGTACAATAAATTCTTTATATAAATTGGAAATAATGTATGAATGAGCGCAAATTGCTATTAATGAATTATCAGATAACAAGCAAATTAGTTTTCTGAAAAATAATTTAATTGATATTAGTTTTTAAAATTACGAATAACAAAGATTAAAAAATATTTACCTTGTTATATGAGAATATTGCATTTTTATTATATCAAATGATTCAAAGGCTAAACATATTTCATCAGATAAAGTATTGTTTTCCAATACTTGAATCATCGATTTTTGATATAGAAAAATTTTGAAAAAATCTAATTTAAAGAAAAGGCAACATTGGATCAAATCTTTACTACAAATTACTTTAGTAGGAATCTGTTTATAATTTTCTTCAAAAAATTGTTTGGCCTGGACACTAGAACTATAGAAAAATATCGATTAATGATTATATTTATTATATATAATAAATGCAAAAAAATTTCT
>JALMQS010000402.1:65579-79320 GCA_024734495.1 Forficula auricularia
TAATGATTATATTTATTATATATAATAAATGCAAAAAAATTTCTAGTTTAGAGAAATCACAATTAAAATCAAATATTGTGATGTAGCGGCCCGTTCTTGCTCATGTGCCTCGAGCCTTGAGACACGGCCGCTAGATGACTCAGTCGGATCGTTGAGTCGCTTTTGCATGAGTGAAATATATTCACCCATGCTATAATTAAAGCGACTCGATTCGACTGAGGTAGCGAATGGGATTCGAACATTCGAATCTGGAGGGGCCAAATGCCAACCAGCAGCCCCTCCCCTGCACCACACCTAACAATATCTGGTGACCGCCCGACGTGATTGCAAAGCAAGCAGCCTCTTGACCCGCCAGCTAGGTGGATAGAGCCTTGCCCGGCTGACTTAGTCGGTAATCGGCAATCACACAAGAAACAAAGGGTGTGGTGTAGCGGCCCGTTCTTGCTCATGTGCCTCGAGCCTTGAGACACGGCCGCTAGATGACTCAGTCGGATCGTTGAGTCGCTTTTGCATGAGTGAAATATATTCACCCATGCTATAATTAAAGCGACTCGATTCGACTGAGGTAGCGAATGGGATTCGAACATTCAAATCTGGAGGGGCCAAATGCCAACCAGCAGCCCCTCCCCTGCACCACACCTAACAATAGTGATTTCTTTATAAATATTAAATTATTTATTAGAAAATATATTAAATGGGCAGCAGCGTAGCTTTCAAATAGCAAGGATAGGCTAAGCTTTTCTTTTGAGGGGCCCATCATTGTTAGATAACAACCCGAAAAAAGGTATAAAATAATAAAAATAATTTTTAAGAAAAAAATAAAACTGACTTCAAAAAATTAAATGCAACAAATAAAATACACTAAAAGGTATAAAATAATTATTATCTTATTTAGTTACAACTAAACGACGAAATATTAACATGAAATTACTTTTTGAAGTCGGTGCCAAACATATACCTTTTATGAATCGCACTCGACGGACGGACGTTTGGAGGGTATGCTCGCTTATAGGTATAGTTTGTTTGGTACCGACATCAAAAATGATTTTACCTTTAATATTTCGTCGTTTAGTTGTAACTAAATAAGGTAATAATTATTTTATACCTTTTAGTGTATTTTTTTGTTGCATTTAATTTTTTGAAGTCGGTTTTATTTTTTTCTAAAAATTATTTTTGTTTTTCTCTTTTAGTGATGTTATTAATAGTGATCATATCATCAGAACTTGACCAAATTAATATGCACCATCCCTAAAATACCCCCTTTCCAATAAAAAAGAATCATCGAAATCGGTTCATAAACAAAGAAGTTAGGCCTGAACAAACCTAACAAAAGATCTAATACCAATAAAAAAATGGGACCAATCGGAAGGTAGACTGGAACACAATGCAAATTTTTTCAAAATCGGTTCACAATTGGCGGAGATATGAGGTAACATAGACACAAAAAAAAAATAAAAAAAAAAAATAAATACATTTCTTTTATAAACAATTCAAACGTTTATTAGAAATTCAAACGTTTCGGGAGAATTTCTCTATTTATTAATGTAGAATTTGGAAAAAAAGTTGCTTTTAAAAAAAGGAAATAAAATCAACTATAAACAAATAAATATTCTGAAAATAGACAATGATACAGATTGTCTTAGACTTAGAGATAAAATTACCCTGAATAAAAATAAAAAATATAAATATTTACGAAAAAAATTTAATTTTTGATAAATATTACATCTCTAGTTAATTAAATTTTTGTTGTTTAAAATTTCGATCATTTTTAAAATTCCGTTCTTTATCTAAATTGTGACGAGATATAAAACAGTATTTGAAATTTAGAATTCATGAGCATAAATAATTTCCTTTATGTCTTCTAATCTTTCTCTACTTTTTTTCTTCTTCCCCTTCCAAAATTTGCAGTATTGGCCAACTCCTTTGCCAACTTTGTAAAATTTTGTTGCTAAATTATGTATAAACACTAGGTGAGACCTAAAGGTCCTATGTTTGTATACTTTGTGAAATAAATAAATAAGAAATAATAATAGATTACCACAGTAAATTCCGAATGTACCATGCTAGATAGTCATTCAAATAATCTGGGACACAAATTTGTTTACTTTTTCAATCCTAAAATTTTAGATAAAAAACGGAATTTAGAAAAAAGATTAATTTTAGAAATGATCGAAATTTTAAACAACAAAAATTCTATTTTCAAAATATTCGTTTGTTTTTAGTTACTTTATATTTCCTTTTTTAAAGCCAACTATTTTCCGAATTCCATTGATAAAGGGAGAATTTCTCCCCAAACGTTTGGAATTCAAATAAACGTTTTGAGATTGTTTTATAAAAGAATTTATATCTATTTGTTTTATACAAAAAACAATCAATAAATTATTTTGACTTAAAATAAAAATATACTCAAAAAACACTCTTTTATTTCAAAATGTAGTAAAAAGCAGAAAATAATCCTCTGACCCTTCTTAATTTTTAAGAAAAGCTCTCGTATATGCATTCATAAAATCTGAATTCAATTTGCCATAGAAGTTCGTATAAAAAGAGTTATAATATTAATTTGACCATCAGAGTCAGGAAAAAAAATTACCTATATATACCCGAAGTAGTGGTAAAAAAAATATGTAATAGCTCATTTTGAGTGTATATATAGGAATTACAAAATTTTTTTTTATTTATTTCATCTTTTGATCCACATGGTAATCTGAAATTAAAAAAAAAAAAAAAAAATTATATTTATTATAGAAACTAATAATTTGTGATTTATGTCCTTTTTAAATTCTAAATATGGATTCGCAAGTATTTGGACTTGATGTAAATCAAAACACAATTATTTTAAATGCAACGTTTCGTTTCTTTTATTTGAGACTTTTCCAAGCATTTAAATTGTATCACATTTGTTTGATTAAATATCCTATGTTAGATAATGATTCAAAAATTGATATAAAACACATAAATTGATTTGCTTGGTAATTTTAAAATGTCTTTGAATAAAGGTATTTGGAATTCACGTGAAACAATCAATTTTAGAGCTTGAAAAGGCATACATAATAAACTTGACAATTAAATTGATTTTGTTTTTATTTTGGCCTCGAAATACCCATAAAAATATCACTATCTACTATTTGGAGTAATTATCTGTTGAGAATTTTAAAATACAGATCTAGAGCCAAGATTAAAATAAGTCGGCCAAGTACGAGTCGTACCGCATACCAACGGTTTCGTATCTTTTAACTTCCAAAATACTTTAGATATCATATTCGTTCTTATTTGATGTCGATAAAAAGAGAATGAGTGAATTTGTGGGAATTTTTTTATAATTCTTAGTTTAGCCATTTCTAAAAGCCGACAGGTACGAAAATCACCAAATAATGGCTAAAAGGGGCTTTCTGACACCGGCATTTTAACCCTTTAACTACGGGTAAAATTATAATCAACTACAACGACAAACGCAATAAAATGAGAGCGCCGTATATAATAACACTGTTAGACAAAAAATTTCTTCCTGTAAATCTAAGAATGGATTCCGGTAGAGTTTTCTATGCTGATTATCATGCAATTTCCCAATTTTTTACAAAACGTCAGAGTTTTGAGATAATATCGATCAAAATGACGAAAAAGGCCATCACCTATTTTCGAGTCCCATTAAATATTAAACAGCAATATTTGAAATCAAAATATTTTGTTGACGTTATAGAAAACAGCTTCCTCTTTGATTTTCAAATTACCACTTGCTCAATCGGAACTCGAGTTATAGCTAAAAATCTAAAAATGCGTGATTTTAAAGGATAATAAACATAGATAAAAACAAGTTTTAGTCTTTTAGCTATAATTCGAGTTCTAATTGAGCTAAAAACAAGTGGTAATTTGAAAATCAAAGAGGAAGCTGTTTTCTATTACGGAAACAAAATATTTTGATTTCAAAAATTGATGTTTAATATCTAATGGGACTCAAAAATAGGTCAGAATGGCCTTTTTCTTCATTGTAATCGATATTATCTCAAAACTCTGACGTGTTGTAAGAAATCGGGAAATTGCATGATAATCGGCGTATAAAACTCTACTAGAATCCATTGTTAGGTTTAAGAGGAGAAATTTTTCTTTAATTTTTGTCGAGCAGTGTAATTAGTTAAAAAAAATAAAATCGTCTATTCATGGCCCCCAAATGAAATTTCGGGCCCGCGACCCAAAATCTGAAGCGGGCCCCTTATTATGGAATAAGTATGTGTTATATTCCGGGCTCCGGGACCCACGGGTGCACTTGGACCCCCTGAAGTTGGTCGGAATGAAAGGCAGACTTGCTAAATCGCTCATTGACAAGAGCTGGAGTTGTAGGGTTAATGTGAAATCAATTAAAATAAACTGCAACGGATCGTTGCTAAACTTTATCCAAATTCATTTGAAATATTAATATGTTCTTGAGTAAAGTACTTTAAAATATAATTTTACTAAAAACTTTATTTAACCTTTCTTGTGGTCCCCAAGGTACTTAATTAGGATATTAAATTTCATCAAAATTGGTTAAGTCATTTTCAAGATATTTAGAAAAAACTAAAAAAGTACCGAAATAAAGTACTAATGTTTGTGGACCGATATGTACCAAAAACTAATGAGCGCTTCATTTTCTTAAACTAATGGTAGGTTTTCAATTTCATTTCAATCAGCGCAAAGGTGTGGAAAAAATCGTGGACGAAAAAAACGATAACACACACACACACATACATACATCCATCCGCACGCACTTCCAAAAAAAATGGCACTTTTTGGCCTCTCGACGAGATTCCAGGTAATTTTTGAATATATTTAAGTTGTAAATTTCAAAAAGAAAAAAAAAACAAGATATTCTAGCGACACTAATAGGGTTCCGTTTTACTTTTTAACGGTGTTATATGTATTCATTTTCCCGAAAATCAAAAAATCGTATTAAAATTTTAATAAAATCATGATTTCGACAGGGGTTCAATTTTTTGAGGGGTACAAAATAAAAAATATTTTCTTATTATGGGGTGTGAGGTGTCCTTGTAAAGATCTCATTAAATAGAATTAGTTAGTTTTTTTAAATTTATTTACATTTATATTGACGCTGTGAGCCTGTGAGACAGCATGACCAATTGACCATATTGAGGTGATTTTTGTAGCTGTCCGCGTTATGAAAAATTCAAAAAATCACTCATTACCTCATAATCAACGATAAATAAGAACGAATTTGCTATCTCAAGTATTTAGTATTTTGTAAGATAGAAGGTAGCTACGCGTCCGACTCGCATTTAGCCGGCATATTTTTTATTACTCTATTACAATACTTATTTACTTTTTGAAAATTAAAGTAGCTTAAAAAGTGAGGACAGGATTTCAAAGTCTAAAGAAAAGCTTCTTATGATAAATTACGAAAAAATTAAATAAACCACTTAGCTTATCCGAGAAAAGAAACTAATAAATATCTCAGAAAGAAATCATTTTTTACTTTTATTTACTCTATTTATTATAGGCTTTCCACGTTATCGAATAGAGGTGTTTTTGAGAATGACGAATGAAATTAAAAGAGAAAAAAGTCTCGGTATGCTCTCTCCACAAAATTTTGCTAGAGTGTTGAGCCCCTTAGTAATAAATTTAAATACACTACGGTGCAAAAAAAGTGAGCCACCAATAAAAACTTCATTAAATAGAAAATTATTTTTAAAATTTTTACAAATATTCATATAATTTGTTCCATTAACTCTTAAACTAACATATTCAATAAATATTGTTGATAATTTTTGAATTAAAAAAAAAATAAGTAAAATTAAATTAAAAGATACAATTACAAATTATCATACTTTCTCAATACCACTTTACATTGAAATAAATTTTTAATAAAAGATCAAATCCCATTTGAAATATCAATAAAAAGAATCATTTTATATATGAAAGATTTTAATTTGCCGATGGTAATAGATTTAAATTTTCTTAGAAACTCATAAGATGGTGTCATCTATTAAATTGGATGGAATTAATTATTTTTAATTAAATGTCAGAAGGGTTGTTTTTCACCCCCTCGGGAATTGAACCCGATTCATCGAATTTAATAGATGACATCATTGATAGAAAGATAAAATAAGCAAAATGGATTTTTCTGAAGTTCAACCAGTTCAAATTTTGTACCTAATTAATCAAGGGCTAAGTCAATGACAAGTGGCAAGTACACTTGCAAAATGCAATAATTTCAATAATGAATGGTTACTTGTAAAAAAAATTAAAAATGATTTACTATTTAATAAAGTTTTTATTGGTGGCTCGATTGTTTTGCAAAACATATTTTTAAATTTATTTCTTGAAACATTTATTTTCTCTAAATAAGTCCATTCCCATATCATATCTTTTCAAAGACAAATAAGAACGAATGTTATCTTGAAAAGTTTTTATATTGCCGAGACTAGAGTTGTTGATTCATAAAGGGAAATCAATGAGGTTGTCCTCTGCTTGATGAAAATAAACGTCTATGTCTAGCTTGCTATTATCTATCTCTTTAACTTCTATAGTAATCTGGAACTAAACTTTATTTATGAGTATTATTATACAAAGTACATATTTATTTAATAGAATACAAGACTAATAGATACCAAATTTTATACATAAATTATTTTAGTATGCAGAAACGTCCTTTTAATATTATCTTATCTTATTATATATATATATAGAATCGGGTTCTCAAAAACGGCTCTAACGATTGGTGTACTTATCAAGTGTCATGAGTTATTGGTCGTGTATAAATTTTAATCCGATTGAAATAAAGTAAGGGGGTTTAAATTAGTCATGTCGCAAAATAAATATTTTAATCATTCATATCTCGTCTTCGGTAAGTCGCAGAGCCTTCAAATTTGAAACTTTAGCTATTTAGAGGCAAAAAGTTACCGAGCATCGCTCGGTGCTCCAGGCACTTATTATAATTTTGTAATATTCTTGTATCCCAGTGGATTTTTAAACGGAAGATTTACTGTAGTCTCGTAGACTCATATTTATTAGCGAGAAATGTGTTTATAAATAAAAATTTAAATAAGAAAAATACGAGAATCTTAGTAGGGGCAAAAAATTTTCCATGAGGGCATTGCCCGACCTGGCCCAAGAGTCTGAGGGTTCTTTACCTTATATCTGGTGGGGGAAAGCTCCTAATTAGCCATTTTATGTGATTTATTTGTACCTGGCCGCGTTTAGAAATTACCTGAATTAAAATTATGAAAAAATTCCAAGAATTCATTAATTTCCTCCTAATTAACAAAAATTATGAACGAATTTGATGTCTCAAATAATTTAGGCGTTCTAAGATACGGAACCCTAGGTGTATGGGCTTGTTATTTTCGAAAATTGAAAAAATTTATAAATGAATTATATGATGATTTATCCCAAGTCCAAATCAAATTAGTGGGAATCCATTTTTAGAATTTAATAAATAATTAAATTACAAATACTCACGAATGATATATCTTAATTTCCTTAGTGTTGGGTTGTAATAAATATATTTCTCCATTTCTTAGACAAATTAGACAATAAAAATTATTGGTAATTGAGAATGAATCAATTAATGCGTCAAATTCATGGTAATAATTGACTTCTGAACATTCCTCATTTGTAAAAAGAATAAATACATTGCCAAAACAGATAGCTAATCCTTCTATTAAAGATATTCCTTCAAGGGGAAAATCTTTTATCTAAAAAACGAAAAATCGCTTAATATCATTAAATTAAAAATAAAATCAATTACTATTACCTCTTTATCCACTTCGATGGAAGCTTGAGTGGAGACTTCAAAAAGATTATTCTCATTTATGGCTGTAGTACGTTTTCCAAAATTAATAGTTTCATCATCTGAATTAAATTCAACATTTACCACTTTTATTTTCAACATTTTTCTATTTAAACCATCATCTAAAAATATTAAAATAGAAAAAAGATTGAGAATGGTCGAGATAAATTAATGTCAGGAGTTTTATGAAAGAAATTGGCGGTATTTCTATTCTAAAAGGCCATAGGGGGGGAGAGTCAAAGAGCCAATCGACTTCTTCAGCAAATAGTGCGCCAAATTAAAGAGACAAACTCGAGGAATTGCCGTTGAGATGGAAAATAATTATATATAATTATTAATATAACAGAATCAACGAGAGGGAGACAGGAACATGATATTTAATGGGGTCCCTTCAGGGAAGATTTTCTATAACCCAGGGGTCCCCAAACTACGGCCAGCGGGCATGCGCGTAGTTAAGGGTGCGGCATGGGAGGCACTGCCCCTAGAAAAATCGAGTCAATATCTAAATAACTATTTATGATATGAGATTAATTTTATTCTTAAATAAGCTGAAGTGTTCTGATGTGGCCATCCACTTGACTTTACCATACAACCTGGCCCCTCAGATTTAATATTTAATAAAATTATTTATAATCATTTAGGGGAGGGGGGTTAGTTTTTCCATTTTTAGACTCCAGGGGTCCACTGATTATGTATACAAAATTAGGTTGAGTTTGCTCAAATGGCCTTGATTTTTATTTTTAACTCCCCCCCCCCCTCCACCCACCTTAATTTTGGGTCGATATGCATCAAAATCTAATCAGCTCTTAATCTCAATGGACCAAAACTACGTGTGAAATTTGGTTTCGATATTCAAACTTGTTTTTGAGCAAGATCGTCCACAAAAATTTGGTAACGCTCAGACTAACGGACAACCAGACAACCAGACAGACTAACAGACATTTTGACAAAACAATTATTATCTCGAAAAATATAATTTTTTCGATGTTCACTTATTAGAGCTTTTTCGTAGAGCGAAATGCCATATGGTTTCGCTCAATTTTTTTAATCAAAATTGTTTAAGCCGTTTTTTAGATATTTCGAAATAAAGAAGGAATAAAAACACTTTTATCTTGCACGATTACAATACTTGACCATACCCTGTATGGTAAAGTAAAAATCAATACAGATTGAAAAATGTAGATCTCAAAAAAAATTATCTTCCCATATAGACCAGTAAATAATGGGGTTTCAGCTTATATTAATTGCGGGAAAAGATTTTTTTAGGTTCATTTGGTATGGTGTGTGTATGAGAAAACTAAGTTTGCGACCTCGAAATTCTGGGGGACAACTTTTGGCGGCCGAAAAACTTCGAAATTTTCGGACTTTTCCAGTTTTTCACTTATAACTCGAAAACAGTTCATATCTTATAAATAACCGATCTATAGTAAATTAAAGAGGACAAATTTTTGCGTTGATTAAAAAAAGAAATGCAAAATTGGTCTAGTAGTTCGATTTTTAATGGGAATCCAAAAAACAGCCCCCAGGATCACTTTTGAATATCCCTAAAACTCGAACTTTTTTCGATTTATTTCCATTTTGACCATGGAGAAACCACGTTCCAAACAAAGAAACCTCTATACATTTTAAAACTAGATTAAATTTGCTACAATTTAAACAAAGTTTCATATTAATTGGATAATGGTAACCCATGTCGTAATGAGGTTGAAATTTTGAAAATATGCAATTTTTTGTAAAAAATCTCAGTTTTTCCTTCATAAAATGAAAACCACTCATTCTAGAAACTTGATTTCCATCTCATTCTCCAGAAAATATTGTTGACTTGAACGTTTACTTGAACCACTTTTTTGTTAAAACTATTTGATTTATAGATATCCTACATTTTCCTGACAGCATATGATCCGAATCCTCATGCGTCATCGAAAACGCTGGATATCTATAAATCTAAGAGTTTTATCAAAAAGTGCTCCGCTAGCAATATGCCTATGTGTCAAATTTGAACCGTTCTAGCGTCGAGGGGTTTGAATTTATATTCATGAATTTTGTTTTGTGAAAATAAAAATGATTGTTCAAATATACTTTGGGTTTCGGGTGAAGGTTTTTTCCCTTTAATTTCCCAAAGATTTTTAGCGAAATCCGTGACATCAACCGAATTCCACTTTTTTGGATTCGAAAAATTATTTGTTCAAATTCGAATTTTCAGACTAATTTTAATCATCTGCAATAACTTTTTAATTATTCATCGTAGAGCTTTGGTTCTTATAGCCATTTTTGTTTATAATTGAATTTACTTTGACAAAGGTCATTATACAAAGTTGTGTATTTCAAAGGGCTAAGCAAAAATGATTAAATATATGGTTCATTTCCAATTTGATCTCTTATACAAGCAAAAGTAAGTCGCCTACAAAAAAGTTACATGAAGCAATTTTTAGGGTTTTAAATGTACTACTAAAAATCTCATATAATTAATTTGTCTATGACCAATAATTTAGAAGATAGAGGAAGATTTTAAATTTATATTCACGAATTTTTTTTAATGAAAATAAAAATAATTTTTCAAAAATATTCACTTTTTCTGGTCAAGGTTGTTTGCTTTAACATCCCAAAATTTTTTAGCGAATTCCATGACATCAACCGAATTCCACTTTTATTCCATATCATGGAGAGAGACTTGCGACGCATCAGAGTCTCTCGATATTATAGTAGACTAAAAGAATTATAAAGGAAAAAGAAAGCAATCTTATTTTATCATTTTTATCTATCAAAGGTTCACAGTATCATTTTAATATAAGAAAATGGTATTTTAATTAAGAATTTTATATTTTAAATGAAATTTTATGAAAAGATTCAATTTCTTCTCCCTGGGAGTGAATCAACTAGAAATGGCAAAAAGTTTTATTTTTTTTCTTATTAGATATTTATTCAAATATCATATCTGTGTGTTAGTTTCATTTATCTTTTATATAAAAAATTATTATTCGGAAATTTGCATTTTAAAGGATAGTTTATTTGAAGTCCAATTTGAAAAAACGCTAATAACTCAGTTGAAAATTAAAAAAAAAAAAAAAATTAATAGATATCATAAAACAATTAATTATTAATAATTTAATTCATTTTTGAACAAAATAGATTCAGTACTTTTTGAGAAAATGGTCAAAAACCTCGAAAACCGCCATGAAAGCCCGTTTTAGAAACATTTTAAAAATCTACCACCATGTCACAAGTCAATGTTTCGTTTCATATATCTTTTTTACTTTTTTTTAAAGTCATCATCGTTTGAAAAAAAAACATCGTTTTTGAGACGGTTCAGATAGTTTTTGACCATTTTCTCAAAAAGTACTGAAGTTCAAAATTGAAGTAAATGATTAATAATTAATTGTTTTATAATATGTATTCATTTTAAATTTAATAAAAAAAAATTCAACGGAGTCATTAGTGTTTTTTCAAATTAGACTTCAAATAAACTATCCTTTAAAATGCAAATTTCCGAATAATAATTTTTTTATATAAAAGATAAATGACACTAACTAACAGATATGAAATTTCAATAAATTTGAATAAATTTCTAATGAGAAAAAAAAATAAAACTTTTTGCTATTTCTAGTTGATTCGCTCCCGGAGAGAACAAATTGAATCTTTTCATACAATATCTTTTAAACTAGAAAATTCTTAATCAAAATGTTATTTTTTTATATAATAGACATACTGTGAACCTTCAGATAGATGAAATAGATAAAATAAGACCGTTTTCTCTCTCATTTATAATTCTTTGTTTTCTGTTTTCTTTGTTCTATTTATATTATATGAATATAATTATTAATAACCGATTGTTTTACAATATTTATTATTTTCATATTTTTAAAAATTATTTCAATGTAGTAATTAAAGTTTTTTAAATTAAAATATTTGATATAAAATATAAAATTAAATAGTTTAGATTAAATATGTAATGAGAAAAAAATAAAACTTTTGTATATTTCTATAGTCGACTTGCCCCCTGCGATGAAAAACTGAATGTTTTCATAAAATTTCATTTAAAATACAAATTTCTTAATTAAAATGCTATTTTCTTGAATTACAATGATACTGTGAACCTTCAGATAGATAAAAAATAAGATCGCTTTCTTTCTCATTTATAATTCTTTTTTTCTACCATAATATATATATACCGTCAACTTCAACCACTGACGACAGCATTCAGCAAGCTCAAGAGATGATTACAGCAGATAGGCGAGTTACCATAGATAAGGTAACATCTTCTTTAAACATTAGTCACGATTCTGCCTATCACATTATCCACGACGAACTCAATGGACGTTCGGGAGGAGGTGCAAAAGTGGCTTCAAGACCAACCGAAAACATTCTACCAGGAAGGCATCCGGAAGCTTGTGGCTCGCTGGACCAAGTGCATTGCTAAAGGTGGAGACTATATCGAAAAATAATGTATCTGTTGTACACCTATCTTAGTTTAATAAAGTTGTAGAATGAAAAGTGTAAGTAATTTTTGACTTATCCTCGTAGTTCTAGCCTCGAAAGGGGACGAGGCCCTCTGATATGAAATATAAAAATTTTCTATTAAAATCTTAGATTTGGACCTTAAATATAAATTATTATCTTTATTTTTTTTTATTTTATATTTTATTAAATTAATTTAAATAAATTTTTACGATCCATATAGCATACTTATACCTTCTACTGATTTGACGACTATAGCACTATATTATATATATTTATATATTATTATATATTATAGTTATTAGTTAATAAAAAAACACAATTGATGAATTGATGGATAAAGATTAATAAGTAAGTAGATAGATAAAAATTATAATTTTATGAAATTTATTTATCAACTTTTTTACAACGAATTTATAAGATTTTGAAAATAAATAATTATAAATTATGATAATAATGAAAAAAGTATATTTATATTTCACAAAATATAATTATATTGTTATTATGTCTAATAAAATTTTAAGCATTTATTATTTTATTTTATTTTCAACGAACGTTGGCCATTATATACCTATATAAAATTTATTCGTCGCTTTAGTGATGAATATAAAAAATATTATTGACTTTAACAAATAGAGAATTAATTATATAAATGTTATAACTAATTTATACTTATTTCAAATATTAGTAGGTAATTAATTTAATTATAGTATAAAATAATTATCTTCATCATAGTGTGGATAGTCCAAGACTGGTTTGAAGCAAACATCATCAGCCTCCATTCGTAAAATTCTTAAAACACTTATAATAAGCGATCTAGTTTTTCTATTCTTATATTAAAAACTTCAATAATTATTGTATTATATTTTAGTATTTGGTTATTAAGATTAGTTTCATTTTATTTTTTATTTTATCAATGAATCCCCTTATTTATATAGCTAATAAAAGCTTATTTGACTCCTCATTTTTATTTTTATTTGTAAAAACCTTAATTTTTGTTTCTAATTCATAAATTGGTAACGGGATTACAGTCGAAGAAACGGGTTCTAGAACTAAAAAAAAACATTAATTAATTAAAAAGAGTTTTTGCCAAGTGGAGGCTATTTTTTAATTGATAAGGAATATATAAATAAAAGAGTGCGTTTTATTATTGATACATATATATATATATATACCAATGGTATGCGGCCCATGGATACTGTGGATGCGGCGCATCCCTAAAATTTCAAAACATTTAGAATATTTTCATACGGTGTCATAAAAAATCTAATGTTAAATTTGGAAAAATTCTATGATGCCGTATTCGATCAAATTCGCAAAAAGGAGGAAAGAATAAATTAAAATTTTTAAAAATTATGAGTTCTTTTTTTACAGCATTCCCTGGTTGAAAAATTGAAAAAACCCCCGTCACTGAAATATACATTATACACATATATATTATACATGTCTATATTTGTATGTGATTTTTACACATGGAAATCTTCAGATATTAAATTAGAGCGGGGG